>JAPQRP010000012.1:14771294-14794561 GCA_037367295.1 Apogon hyalosoma | reverse complement strand
AAACAGTGCTTTTATTCATTCCATGTTTTCTTTTCTGTCTGTTTTAGTCACATGATACACACAAGAGTTAGTACTTGGTTGCATAACCATTGTTTTTGATGACTTTTGATGGTTTAATATTTTTTCTGTGACTGCACATCAATAAATAAAAGTAAAAATAATTACTTATCTTGGGCAATTGATTGATCAGTTATTGAAAACGTGGAATGAGATCGGTAATTGAAAGAAATAATGTTAATATGTATTGGACACAGAAGATGCTGCAGGATTCAGCTTCTCAAATGCGAATATGTGTTGTATTTCTCCTGCTCATCTAAAGTCAATGCACTACAAAAGTCTAAAGTTACATAATTCATCATATAAAGTGAGAATTCATCAATGAATCAACATATTTGGCAATGATAAAAAATAACTGTCAGTTGCAGCTTTGATACTGAGTTAAACATGAAAAACTTTGCCAAAAATAACTTGCCAGACAACCCTGGTGCACAGAGCACAGAGCAGAGCAGATGGTTAAAACCTCCAGGCTTAGCTTTGGCTCAAAGCAATGTAAAAAAAAAAAAAAACAACAAAAAACTAAAAAACAAACATTCTGGTGCAAACAAACTTCTCAGCTAAAGAAGGCCAGTTCGTACTGCCCTCCGTAATGACACAATAACTTTGGGATTTGGAGGATGTGGAGCTTTCATCTGTTCTTGTTACCTGCCTGACACACACTTTCCTCCCTGAGTGGAAAGGAAACGTCTGAGTGTCCTCACTAAGGTTGAACTAGACAGATGTTGCTTTTGTTACCAAGACATATTGGTCTTGACAGCAAGCTGGCTTTATTTGGAGGCATTGCTGTGCCACACAGACATCTTTTCTACTTCGAAACTCGAGGACAATGTGGTGGGCTTCAGTGGTTTATTCCTTAACGTGTGAACGATGAGTGAATTTGAGTTGTGCAAATATTTGGACTGAATCAGATGAGAAAAGTCTTATCGGCACGAGTTTCTCACAAACAGGACTGGAAACGTGACTGCTGAAGGAAGGCTGAACCAACATGACTGCACTAAAAACTGATCTCTAAAGTGGAAGAACGCTGAGCATGAGTGACACAGTGCTTAATCAGGCAGGAAAAGAGCATGCAGTCATGGCTGTCTGATTAATGTTTGCCCTTTGAATTTACTGACAAAATGGATCCGACGTTTGACTGTGTGTCTGATAATGTAGAGAGTGGTTCATGCTGTGCTGATGCACTTACCCACAAAAGGTCAAAGGTGATTACTTTGCTGGTATAGCACAGTAGTGGATGAAGAGCTCAGATATTTTACTTTACTATATAAATTATATAAAGGCAAACGTCTGGCCTAGATCTTATCTTGTAAACTCTTCATTTAGCTTGTGTGTAAGATCCTAATCTATGCATTATTGCTGCAACTGACACATAGTTTCATTACCAATTGATATGATGATCATACCCTGATATTTTAAGTGTTTAAATAGTGAAAAACAAACCATTTTCCACAGTATAAAGAGCAAAAGTCCACATGAATGCCATTTACCTTTGAAAGTTTGCACAATTACCCAGATATTGCACATTTATGTAAATATATATATTCTCTATTTGTAATAGTAGCTTATACTTTTTTATATTTTTATGCTCCTTTTCATTTGCATGCCATTTTTAAATCCCACTTTGTTTTGGTTGTTTTAATTTCCTAGTTAAATTTTTTCCATTTAAATTTTTATACTTATTTATACTTATCTTAAATTCTCTTGGCATTCATTGTGGACAGCAAAGTAAGCTTTTCATTGTACAGAGAAACCTGTTTCTTTACTGTACACATGACAATAAAACACTTTGAATCCTTTGAATCCTAACTTCAGAAAAAATATTAAACGGCATGAGACAAATAATTATTCAATCCTGTCTGAATTGTGTCACCATTCACACATATGATGATCACGTGAATTCAAAAGATCATTTTACAAGCCAAGAAAGTCATGGTTAATGTAAAAAAACAAAAACAAAACAAACATCTAGTTTTGCACTGAACAGTTCATTGCCAGACATGATAAACACAACCAACACCAAAGTAGTCACTGCTTTAGCACGTTTCACCACAATCTTTGAGAGTGAGGTGTAAAAGTATCAAAAGAAGCTAAAATAACCACATGCCTGGTCATTTATGCAGTCTGTTTATGCTGTTTTACAGTACATGTTTAAACACAAACTGTGACTTTCTTGACTTAAAAATCATAAAATTATCTTTTAAATGGACAATTATCATATGTGTAAATGATAGCTAATTCAGTCAGGGTGAAAGGATAACTTGCCTCTGTGATATTTTATTATTTTTAGCATCCGATTGGACACAATGGGAAGGGATGGGTCTTTATCATCTCTTTAAACCTAGCAAGTATTGGCCCCAAATGCAATCATCCAACGAAATAATTTGCAGACGAACATTTACAAAGAATTTAGTGTCTAGAGATGTCAAATAAATATAGAGGACCAATGACGTGTCATATTTGCCTCAGAAAATAGGCGGATCACAAGTATAAAACATGAAGCATCTTACATTTGTACTTGTCTAAATATAATTTCTTCAGTTTCTCACTTTCCACTACTACTCCATCACTTTTCAGCCAATATTTACAAATATTGAGTCAGTGTTGTTGCCCTTAAGATCTCAGTATATCAAGCAAACACAGGCGACTCAGCAGAGTCTAAACACGTCACCGCTTCAGTTTCACGTGCACACACATAAGGTCATGCCACACTTTTGCCTTCCTGGAAAGAAAAACCTTCGAGATGCAGTTTGCTAAGAGGCACCAGTTCTAACAGCCGGTTGTCGCTGACTTTACAGCTTATCAAAAATGTAATTCACAGCCACCCCCGAGTAACAAAACAGCCTTAGCCGTTTTGCCCCGAAGCAATACAACAGTGTAAGATTGAGTGCCCTAAGAGTGTTATAAACAAAGAATACCTCAGCAAAATGTAAATACCACGGGACACAGTGTAACTAGCTTTGTAGACTATAACCATAAAACGGTCTACTTCACAGTATCTTCCTCATCAGTGAAGCGACAAAGCTGGGGAGATACTTACACCATAAACTCTGAAAAATGAGCATGAGGCTGTTATGCCTGGGAATGAGCCTGAAATGATCAATCATGGCAAAAGCTGCTACACTCCCTCAAGGTTTGCTATTCAGGAGTCATCTATCTCTGGGTAAAGTCAAGCTAGAGGGTAAAACCTCACTAGCTTTAAATCAATATACTCCATGAACCGAAAAAGAAGGGATTTGAAATATTTGATGAATCTATATTATACACACAGTCAAATATTTTCAGTCAACAATGGTGCTTGCTTGCAATCAATAAATCTTCAGTCAACTCCTGTGCTGAAGCATGCAGTTTGATGAACGGCGCTGCTGAGCTTGCTGCTTCTCTGTTGTGGCTTATTGTGTACATACAGTGAGGGCTGCACAGAGGTAATAATGGCCCGTTGGACCACAAGGGGTAGAGTTTAATACAGTCTGTGTAACATCTCCATCTTCAGTTTAAAAGCATTAAATGGGTCTACGATGGGAAAACTGGACATCTAATCTGTGTGAAATTGCTCAAGATATGTTTTTCAATCTGTCACTGATAGTATTGATCAGAACCAATATTTTACATCTAAGCCATCTTTCTTCTATCCAGCATCACGACGAGGACCGTGTGTGGGTGTCTAAGATGAGGTCTTAACTTTTACAATTTAGCTCCAGCTCCTCTGTCCTTTTAGCAACCCGGCGCCAGGGAGGCAGGGCTCACAAAAGTAGGCCAAGCCCCAAAGGGAGCACAACTTATCTTCTGACAGTTTACATGATAGTGTTACGGGCAGCAGCACCCAAGATGTGAGCCTTCATTAGTGGACTGAAGTGGTTGGTTCACACTCAGTGGCCAGCTCGGCATAATTAATTGAGTGACCTCTCTAGGTTTCACTTAATGCTTTTTGACTAGTGTAATGTGAAAACCCCTTTAAATAATCCAAAAGCGTAAGCGTAGTTTTTCTTTTGTTTTGAAAACATTACCCTCCCAGCACATTTTTCCATGACACAAGTGACACACTTTGGTGATTAGGGGAAAAAAAAAGACAGTGACGTAGTGAGTAAGGAAAAACAAATAGCCTGCTGTCAAAAGATTAAAATACTGGAAGACATCACATCTGCTGCGTGTAGGACTTCCCCAGTCCAGCTGACTCTAAATATCATCATGATTCAAATGTTCATAATTTCTTGTCAGTAATTACCATGATGCATTTCAGAATAAATGTCAGGATAAACATGCATTAGTCATGTTTGTGATTATCTATACCAGATTTGGCAGTAGAGTACAGAGTATAAATAAATAAGCTGTAAATGAATGCATGAGCCAAGCCTGTTTTATTGATGAGGTGCAAAAACTACAGATTCCTCTGTAGTCAGAATAATTATTTAATCCTTTAAGAAACTGCATTTCAAGTGTATTTACCATCTTATTCTCTTGGGCATTTTCAACTGGATTCTAAATTATGCAGAAAACAATTAGTTATTGCAGCTGCTAATGGGTTAATGGACTCTTATTTAGCTGATGCAATGAAATCGTTTTCAAAATCAAGCAAATAATTTATCCATCAATATTTTGTGTGAAATTATTGATTTCTTCAGTAGGATAATGTATAGTGACCTGGTCATTTTACAGACTTAATCCCTTTATGATGATAAAGACTTGCAAGATCAAATTCTGCACCATCCTTTAACGGGTTTATTTCTAGTAATGTCTGGCTCACTGTACTTAATACTTTACATATTACATTTTTTTTTTTTAGAGGTGTCTTGCTCTTTTTTTCTACAAAGGTCATATTGTGTTATTGCAGCTACTCAAAAAGGTGCCAATCAGCGCCATCATCCTGTCATGTGTAACCTGTCATCCTGCTGCCACAGTATTATGCCAATAAGCACCGCACATGCCATGAGCCTATCCGGTTACAGGAGAAGGCTAGGGCACCAGTTACCAACAATACTTGGGGTATTTTTCTTTTGCGGATTCTAAAAGTTTCATGTCCATACATGTATTGTTTCAAGAAATATCTGTGTCCATGTGGAAATGGGAAAACTGGGTTAAAACGGCGTAATATGTATGCCACACCTATATGTGGCGCTGTACAGAAACCCAAACAGAGCCACAGGATTCACTAACATCACAGAAAAATGCACTGAGCATGTGCATGAGGCTACATCCAGGGTTTTCTTCTTCTGGTCACGTGGTGCTATGGCATCATCATTTCCAAAAAGTGCTGTTTTGCCTGTTCATACAGCAATGCGAGGGTTGCGTTGTGAGATTTTTCTGCTCTGGGACCCGTTCTCCAAAAATACCGTTTCAAGGCACCAACAACTCCGGTGTCATGTGGACAAAAGGCTGAAACGATATTAAACTTTTGCAGACTTACATAATTTCATTGTCATGTGTTCTGGTCATATATGCCATATATCACCACAGTACTGTGGCAACAAGGGCTAATGAGTTCATGGAACAGTATCCATGATTGGGTCTGTGGCAACAAAACATCGTTACTGCTTATTGTCACAGTACAAATGCTAACATTTGATTGGCTCTGTGGCAATATACAAACCGAGATTTCATGCCACAGTACTGTGGCAGTAGCCATTGCCAAAAAAAAAACAAACAAATAAAACAAGGTGTCTTCAAACTGATAGACCTGCTTGGGCCCACTGTGATTTAATCACCGCTCAGATCCGTGTACAATCCCAGATTTCACTGTCAGTGAACCGGGCGTACCTTTCCTTCAATAAGCTCCTGCTGCCACGGACACACCATCCTGCTGTCACTGACAAACTAACACCTGAATCAAACTCAGCAGCGATCTCATCTCGACCACAGCTCACTCCTAATATAGCCTGCTCTGCCTCCCAGAACGTCAACCACCAATTGCAGGATATCAGGTTCATCATACAGCTGCTCTGTGTCGACTGGAGTCCATTTAAGGCCAAAATATGCAAACATGCACCACAAAACAGGTACCGACCAGTGCAATGGACAGTAAAAGTTAGAAAAACATCAGAGTGTCACTTTCAGGCTTCCAGCCAAAATCAGTATCTCATGGAAATTCAATCTGAAATTGTAATTCTTGGGCTCCAGTTTGATTTAATCATTCCTTCGGGTGCATTATAATCTGAAGTCACTTTCAAGCATTCTTCAAAAGGCCTCTATGAGGGGATTGTATGCGGCAGGACTGACATCTCATCTCCATGCATCCTAATGCGTCTCCTTGGTTATGGTTCAGACTGGTTCCTATAGTTCACAAGCGCTCTATCACTTTGCAGAGCTGTAGACCTCAGGCTCTGGTTATGTTGACAGTTAGTGATTCAGCGCGACATGAGTTCACCAAGCTGAATTATTCCCAGGAAACACATGATAGCACTGTACCATCACTAAACATCACCCTGGGTTATGTACAATTATAAATGCTACTTTCTGACATGCTCTGTGTTTACACTTCTCTGTTTTAACAATGAAACTGCAGAGAAATAGTAGAAGCACAGGGAACCAAAACCCTCAGGGCATCTCATTTTCATAATGCATTCTGGGAGTTTTACTTTAGTCTAACTCTACTGGTTTAGACTCCTGTGACTCTCCTCTACAGAGAAGAATGCTTTTTAGGATGTATTTCGACAGGTGCTAAGAAAATCATGAACATTTAACTGACAGGTCTGGTTATTGCTAAAGCGATTCCCTGTTTTGCATATTCACCCAGATGAGTTTTCATTTCTAACAATAAGAACACAAGTTTCTTATTCAGTATTTGTCTCCTGGAAGATAAAAGATGTATAGCTAACCATCTGTGGGTGCTCTCAGTGGTTGAAGAGAATGATTTATTTTCTTGCTTTGGAAAAAAAGTTACACTGCAAAAAATAAACATGTCAACAATTTCTACAACTTACTGGACAGAACAAAGATGAAGTCAACTGATCTGAAAGGCTTCCCCTATTCCCCCTGTTTTCTTTTTCTCTTATTTTTCATTTTAATAAAAGCAAAAGACAAGCTGCCTTTTATTCTTTTGTACTTTTGATAAAATGCAGTATTAACATACTTTACTAAATGTACAGTATTGTGCTAAAGTTCGCGGCCAACATTAGGTTTGTTTCGTAAAATTCTAATGACCATACGTGCCTTTCTCGGGAACAAAACATCTACAAACCAAAGTGGCCATATTTAGCGTCCTCCCTTTGCACTTAACATGTCTTTAATCCTTTTATTCAAACAATATGAAATTTATTGCATTGATTTTTTTGATGTTTTATAACAGGCTTCATCAACACGTCAGATGTTTTTAACTGTTTGCACTGATTCTTTTCTCACACTAAATAGTGACTTTAATCTTTAGAACCTATTTAAATCAGTTTTGATGCATCTTTTAAGGCTGTGCACATATTTCCTGTATTTTCTTGTAGCATCTGAAGAAAAGAGAATGAGAAATACATATTTATTCCAATTTCTACCTTGCAAAAACAACAAAACTAAAGGGGGTCAAAGACTTTTACACAGTACTGTATATTTCTTGGTCTGGGTTTGTTTCATTTAAATCATTACAGTTATAGATGTTCATGGCAATAACAGAGAAGGATTAAATAATATGACTTTCTGCTTCTGTTTGCCAACAATGTTAGAATTATTTTCACTGTGTATTTTTGCACTATTTTATTTCGAAACTGAATTTTAAACTCTGAATAGTGGTGTGAGGGGTGCTTTTCATGTTTACCATCTGGTAGACAGTAAAAAAAAAACAAAAAACAGGAGATCACTTCCTATTTCACAGCTAAATCCTACTAAACTAAACTGAATTATATTGCTCTGTTAAAAATGAATACCAAAAAGGTCATGTAAATTCAAAATTCATCAAGTGTAACTGTGAAACGCTGCTTGTTTAATTGCATTATAGTTAAGGGGAACCTAATGGCAGGCCACATGCTATGCTAGCTGGTCCATACCTCTTTGGATTCTGATTGTAAACTCTTTCATCTCTCTAAAGGTCACCTCAGATTCGGTAACAGGGTGCACATGAAACATTCGCCTAAGGTCACATTGTCATATGGCCAATTACACAAGCGAAAAAGCAAAGCCTCTTGGCCAAATTAAATATTTGCCCATCAGTGAGAGTCGACTAACAGGAGCAGCGTATTTTGGGTTTAATGCTGCATTTTTTAAGGCTAATATTTACTGTCAGTGAAGGAACAGCAGGCTCACTTTAACAGCACTTTCCAGTGTTTTAGTCCCAGGGCTCTGTGTTGTTTTTGACTGAAATAGGGACAAATGTGTCAGACACTTGGCAACTAGCAATTAACTGAAATTACACCCAAGGGCAGCAGATGAGCAGCGTCTGGCAGTGGTGGATTTTATTCATGCTGTCGTGAGTCGCCAATAAAAGGCCACTGAGATACCAAACTGACCCGCTCTTCTATAGCTCTATCCATACAACTGGAACATGTTACCTCTCAGCAGAATACCAAATTGGCAAGACAGATGCAGCTCTTTTGATATATTGTTTATTAAATTATGTCTCTGTTGTCATCTGCTGGATGATCCCTTTCCATATTTTTACTATAAAGCTCCTGACATTAACATTAGCGGTCCAATAAAAGCCCACTGTGATATAAAACTGACCTCTTCTTCTATATTTTTATTAATGCAACTGGCACAAGTTATCTCCCAGCAGAATAACAATTTGGCAAGGATGCCCCCTTTTGATTTACTGTTTATTAAAGCTTTAGTGCATTTGGCAACATTAGTGAGAACTTTGTCATTACCTTTCAGACAAATGTAATGAAAATGGTCTGAGAGGAAACAAGATTTCAGCCACTGTCTATGGACTCTTTTGTTCTGCTTCACTATATCAGAGTCAGCCTTTGCAGAGAGAATATTCACATTTTTGTGCTATGATATGATTTGGTAGAGATTTAGAGCTGCAGTTGGATCATTCCAAAGGGACAATTATCCTGAAAGTGCTTTTTTTTTTTTTTTCTTTAGGCGAACCTGAAACTTTTTCATTCGTGCTGTGTGCCACCTTCATTTACTCTTAACCAGTAACATACTGCATATACTGATATTTACACATCTGAACACATCTTTCACAAGTGTTCTGTTTATTATGACACCAGAATTATTCAAATATACCTTGTGGTTGCAGATATACTCTTTTTATTATGGATATGCAATTTCCGAGCAGAGGCCTAAAAATAGGTCTGTTTTTAAAGAGTTAAGACTTTAAAAATCTAACCTGTGGTGGGAAGTTTCGGCTGCTTGTAAGGGTTTTTAGACATGTGGGGGTGATTGATACTCATGGGATGTTATCTGGGAAGGAATATGAAAAGTGTTTAAGTGTGAAATAGAAATTTTGTCCACTTTTTTTTTTTGTATTGATTACATACAATATATTGATGTTTGTCTGTTTAGATGCCAGACATTACTTCTCTATTTTTGTGAGTTATGTATGAATATGTACCAGTATACAATATCAGTGTGCTTTGCTTTTCTCCCTATACTAATATTTAGTTAAATAGTTATGTGTTGCTTCTTGTTAGTGTGTTATTTACTGTATTCCTGGAAATGCGGCATCACTTTTTAGGTCCATCTATTTTTCACGCTTTGTTTGGGACAATGAGGAGAGAGCTGCTGGAAAGAAAGTTTGGATTTTTCCCCCCTGATTTCAGCTTTAAGTTAACTTTAAGTACTGTAGACAATCCTTTGGCCTATTTTTGTTTTAGGAAGTTTCAACATTAAAAGTAATAAACAGTCTGTTCAGGCTTCACTTCAGCCAGATGAGAAGGTGAAACTTAAGTGAATGCATACTGCGTAAAATAAAAAATAATTAGGTGAGAAATAAATTAGATTTGTCAACATGCAGCTTTAATTATGCTGCACTAGAAAAGAAAAGTTGGATATATACACGCTAAGAGTCTAGAGGAAGGCAAAGTGTAATTACTGCAGAAAAAGCATCTTCTGTTGTCGGTTAGTAAATCCTCACCGTGTACTGTGTGGCTATAGATCGGAGAAGGTGGAGTCCTTGGGATAAACTCCCTGGCGAGACCTGTGACACCCTGGGTAATGGAGGAGGTAATTGGCTGTCTACCCCTTACTCAGAGCACAGGAGTAATTCTCCATCAAAAATATGTCAATTGTTATCAAACTGTGAAACGGCGAATGGAAGTGCACCAGTAAATAAAAATCTGGTATCTTCAGATATGAAATGCAGATGATAAAACATCTAAAGCCTCTGCAGGGGCTGACATTGCCTTTCCAGAGGTGTAATGAATTCTCCTTTGTGGCACCAAATATTTTCTAATGCCGCCTTACAAATTATAGCTGACATCCGGAATAACGGAGCTGCCAGCAGCGGACATCTGCTGATTACGATTCTGCTTTTACAAGTGTTAGATCTGCAGATCTAAGTTAATAAAAGAAAAGTGATTCAAACGCAGTCTCGGCTGTATAATGAGAAAGCCTCATTTTATATCGGATCAATCACACAGATGATGAGGGAGGGGGACATACAGCCGCCGTTTGTTTCCATTTAGCAAAGCCAAATACAAATAAGCTCTAAAACGAGAAGCAGGCAGAGCGATGTGTCATTGCTGTTATTAAATAAAGCCACCTCCAGTTGCTTATTGCTGGCAGGAAAAGTAGCAGTAGAATCAGCTTGGAAGGGTCACAGTCCCAATTAAAACAGATCCAATTGGACACATTATGGGTCCAACAGTCCTGGATAAAAAGTCAAACTGGCTCGGTTTAATTAACTTAGTTTAATATGATGTTCCATTTTAGCGTGGTAGAGGTACATTTCCATTCAGATTATTGTAAACTGTCCATAAGCAACAGAATACCTTATCTTTTGGCTGTATATTCCTTGTTTGCCCTATAATTTGCAATCTTTAAGCTGAGATATTGCTTTAGCTTTCCTGGAAAATGACACATTTCTCTGTTGTTTCAAGTAACCTAAGCTGCATACTGTGTTTGAACAACTGAATACATATTCCTTTTGGATTAGCAGTTGAATACAGATATTAACAAACCAAGCTAATCCATTTTACCCATCACTTTGTACTTTGTTTTTTGCAGGGTCATAGCCTGACTTGAAAACAAAGGCAACTGATGCATTATCCTGACTATAAAGACCTGCCGACCTGAATGAAAACACACTGTTTTGCATTTGAAACGGGACAGGGTGAGATAATAAATACATTGATTAATTTGATTTATACTGAAATCAATTTATTACCATGTGAACAAGAGCTATTGCTCGTTGCTCAAATTGTGAAAGGACAATCCTCAGAAATGGTCATGTATATTGTGTCCTTTTCAGTTTCCCCAATCATTTGTAATATTTTAAGAAATGAATAGTTATTGTGGAAAATCGTTGTGCTTCATGTCAATAGAGCTGTGTACATGTTGTCCATCAAGTATTTAGCTCAGCAATTAAAACCAAACCAAAACAAATATCTTCAACCAAAATAATACATTAGACACCACTTTCTTCCATTAGTGCAATTTGCCTCAGGATGTACGTGGTCACTTACAGCCGTTCCAATCAGTTACAAGCTAATTCCAATATGAGAGATGTCCATGTCTTCAAGCCTCGGAGGCTAATTTTTCAGACTTCAAATGGACGTCAAATAAAATGCTGTCCTTTGCTGTTCTGAACTGAGCGTGACTGACTGCACTGACTGGAGTGCCAGGGACTCCATGCCAAGATTCTTTATGGAGGAGAGCATGCTCTCACGTTGGCTATAATGACAGACCATCAGCAGGCCAAGACATTTATTGGAATCTAGAGGAAAGAGCAGTCTATGCCTTTAATTGCAATCATTTGTCACTTGGAGGTGTTTCAATAATAGTCTGTCTCAGACAAAACCTTGCAAAGGCATGGAAAGAAAAGGCCCCCTGCCCTTTTTTCCTACAGTCATTTGAAAGATTATAAGGTGGGTAAGACAAGAAGAAGGAATTTTATCGCACTTCAGTGTCAAAGTTTGGCGCTTTCATGATGGAAAAAAAAGATAGCCCAAGTGCAGAGTGTCTTTATGACTCACTTTCAAGCCAGTCATCCATATTCTTGTCACCGACAAGAAACTGGCTCTGGCATGATAGCACTCCATCGGAGAAGTGCATTAATGGATTAATGGATTTTATTCAGACAGGGTATTGACTGTTTATATATCACACAAACAGCATGAGAGATCATAAAGTTCTTTTTCTCTATGCACGACAGTGGCTCAGCCAAAACACAAACAATATTCAAACTGGGGAAATAAAAGAATACCATTTGTGAATTAACTCATTATGAATTGCCAACAGTGAAATGAAATTGGCTCACAAAGCAGATTACCTTTTTAGTTATTACCTTATTAATGTGATGACAGTGAGACTTTTACTTACTATTGTAATGAAAAGGTGCAGCCAGTTTGGTGTCAGACTGATTTATTCTGCACAACACGTGCCACTTTCCATAAAATCAATTAAGTTTGTGATCCTTCTTGTGATTTGTGTACATCACTTTTATCACGTAAGATTCTCCAAGACACACAATGATATTTTAAAAATTTAACACTTAAAAGCAGGGATTTCGATAGACCACACACACCACATTACCCACTCGTAATGAGATTGGTGCTATAAGTACAAGTCAGCACTTTCCACTCGAGTGTCCCACTTCTCTTTACATTAGTGCACCCCTCTGATTAAGTTTGCAGTCCTGTCTATTCGACCACATTTATCTTATCTGGAATGTTATCTTCAATCAGTAAATGCAATGAATGAACTCTGGGAAGAAAGTTAGGAATGAAGAAGTCCAAAACATGATTCAAGAAGGAAAAGTCTTCACAAAACAAGTGCATTTGATGGCAACGAGAAAGCACTATAAAGCCTTCTGCTATTCTATCCATTCAGAGAAATCCCCCAGCCCAGAACACTCTATTATCTATAAGGTTGGCTGGAATCTTTTGCATTATGCATGAGAACCTATGTCCTTGGCTTAATTGTAGAGAATATTGCTGCTGGATTCTTGTGGCAACATGATTATTCATTTTGTTGGCTAATTAAAGTCATGAACAAGCTGAAAGAGTGGATTGGTTGCACAGCCTTGATTGAACAACAAATACCCCATATGCAGTTTCAAGGATGTTATCACAGAGTTTCCTTTAACAACAATTTTAAGTACGCAATATTTCCTCTTAATAAAACCCTCAGAATTTGCCTTGCTAAACACAGTTGTTGGTTCCATCACTAAAATGTGAATAAATAAATGTCCTCTAAATCAAAAACCATATTCAGGTTTAATATTATCTGCTTTACAAAGTCCCACTGATGCTACATCCCTCCACTGCTGCAGGACAGAGGTCATTTAATTAAATGCAATCTACTTGTTCCACAGGGAATCTTAAGCTCTGCAGCCGTCCATAACTGAACCTACTAGGCTCTGAAGCATTTGTCATCTGCCTGCTTTCAGAATTTATTATCGGTGATGTTTTCATCTGGACTGATGGCTTGAGTGATACTTGTCCTTGGACTCCTGAATGGAACCGATGAGGAGATTCTTTTTGGTCTTCTCTGCTCTCCCATTCTTTGCTTTAAAGACACAAGAGGGACCTATTGCTTATGCTGAGGCAAAGGTTAAGTCAATCATGTCACTTCTGCAAGTAGGCATCCAGGAAAATAGCGAAAGGGTAACTGGAACAGATGATTGTTGTCCTTTAAATACATTGAAAATAGAACTGACAGTGACTGCTGCCAAATGGTCTCAGTGTACTACATTTACTGTACAGCCAGTAACAGATCTTAATGTTTCAAATCACAATCACTTACTTGAGCAATAATTTATTTTCCAGATGGATTCTGCCAATTAAATTAACTAGACAGATCTTAAAAGCCATCACCTGAAATAATGAGAAGATGCTACAGAGTTTTGCTGACTCAACTTTGATGATGGATGTGTGATCAGAATAAAAGAGAAAAATCCTATAAAGATGTAGTGCAGCTTATACTATACCCATAAACCTGTTTTTGTGTGTGTGTGTGTGTGTGTGTGTGTGTGTGTGTGTGCGTGCGCGTGTTTGTGCTTGCATTTGCACTTCTGCACTTAACAAAATGAAGAACATGCCTCAATATTTTACAGTGTCTCTAATCTTTTACGAGTATCTAATTTTAAACAACACCATAAATACTTTTACAGGAAATAAAGAGGCCATTTCCAAAACTGGCGAGCTGTAATCCTCATACCGTGGTCCAGCTTTATACGCACATGATGTGATTATTAATGACAGCCACGTCAGAGCCGCTAGATCACAACTGAATGCCACTAACAACAGCAGAAAGGTCATTCATAATTTTGCATCAAAACTCAAAATGGCACATTTGACTGAGTGTTTTTGCCACTTTTTTTCCTACCGTCCCTCCACTGACCTGTCAAGGATTACATGTCAGTGAACCTGAGACGTTTCCTCAGCCTCTATTTGATACTGAACAACAAAGTGAGGCTTGACCAAAGGTTGACCCTCATCAACAAACTACGAATCTAAACGTATAGTGCTCCCCAAATTATACCCTATCAGTTGACCAGCTGTAGCTGCTGCCGGTACGTTATAACAAACACAACTCTTGCAGTAAGTGAAAACAGACAATCGGCTGCGAAACTGGTCCGGGTCAGTCCTTACACTGACTCGCTTTACTTCAAGGCAATAAATCCCCATCAAGGACACAGAACACAAGAACCTTGTTAGATGGATATCAGCACAGAGACAATCTCTGTGCTCTCGCCTGTTAATAACAAATGGTGGGTCCAAATTGACACAGCATTCCATCCCTGTTTGGTTAATGGTAACTTGTGAATGTGTGTCTGTGTGTGCATCTGAGGGGGTACTGGGTTGTTGGGTGGTGTTGCTGGGTGCAGCTGAAGCACAGAATTATTCATCACTGCCTGACACACTGATTAGACTGCACCCTATGAGGCTTTGCTCAGCACTAAATAGTGATAGCTCTGCATTGTGTGAGTGTAAGTAAATGTGCACATGTGACAAAAAGATCATAGTATGTACATGAATAAAACTGAAATTTGCATGTGGTTTTACTGCATTGCATCCAGCAATCTTGGACAAAAGGGCTCATTATGTCATTTTGCTGTCCGGGTTTAGTCCACAGTTGCCAGCTGCAGTCAAACTGTAAAACTAGCCTCAGGACAGATGCAGACATCACTCCTGCTATATTTGTAATTAAGCCAAAACGGAGTACTCATGCGCTGCTTGCCAAGCTTTGCTGCCTCTGGTATTCACAGTAAAATCCTCTGGTGATTGTTCACACTCTGATGCAATGATCTTGTTATGTTTCTCCAACATGGAAACGCATATGGTCTATCTATGTGTCTATATGAATATTTTTCCACGTCTGAAATTCGGTTCACTGGAGTAGTACGCTATGTGCAGCCCCTGTAGGACAAACAGTATCCTCCCTCTTTGCCCAGTGAGTTCTGCTACAACTTGATCTTGAAGCTTCTTTATCTACTGCCAGCTGATGCTACAGTAAAATGTGGGGCAGTGTACAATAAAGCCCCTTCAGTGTGTGTTCCCTCTGCAAATAAAAAGATGCCAGTTCAATTCTTCTGGCCAGCTGAGAAACTCCCTCGCCATTTACCTCATAAAAGCTTATAGGCAACAACCTTTCCCCCTCAGATGCCCCAGTGGAGCTGCTCAGGTGGCTGGCAGAAGATGGGATCATACTGGGCAGCTCCCAGCTGTGAACATGTCTGACTGTATGAGTGTTAAGCCAATGCAACCCCATCCCCTGAGATTTTATGAAAAGTAAAAAAAAAACAAAAAAAAACACTTTGGTTACTGAAGAAGATGGCAGCTGCAGAATGTGATTCACGCACTAAAATGTAAACAAGTCATTTTATGTACTGATACAATTCTTCAGTCAGTCTAATGTAGCAAGAACAATGGGTTCAACTCCTTTCTGTTCGGAACTGTTGTAAGAGGACACAGTAAAGTTTGGAAAATATCTCATTAGTTTCTGATATTTAGAAAATATGCATGCATTAATACACAGGTGACTGATTAATAAAAGTAATTTGTAAAGTAATATTTAATTGCATGTTCTCCCCGTGTCGGCGTGGGCTCTCTCCAGGTACTCCGCCTTCCTCCCACCATCCACAGACATGCACGGATAGGTTAATTGATCACAGGTGTGAATGTGAGAGTGGTTGTTTGTCTCTATGTCAGCCCTGTGATGAACTGGTGACATGTCCAGGGTGTACGCAGCCCATAAGTAGCTGGGATAGGCTCCAGCGACCCCTGTGACCCTAGTGAGGATAAAGCAGGTTCAGATAATGAATGAATGAATATTTCATTGATCTGAGTTAGTGCCATTCTATATGTTGACACTGATATGACTGGTAGAATCACTGATTGGTGATTCCCTGCAACAGTGGTTTAATTTTTTGTCATTTTATCCAGTAAGATTGGTTTAGAACTGTTTCTCAATGTAATGGTCTTTCCATGTTGAGTCCTTCATAGGCCAGGTAAGAGTCCTTCCTGTCGATTGCTGCATCTCTGAGAGGTACAGTGTAGCACAAGAGCACAGGTTGCATCATTAAAAACCAATTTTGTGGTTCAGTAACTCAAAGCCATATATTTATTTGACATGTTTAAATGAAAATACAAATAAAGGCGGAGACAAGTTAGCCTCCGTCTAACTGAAGCTTTTATGTAGTTAATTATTACAAATTTACAGTGAAAGTGGCATTTAGTTGCCTGCTCATGAACCTATTTACAAAGGTAATAAGAACAGTGGTGCTGTATTTAGTTGCATTACCACATTGAATATGGAGCTTAAATTTGCACTAGATGGGAAATCTTTAAAAACACTTCTCTTTTCATGTGCCGCTGATTGAACTCTATAACATACACCTTCCTCTTGTCGCGCTTAGTTTTAATCAAGTCTCAGTGCACTGTATGATTTATTGCTGTCATTCCAGAGAGCTGAACTGCACCTTCTTTTAATCACTTTAACTCTTCAGTGATATTATTCCATTTTTCTGGGTTTTTTTCATGTAGTCTTTACTTCCTTTTAATATTTCTTGCTTCCATTATTTAAGAACTGTTTGTTTGTTCTTTTTCCTCTGGATGTCCCATTTATTTATGTATAAGCACAGTGAACTCTTTGTGCGTGAAATGTGCTGAAAGGAGAAAATGAACTTGCCTAATAACATAACAGCCTGCATATATTTAAATGCATATTGCAGCAACAAAGTAGTGGCCTGTTTTTCATTTAATTGCATTTTTAAAAGGCTCGGCATAGAATTGTGGGTACTTAAAGAAAAAAGTCGATCACGGAGGATCCACAGAAGCATCCATGAAAGTTATTTGAATGATGAACTCAGTTACCGGTAGGATTCAGGGTACAGGAACAGCCATATAGAAAAATCTGATGACATATCATTATGTTAATGAACCCTCTGTGAATCCTTCCTTGACTTCGAAACCTTTAAACCTTAATTGGTCAATTATTTGGAAATGTTGGTGCTTTTTTTTAACTACTATTTGAGGTAAAAATCAACACTTTAATTAGGGAAATAACTGTTCATTTGCATGACAAAGAATATGTGTCGTTAAAAGGGTGAATACATATGAAATTGTGTGTTCTTCCTCACAAAACATGCATTTCAGGTAACTTCACCACAGCTCTGAATACCAATGTGAAACGAATCAAAGTGGTCTTCGTAATCGGTTGTTTTAAAGTCAATTTCCCTGATCTAAAATGACTTCATTATCGGCTCCATCCACCTTCCACCTCTCAACATTTTCACATCAATAGCTGTATTGACTACCGGTCAAGTATCACAAGTGAAGAACGCAGACATTCGTTAATATTCTGTAATTGTAAGGCAAAGCACCTGTGCAGAATCCAGTCCGAATGAGCGGCCAAGTAACACGCCACACGCCAACATTGACGTCTGTATCATCTCACCCTGGCGAATAATCAATATTATGTCAGCTGCATTTGGAAATGCAGCAGGGGGGAAGCCAGTTTGAGCTCGCTGCTGTTTGGTGAAGCATATAAACTGTTGCCCTGAGCGTGAGGTTCACAATTCCCCCAAATGAAAACATTGCTCCCATGTGCCTTTGAAATAACACAGTCACAGCCAATCCACAGATGCTAACAGCTCCGTGCTTCATCCAAACACGTCTCTAAGGTCAGGTCATCTTTTTCCAGCTACCTACTAATAGACATTATCACATCTTTACTTTTAGTCTCCCTGAATATGTATTGGAGACTCATGACTGATTATCCTAATTAGCAGATAAGGTGTGTTTACTAAACAGTAGTGTGATGGATGGGCTGGGACTGAGCTCGAACTGCTTACTATGCTGCTCTTCTTTATTTAATGAGACAACTGCAGCAGGTCCAAAGTAAACAGTTTATTTAGGCCTCACACACATACTGTGCTTAGTGAACTTCTCTCTGTGCCTTCAGTGGAATATGACATCTTTCCTTCGAGTGCACAGTGACATGCACACGCACTAAAACTCATGGTTGCATTTGAGTGCTCAGTTGTCAAATTTAGTTACATGATCAAAACTTGTTGCATTTTAAAAGAAAATATCTGACACTGTTTTCCCTTCTCAATATTTTTCTCCTCCTGGTTGCACATGATGATATCGAATTGTCTATTCATATCATAAATAAGACAGTCCTGTTGCCATTTCTTTACACTGATCACCTCAATTAAGCTCTTAAGTTCTGAGAAACTTCAAGACTCTTTTGATGAAGTTCTTTCAACCAAAGAATAACTCAGATGAATAAGGGGCAAAGGAATTGGTAATTAAGAGAATGCAATCTACAATACACTACTTATCTATCAGCATTTTTTATTTCAGCTACAATTTGCCCATTTCTGTGTCCCCCTTCTTTTTCACTGCCTCTCTATCTGTGTCTTACCTTCTGAGAAGCTGATGAGCCCCAGAAGGTGCAGTAGCTTGATCGAAGCAAACACCAGTATCACGATGCCCACCGTCTGCAGCCCTTCTGTCTCCCAGATCGCACTCAGCATTGTTCCACCCTCGGCCCACTCGGTGCCACCATAACCTGACCCGAACCCGGAGCCCGAGTCGGCCTCCTCTTCTCCGCCGCCGTCAGGACCAGCGCTACCACCTGGCCCCACGCTCCAGTTCCCTTGTACCCACTCCAGTGCTAAGCCAGCCCACACGCAGGGGCCGGGCACCTCCCGGCACCCGCCTACCGCCCGTTTACTCCCTAAATCCAGTCTGGGTAAGGGTGAGGTTTTACGAAAGAAACGTTTCTAAAGAATGTAAAGCTATTAAAGAACTATCTGATCTCATAAGGCCAATGAGAAATAAAAAAAAAAGAAGAAAACTCAGAAGTAAAGTCCAGAGAAGCTGAAAAACTGCAGAGTACCTCTCTCTCTCTATCTCTTTAGCCCCTTTCCTCTCCCGGTAAATGAGGAGACACGTGAAAGCTAGAAAAAGCGTGAAGAGCAAACTCTGCTCTTCTCTGACAGTTTGTAGTTCTCCCTCGCTCTTTCAGGCACACTGAATGCCTCACTGCAAAGTAAAGGGAGGGAAGATGAGAGGGAGTGGATATGAGTGAGGGAGTGAGAGGGAGGGGAGACCGAGGAGGGGAGGTGCAGCGCTGAGGAGGATGCACAGCCTCTCTTAGCCTATGTACACATTCAGTTTAAACACATCCTTATATGCAAACAGCTTTGAATGAGAGAACAGTGGGTCATTACATTTTAATGTAGTGTGGCAGTTTGAGTTACCGTGTGTTTAATGCATTTGTGTTTCACACTCCTTATGTAGGGTTTAATCAAGTAATCATGACACGACAACTGTATTCTGTAGCTCTGAGAGACACTGCTGATAAATGGAAAAATGGAATACTACTGTAGCTGTTCATTTGCTGAATATTTTAACAGTTAGTGGCTATTTAAACAAAACATCAAAGTAAAAATGTACATTAAAATTGCCAGAAATTAAAACTACCAAAGATATTCAGTATACTAATAGATTTCACAAAGAAAAACAGTAAAATAATACCTTTGTGAAGTTGCAATATGAGAAACTTGTATTTTTTTTTTTTTATTTAAGACATACTCAATTGGCCAGTACAAGCATTGATGAGTAATATTTCTCCAAAAGACTAATCTCTTGATAGCTGCAGCTGGAAGGAAGACATAATAATCCTGTCAAGAAAAGAAGCAAAGAGTTACTTATAAGAGGATATTGAGCCCAAAACAAAACCCATCTGTATGAGAACATATGGCAACAAAATCCAAAGTAAAGTACTATGTAAATTACCATGTGCTAAAAAGGAAACTGCAGCGCAACACTCCTAAATAGTCCTTAACAGTATAGAAATGCAACGATGCAAAGAAGCAAAGTCCAAGCATTATATTAAACATAACTACTTGTTTTCAATAGAGGTTTGATGCCACTGAGATGCAGCCGCGTGAAATGATGAAAAGAAGTCAGTGAGTTTATGTGTGTGTTTGAGGGAAAGCGAGGCCGATGCATGTCGACAGTGTTTGCAGCAAAGGAGAGAGGACACCACCATCTACTGGCCCTTTGCAGACTGTCATAGTCAGTACCATCCCCCGTGATAGTCACTTTTTTAAACATCGACGTAAAAACACCGCTCGTAATGACCTACATTCTGTACAAATATAATTTCATCTACTGCTGCATTTAAACCTACACATGATTAAACCCAATCCATCTGGCACAATAAACATTCTCCACCAGCTTACATTCACTGTTCTCAGTCTCACAGATACCCTCTGCTGCATTTTCTCTGCCTTGATTTCACATACAATGAAGCTGGCTGCATTTCTTTGATGTAAATGAACAAAGCACCCATAATTACAATCATACTGGCACCACATTATGTCGCTGCTGTGAGAGAAAAATGGCTCGCTATTTGTTAAAATAGCTAAGTGATAAATGTTCAACAAGGTACAGCATATTACGGTGAACTTGAATGAGTTCGTTTACATTCAGTCCATCGACTGCTGCCAAAATTCTGCTTCTTTTCTGAAAAATCCTTAGGAATAATTTAGCATAAATGTAGAGTATAATAGGTATTTTTCCCTGGGATTAGAAAAGAAAGAAAGAGAAATAAAGAAATAAGTTCTGCTAATGAAAGATGAAATGAGACAACTATATAGTGTTTGTTTTCTGCTTATTGTTGCACTGTTTGATGCTGGAGTGTCTCCTGAACTATAACATCCAGATCCCAGTAGTGCTGCCAACATGTGTGAACTGGCACAACATCAGTGAGCTCTCATTCACATCATGCAGTCATTCAAGCCACATATACCACGGCCAAAAGTGGCTTTTCTTTGCTGAACGTAGCCAAGTTTCCCAAAGGCAGGCGGGAGCATATCGCTTCAGGCAAATGGTCCCTGGTATACGGATGGTTAATAAAACATGCAGGGATGATTGGCCAATCATGCCCCTTTCCAAGCATGGAGACACCGCAACCAACCAAGAAATTGAGGCAACAAGGGTGAAAACAAGAGGGAGGAGACACAAGGGTGGGGATTAGAGTCATAGAGTATCTGTCCACCATTTAAGAGGAGCCATGATTCCATCAATCCTGCTGACAGCTAAATATTTCACCGCAAATCTTGTTCCATTAATGTCACACAAATTCTTTACAACCACCGCTCTGAGACAGTTACAGTATGGCAGGTCTGACAGATGCACAACCTAAAAAATCTGCACGTTTCGAATTGACAGGGCTGTTTTGCTTGAGATTGAAATTACAGAATCATTTTGGATTTCAATTGGAGACAGAAAATAGAAGCTATAAATGGTTGTCACTGCTATAATTTGAATCTAGATAGCTTATATATCCAGTGTTTTGTAATTCAATCAAAAGCCCCATCTCACAATGTTAGAAAAAGTGGTGAGAAAATACAGGCTTCACTGCTTTTTATGGATCTGGTCCAAAATTGAATGGGTTCGTCCTTGGCTCACACTGTACTATTCCACCAAGTTTCATTAAAATTGGTGCAATAGTTTGTGTATAATCCTGCTGACAGGCAGGCAGGAATAACAGCGGACAGATCAAGTGTTATAAACACTTAATTCATAAATAAATATTTGACTCAAATTGTAGCAGTGATATCTTTTTATAGCTTAATTTATTTTTGCTCCCACTGAAATACAAAATCATAAAGAGACCAAGAGTAAAGAGATGAAATACAATAAACCGAAAGTCTGGAGTTTAGTCCTGCAGACACTGTGCAATGTCCTTGAGCAAGACACTTCACCCTATTTGCTCCAGACGACTGGGCTGCATAAACCAGAACCGATGTTTACTGTGATGGACTAGTGTCTCATCCAGGGGGAGTTACAGTCTCATCAGCTTACACTACAGAGCAAGGCTGGAAAAAGATCTAAAAACCATTTGATTAATTAATTAATACATCTTTTTAGTTTTAGTAGGCTTTATTTATTTAGCTGGATTTCATAAATCCAAAACCTTATGTTAAACATTAACTCACTTTATTATCCCCTCATCCCCTTTATTATCTACATTTTACCCATCCTAATACACACATAGTACCCAGCAGTAGCAAATAGCCCAACTCCAGATCTTCACCAGTACTGCGGTCATTGGCACTGACAGGAGAATTAACCTACATGGACCTGTTTTTAATGGTGGGGGAAAATAGAGGGAACCGACTGAGAATCCAAGCCAGAACCTTCTAGTTGTAAAGTGGAAGTGCTACCCACAATGGAGTTGATCTTTGACAGGAAAATTGTAAATATATTTCAGGCTGCAACTTCCTGACAAGTAAGGCTTATATTTACACTGATGGAGCAAATATATACTGTACTTGCAACCTTTACCGAGGGAAGAGGCCAACTGTTCTCAGATCACCTTACAAAATTGTGTTAAAAGTAAAAGAACTGATCATTGTTGTTGTGTGTAACCAAGACAAATAACTTTAATAACACTACAACTAAATACAAAACCCAAAAAGTTATATAAGATTTGAAAGAGGCATCTATTAAATAAAAAAAACAAGTGGTGCCAGGCACAACAAACCCCACGCCTCGCATGTATTGTAGCATATTTTGGCATGAATCCAGCTGATGTCATCATGTCTATGCTGTGCTGATGTCAGCATACCAACTGCCTCTATATATGTGCCAAGTTTGAAGTAAATT
>JAPQRP010000012.1:14733904-14748942 GCA_037367295.1 Apogon hyalosoma | reverse complement strand
TCTTGCCAGCACAAAAACTTTTAATTGAAAAAAGAGAGAAGAAGAATTAGAATTAGAATTAGAAGAAGGTGGTTAAACCCAACTCCACCAACAATAGAAGATTGGTACGAGATCATCTTGCAAATATTCAAAATGGAAAAGCTGACTTAGCAGAATCCAGACGGATACATTTTATCATATTTGGGACAAATGCATCAAGTTTGTACCCTCTAGCCACGCAGAATGTGTATCACACCTCTAAAAATGCCCTCTTTTTTTTCTATAATCTCCCTATATTTATTCTTTGTTTTATTTTTTCTGCATAAACATGTGTAATGTTTAAAAAACCCAGAGGTACTGTATCACTATGATTGTTTTGAAGTGATAAATACCGAAACTGTAAGCACCCAGTCCATGCTCTTTTTTTTTTTTATTAAATTGTTGTATAAATAAGAAATACAAAAAGGGCTCTAATAGATAACATCGATATGAATGGCAGTATTGGAGATATTTTGTCACCTTTTTCAATAAAAACAAAATGAAAAAAAAAAGAAAGAAAAGATAAATCATATGTTTAAGAACATCTAAACTCTGAAAGTTCCTGCCAGTATTTCTGAGTGACTTTTCATTGACTTATTGGATTCTATCTAAATGTCAAAACTAGACAATGCCCTTTATCACTGTTATTTCAATATAACCTTATAGAGAGAATAATGATGAGAACAATAATTATTGCAGTATGTTTTTCATGGTGGAGCAGTGGTTAGTGGACATCAATTTCTGAGCTAAACAAGATGAAGGAGAACATCAAAGTCCTCCAGTGCAGTAACAGCCAGCCTCAGGTACGCTCATTTTACTGCACAATAATGACTATAATAATGGATATCAATCGCTTTTTGATGTGGCCTCAAAATTAAGGGTTACGCATGGAAAACTACAAGTTATTTTGTTTTTTCAGGAGCTCACTGTCCTCACTAAGAACCAGGAGAAGATGGACGATGAGGAGAAGATTGTGAGTGAAATCAAAGACAACGAGGAAAATGAGAATTGAGAGGATGGAGGGCATGAAATGAGGAGGAGGCATCAAAGGACATAGAAGAGAATGAAGGGAAGGAGAACAATGGCAAGACAGGGAAGAACAAGAGGGGGAGTAAAAGAGCAGCAGAGACTAGTACAGTGTACCAGTAAGGAGGAGTCTTCTGCTGCTGCCCTCCTTCTATCCCCACCCTTTAACCCCCACCCTTTACCGTTCCCCTCCCCAACACCATGTTAACCCTTCTGTATTTCACTCTGTTTTCAATCCACCTGTTTTTCTTTGCCTTTTGTCATTTCCACTTTCCAATAAATGAACTTCAAAAGATAACCCAAACTGGCTGATGTTTGCATTAATGTTGGAATATTCAAATTATTGATTCATATTTTTGGACTTTTGAACTTTGACCTGCATATTAGTCCACAAGTCGTGCTGAGGACATCTTTTACTCTGGGTTTCAACTTGGGTATAAGTGACCATAACGATGTCACTTTAGCATCATCATGGTTCGGGTTCTTTCCAAAACGTCTCCACAGCCAAAGAAGATATATTACAGCTAAAATTAAATCTACCCATAAGGCCTTGCAGTGTAGAGTGCCTGTTCATCACATACATCATGAGAAACAACAATAAACATCTAACATTAGTTGTCATTGAGCTCTACTGATTCTTTGAAAAGGATTTTTTTTTTACCTGAAAGGATCATTTTAGTCAAATTCTACACGCCTTTTTCTAACTTACCGACATTTGTTAAATCTAGATGATATGCCTGTGTTATTGTCTACATTATTACTCTGCCCCCTGAAGGGGAGGCAAGGGGTATTGTTTTCGGTTGGGTTTGTTTGTTTCTTTGTTTAACACTAGCAGCAAAACTATTTGTTGAATTCATACCAAATTCGGTTTATAGACTGCCAGTGACCCAGAATAGATCAGATTACATTTTGGGAACAGTAGGTCAAAGTTCACATTTTTTATGAATAATTAAAAAAAAATCCCCCATTTACTTATTATGGGTAGAATTCCACGTCTGTAACTGCAAAACTACTGGATTAATTCACACCAAATTGGGTTTATAGATTGCCAGTGACCCAGAATAGATATCATTACATTTTGGGAAAAGTAGGTCAAAGTTCCAATTTTTTTTACATCTTTTTTTCTCTCATTTACTTACAATGGCCAAAATTTCAAATGTCTATAAAACATAAAATTTGTTTCCATTTACTTCAAACTTGGCACATATATAGAGGCAACTGATATGCTGACATCAGCACACGCATAGACGTAACATCAGCTGGATAGATGCCAAAATAAGCTACAATACCTGCGAGGGGCGGGGTTAGTTGTACCTGACACCACTTGTTATGTTCTGTTGTTGATACAGGGTGTGCATGGGATTTCAGTAACATCAATATACTTGGCATTGTTTTGTATAAACTACAAGAAATAACCATATTGATTTTATTGAGGTGTGGAAGAATTCCTACATCAACATATGTGTGTTTTGACCCAACCACAGTGTAACAGGCAAGAACAAATGTGGCTGATCAGCATGTTGTAGCTAAATAACAGATTATTCTAAAGCCATTTATCGTCACTTTATTCAAACAACATTAGATATGCAAACTGAGAATTACATTCTTCAATAATGCACTCCATAAAGTACATAGAGGAGCTCTTAAATAGGAGGAAACCACTGAATGGTAAAGAAAGGTTCAGAAACAAAAATAATGTCACAGTGGGTCGAACATCCCCAAAAGGACTAAGCAGTTCAGAATGAAGGAATGTTTTTCTACTAACACGGTTTATTTTGTTTACATTCTCAGTCATAACGCGTTTCAATGTTACCTCAGTTCTAATTTGATGTAGAGCTAACACGGTTTGGCCGGATTTTATTATCCACAAAGAGAACTGTCAGTCTCAAAATCAACAATAAAAAGGAAAACTGCAGATGTTCAGTTCATTAACAGGCAATAATTCCAGTTTATCATTCTATCATTATAATTGTTGTGAATGTTCTGCCTGCTGTTTGGTAACAGTCGTGTTCTGACAATAACAACGTTAAAACCACAGACATGTTCTTGTATGTGGAGTTTATCGTTCTATATAAGGACTCAAATTGCAATTTCCAACTTTTGACTTAATGTTGTGAAGCAGGTGTCTGCACATGGACAAAATAAGCCCTCAGACAGGTGCGTTTTCATCTCATTACATCTTATGATGATTAACCTTTCATGTACACGATAAAGACACAAACTGTTCAGAGACATTGAATTCAGGTGTTTGACTGCTGAAATAGGGATCGAGCTACAAAACAGCAATGACAAATAACATGATATTTTATGCTGTGAAAAACATCATTACAATATATTTTTATTTCACTACATTTACAAAATACTCTGGAGCTTGTTTTTACCTAATTTCTTACTCGCTCTCTTTTTTTTAATCATTTTAATTGTTTTAAATCTTTTACCTCTAGATTTCTAAAATGTGTGTCATGTTCACATCATAAATAATCTTTTTTTTCATTTTCTTTTTCATTTAATGTTTCATTTATTTTATATTATTTATTTTTTGCTAAGTTTACTCAGTTCTTGTTCTAGTTATTATCATTATAATTATCACCATGGTTGTTATTGTTAGTATTGTCGATATTTTCTCGTGAGGGCCTTTGCCACCTTCTTTTTCTTTTTTTTTCTCCCTCCCTTTGCTCTATCCTTTTATCTTCCCCCTGTTCCTTCCAGTCAGGTCCAGCATCAAAATGTGGTTCAACTAAACCCAACATAAAGACAGTAGAATATCAAGGGGAGCCTCATATACTTTATGAAGTTCACCTTGGCAAAGCAAATTTGTTCAGTGCAAAAAAGGCAGCCAGGCCACCATTCTGCTGTTATGATGCTGGACAAGACAAGTTGGAAAAAGAAAAATAATTTTAAACCACAAATAACTGGTTTCTTCAACACTTACTCTGAACTGAAAAATCAGGCTTTAAAGAAACATTGGTTTGCTATTTATCCTTATAACTATTGACAACAAATGGCAGGAATACTTTTATCATGATAATATTTCAAAGTGTATGTGCTTTAATATTTTTGTACATTTAGTGTCGTTTTTTTTCTTGTTGCATCTTTTACAAATAACTTAAAACCACAAAAGAGTCTTGTTTCTTCAACTTTCATTTCAAAAATATGCCTTTAACTTGTGAAGAAATAATGATCTGGCATTATCGGGATGACTGTGTGGCCTGATATTACAATTTTTTTTTTTATATCAGTAACATTTTTTGCTCATAAAAACCAGCCCCATCTTGTAGCTACAACAACTCATATTTTATGGCCTGCAGTGTGATCTGAATGTGTTTTTAAAATGGCCATATAACCTGTGACATCTAGCTGCCAAAAACAGAACAAAGAAGCTCATCTAAATTCTTGAAATGAGCCAAAGAGGGGAAAAGATGAAAATTTTCTTTGTGTGTGTGTTCTGGCAGTATCCAACAGCTGAGAACAAAAGCACTGGAAGATCGCCCTTCCAAGACACTCTTCGCATGCTTATCAAGAAAAAGTGACAATGCAGTTTCTAATTAAAAGCTGCCTCACAGATAAGGTCCCTTACACAACCTCTGTGGGATGGAACCGATCCCACATTCATCTTCACAGCCCGTCGGCTCAAAAGGAAACCGTTAGGACAGCCATTTACCATGGAAACAACCTCTGTGCTGTGCATGTTATTGGGCAGCTCATTTGGCCCACTATCAGTTACTTTTCTTTATTTGCAGCAGCTGAGTGAGGTCCAAATATAGCTCAAGGGTCCCAAGAGTGTGTGTGTGTGACTTCTTCAGACATGACAGGACAGGACAGGAAACTGTGTAGGAAGTGTCAAGAGAACCTGGGGTTGGAAAGGTGAAAAGATGGTGTGAGGGAAGTGCAAAATCTGGAGTAAGAGAAGCTACGTACACTGCAACAAAAGTATTATATAACCAAATTGTCTTGTATTTAGACAAATTATGCCAATGGGATAAATCGGTTTTGCTTAAAATGGGGATAAAACTGAAAAGATCATAACAGTGCTAATGTGATAAAAGCTAAGTTGAATAAGTTGTGCTTATTACAAGTACTGCAAACAGAGTTATCTAAGAGAGATTTAATATACCTAAATGGTCTCCGCTTTACAATATGGAAAACAATCTAGTTCATCTGATGAGATATTGTGCAAAATGATATTTTAAGCTCGTTACTCAGCGATAATATCTTATTCAGACTGTATTTCCTTAAAATGAGGTTACATTTCTTATGAAAAAATGTGCTTCCAAGATACCAGGCTTTCTTTGCTTTCTTGAGTTCCTTTTTTTGCAGGATAAGGAATAGGGATGCACCGACTTAATATAGGTATTGAATATCAGTCTGATATTGACCCAAACAGCTGGATCAAATAACAGAGATGATAGTTCTGATCCACAGGTTGATCTGTGATGTATAATATCCATAATCCACCACTCTACCAACCTGGATAGTCCTCTGTAAATTCAATTCTTACAAAATAAAGGTCCTTCAACACTTAACAACACAAGGTCTGCATGTAGGAGATATTTAATAATACTAAAGCAGGGATCTGCAAGCTTTACAATCCAGGGAGCAATTTTTTACTTGAAAAGGAAGAAAAAATGTGACCGGAGCATCACAAATTTTTAAACCCATCTACATTTTACCATGAGGTGGCTGTTCTTCTGTAGCCTATGTGTGATTAGTTTATTAAACTTTAAATCTCCACAACAATAATGCAATGTTTGGTGCTTTTATGAAATTATACAACTACAACAAAGAAAACATTCAAGATCTGAACAATTTTTTAATGATGTATGCTATTTAAAAAAACAAAATTACAATGTGTAAATGGATAAAAAGCTCAACTTTCATGTATATGGGCTGACTCTTAAACAGTCAAACTACTAACAAATGCAAAGTGAGTATCTCATTTTAAATTTGGCAGGAAAATAATGTAGTGTGACATACATGTTGGTTTATTTGCTGTCAAAAAATTATTTTATTCTGTGTATAGCCTGCACATTTTTGCAGATGGACAATGTTAGAATTGATTTAGGCCTATAACAATGTTAAAAAATAATGCTTCGTTCAGTTCCTTTTAAAACGCTCCTTATGTTTTTTGAGAAGGGGAGCCATAGAGAGAGGCTAAAGAGCCACATTTGGCCCAGGAGCCATCAGTTGCAGGCCCCTGTACTAC
Organism: Apogon hyalosoma; assembly: GCA_037367295.1. Classification (NCBI taxonomy): domain Eukaryota; kingdom Metazoa; phylum Chordata; class Actinopteri; order Kurtiformes; family Apogonidae; genus Apogon; species Apogon hyalosoma. The sequence continues at coordinate 14,742,695 of JAPQRP010000012.1, read as the reverse complement.
AGCATAAACAGTTTTAACAATAAATAATTTAGCACATTCTAAACAAGTTGAATCAGTGCTTTCATACTCAAAGTGATAAGCTCTAAATTATACCTACAAATGTACTTTTTCAACACTGGAGTGGCTTAATGTCAGAACATGACCTGATCTAAACACTAGACATCCTCCACTTTCCAGCACCTGCTCTCCAATCACCTCAGTACAGTGCATAGGGTGCAATCAAAGCTCTTGGCTAATGGTAATGAAAATAATCAAGGTTGGCGCATGTCATCAGCACACAGTATGCTGTATCAATCAGGGTGTGATTGGTTATGAAAGTAATTGCCAACGCTGAGCATTGTGGTGTGTTCATTAAAAATGAGAGGGAAAACTCTGCTGCAAGTGACTGAAAAATGTCTGCAGCACCTGCAAACAGACTAACACACATAAGTACACAGATACAGTGTAAATGTGTTATGTCAGTAACAACTTAGAAAACAATAACTTTGATGGCAGTGTAACATGGAAAAGAGATTCTCACATTGTCAGACATACAGCTACCGGTACTACCAGCTTTGTACAGTATTTTGCATTTGTGAAGCTTCAATATATTACTACTATACACCCATCTGAGACATAAAAGCAGCAGAAATGACAAAAAAAAAAAAAACACAAATTCAACAAGTATTTTAAAGGAAAGGACACATCATAGAGTCATCCCTACTTATGCTTAAGGGATTCTGCTCTGATTGTGGGCCTGTAGGTACAAACTCCTCTTAATACAAATGAACAAACAGGACTAAAGGATGGAACTACTTCCTCATGTTTTCTAAAATTAGGTTACAATTGAATTCCCATCTCTGGACAAAGTACAATGCTGCAATGAGGCGTTAAAACAAATTAATGTCTTCCATTTGTTTAGTGAAATTACACAAGGCGGCCCCTGTGGCCTGTAACCTTCCAACAATATAGTTAATTGCAAATTAATGTGATTTGGGTCTTGTTAAACTCCCAGCAATGGATTGCAGTGCAATTAGTCTGCAGTCAAATTTATTGTGCAAGACATTTCCTTCGACAGGGAACATAACCTCATATAAAATACTAAGATGCAATCACAATAAACAGGTTATTTTAAACAGAAGCAATAGAAAAGGCAGTTGAGTGAAATATTCCACATACACACGACACAACCTCAAACTGCTGTGATATTTTGATTATTATTAGCATTATTATGTCGGTGTTTACAGATGTTCACCAGTTTTCTTGCACTAAAAACTGAAACTCCAAATGACAGGTTTTAATCAGAAGAATACACCTTTTAATAGTTTGAATTAATGTTAAATGCATTTTGCAGTAAAGCAAGTATTTAATACAATTCTGAGTCTTCAAAATGCACCACTTTGGATCGTCGCAGGCATGTTTGTGAGAATTTGCTGCCATCTAGTGAAAATATGGACAAATTGGACAACTTAAAAGGATAGATCAAGTGAAGAGAGCAAAGACAAGTGGATCAAATACCACATAAGCTCGATTAATCCCTAAATCATTCATATCTTGCAAAAACTCATATATTTTTACAATATGCGTGGACCAAAATGATCAACTCATTATGATAAAGCAATTATGAAACCGTGTACCATAACCCTCAAACCTCTGCGACAGTGGATTATGAGAAATGAAATGAACATGTTCTAAGGAAATGAAATGACCCCGGGGTGAGTCTAAGTATCAGTATCTGCTCTACAGATGTCAGTCTGAGCTGTGATGACCCACTGGGAGCTACATCACCATCTCCACTCGGCTAAGCCCACATTTGTGCACCCGCAGAGCTTTTTGGAGCTGCAGGATGCCGGTCATTAATCCAGTCCTAAGTGAGCCCTCTTAATACTGGTCACTGTGGCCGGTGGGAACAGAGTGATTAATTTCACAGAAGGAACTGCTGCATTGAGTACCATGCCAAGATGGAAAGTCGGAGCCCAAAAGCCAATTGATATGACTTTGCTTTTCAATTTAAATGCTAATTTAGAGAACTGAAAACCCAATACTGTATAATGACACAGTGACTTTGAAAAGGTCTGAGATTACATGTTGCTGACATTAAAAAAAGAAGGACCCTGGCAGGCTCAGTGCATAGGTGACCCTTCCTTATTTCAATGTGTAAGGGAATTCTTCACATATTTGCATATCAGAGAAGTCTTTTTACACATCATTCTGCTGAATGAGACCTACAGTGGGAAGAAGAATCCCATTTCCTTATGAGATAATTTCCACTGGGAGGCTACACATTCATCTATAGGTAAGCCATCAGGAACATGTTAAATGGAAGCTGACTGGTTTTCCACCGGTGCTGCTCTTCGTCTACATCAGCTGGTACAGATTCATATTACAAGTGTTGAAAACGATGTTCCTTTTATAAATGACCAGTGGGCCTCAGCGCCCTTAGAGGACTCATTAGCTTCTATTTAATACTGTGAAATGGCTCAATAGTCTTGTACCTGTGGTGAGATGAACAGAGAATACTAAGGAAGCATGTGCCTGAATGTTGTCACCAATCTGATACATTAAGTCCGTTCACACTTCCTAACAAGATGAGTAGATCTGTGAAAAATTCAGCATGTCACAGATGAGTTGATGACATTTAATGAGGTAAATTCAGAGGCGTACGGTATGTTTTTGCAGCCTGGCTTCTCTAGAGATTAGAAATATCATGGGTTTGCGTTTTCAGTGGAAAATAGCTTGTTTGTCGTGCAGTTAAATTTGGCTATAGGCGGGCATGTTGATCGGTGGTATGGCTTCCCCTAAATATGACAGCTGCTCTCCCTGCAGTCGGCCGGAGTCTCCATTTGGTTCTGTAAACACCAGAAGGCCTGGAATGAGACGTGGCCAGCAACAAGAACTACACTGGACATCTCCATCGCCTCTTGTGTTAATGTCACGAGGATTTGACAGCAGTGCTTTCAGAAACACGAAAATTAAATGAGAGCTGTGATGAACAATGGCTTACAGAATGCAGGGAAAATCAGTTTTGTTTTCCTCCTTCCTTTCCTCCAGACAGAAAATTGCTTTTTAATTATTCAAGCATTCTTTCACGCTTCTCTTTTTAGCTGAGACCCAATCAATAACTAAAACTAAACACTAAAGCTAAATAAAAACTATAATAGGTATTTAATAGTCATTTAAAGTGAAAAAAAATCACTTGTAAAACTACTGAAAACAAATGTAAAATTATGCAAAGGACTAAAAAACAAAAAAAAAAACTATGACGATTTCAAAGCTACAATAATGTGAGGTGGCATAAGAAACACACCAACAACCAATTTCTGTCTGAAAAAAATGGGTACTAGTGCGCCTCTAACTATGTTGAAGTACTTTAAGTACATTTTCACAGAACAGAAAGCACCAAACAAAGCACCAACATAAATTTCCCAGGTGCAAGGCTGAGTCATTGTTTGCGGTTCTACTTTTGAGTGCACCTATCCCACTCCTACACAAACTCTCTGAAGAAGAGCTCCCAGCAGCACAAACAGGGTACACAAAAGGATGCAAAACACAAGGCTAAATGCATCAGTCTGTGAAGACCCGGTGACACTGGCACGTCTCTTATCCCCAGGACATTCACCACACTCAGAACATGTGAAAAGGGGACAGAGCAGAGTTCCTATGGGTGCTTATCGGACCATCATCTCTCGTCATGCTGATAAGTACAGCTATGAAAATTAATGGAGAGCATTAGAGTGGGTAGTGGAGTGGCAGAGGTCTCTCAGACGGAGTGTTTTCAGTAGTTTGTCCTTATGTAAAGAGCGCCACAATGTGTGAAGTTTATGTAAGGGGAACCATTTTGCTGCAGTACAAAACTGTTCCTTTTTGTTATTTTATTATTTTATTATTGATTTGTTTTTGTAGCTCCCTAATCAGAGAATAATTAACACAACTGGTAACACTTTACTTCAACAGTCCACCCACGGTGAATTTACACGCTCTTTCCAACAGATTAGGTCCAATACTTAGTAAATGATTTAAAACAAAATTTTGCTGAAAAAATGTATTAAATTTCAGAACAGTACAGGTCAGTTTCCTCAGAATGCATGCTTTAAACTGCAAAAAGACCAATGATCTTTGATATGTTCTATCTATATCAGCTTTGGAAAGAATTTAATTGAATTTTGAATAATTACTGATATTGAATTTCTGCAGTTTTCTGCCTTCTGCCCTTCAGCATGACTTTTTGATACTCCATTAGAATATTGATCATTTCTACATTGCTTTTCGACCTTAGATGTTATTAATTGATAAGTGAACACATTATTGAGAGAGTTTATTGATAAATGCATTTGTTTATCAAATTTCACATGATTTTCTGCCTCACCTTTGCACACAAGAAAACCCTCATGGCTTTAAAGTCACACTTATGACAAACATTAGCTTCTCACCCCTTTGTTACAGTGGTAATTATTTCCAAAGCTGTGCATCAAAATGTATCTACAGAAAAAGTGAGTAGTACTCACTGAATCTTGAATAATTAGTTCAACTGTTGAATATTCTGCAGACTTTTTGTAGGTGTATAATGCAAAGAAATCATTACCAAGCAGCATCCCTGATCCATATGTAACATCTTCAGATTGATCATTTTGTCCAAATATCAGTCAACTCATAAATATATTAATTATATATTTGCACATCTACCAAAGCTGCAAATATTCACATTTGAGAAGCTGGAACCACTAAATATTTAGTGTTTTTGGTTTAAATAATTAATCATATGATCCACAACTGCTGCTCGTTAACTTCCTGTTGTTCAACTAATTAATAACTCGATCAATTATTTGTGGATTCGCCACATTACTTTTACAGTCATTAACCAACTGCCGTGATGTGCTATGTATCCCCAACATGACATGTTTTAAATGTACTTGTAAGTTTGATATTAGCTGAGAAAACATACATGTCACTGTCAAAGCATTTCCAGCTTTAACCACTGCAGTACAGTAGTACATGACCTACTCTCTGCTGGTCTGTGCATATGTGGATCCTATGTTCGCTCTTCTAGGTTCCTTGGAAAAGTGCTTACACTGCACTCAGCTGCCCGCTCTGTGATCTATTGCTTAAGAGTTACAAAGAGTCCCTCATTCATTTTGCTTTCAAGCTTTCTCACAATATCCGAGTGAAATATGGCTTACAGTGCTTTAAGTGTCATCCATTCTGTCTCTCCCACTACACCACTAAATATAACCCTTGACAGTTTTCCTCTCGTGATGCCCACCCACTAAATATTTTATTGTTCTTTAATAAAGCCTGGACTTCCTCATCCTTTGTTATGGTGACAAGCTGTGGCGGTGATGCTGATCAACATATTATTGCAGGGAGACGGGGACGTAACATAAGCTGGCGCGACTGCGCTGGCAGAGAGTCGCTGTGGCGTGCTGCGTGTGCTGCCACTGGAAAACCAATATTGGACAGAGCAAATGGAAAAAGTCAAGCAACTTTGTGGAGTTCAGACTGAACTGTTTACAGAAAGGTGATAGATTCAAGTCAATTTCATGGACTGTTAGTGTAGCAATGCATGAATTCAGACAGGACAACAGAGAAAACAGCCACTTGAGGAAATTTCTGGTGATAAAATGCACACAGAAAATCATGTAGAATGATTTTATTTATTTTTAAATAAATGAACAAAGCACAGACAGGACAATGTCTCTGTCCCTATTTGTTATCAATGATTTCACTGTTACATTATTTCTTTTTAGATAATGAGCTTAGTTATTAAATGACATAAATATCCAAGTTAATGTCCACTTTTGGTTCTGCCTACCTGTTGTCTTGCGCCTTTGTTTTGGCTGAAGAGAGAAGATGACCATCAAAGCCCCCATGATGCCCTCCAGACTTTCTCACTTGGTGATCTGGAAGTACGGCTAGATTTCTCACACTTTCACTCCACACTTGGTTGGCTTGACAGTGAAGATAGGGAGACGCACAAGAGACGCTGGGGGCTTTACATCAGAAAAAAAAAAAATAGAAAACAGAAAATCCAGACTCTGGTCCAAACTTCTGTTTACGTTCAAGCTGGCAAAGCAGGCTGCACGACGACCACAAAGGAGTGGGAGTAAAACATGCGTGCCTTGGTTGAGTTTTGAATTTTAACGCACACCCTCTGCAGCCCCCTCCTTCCCTTGTTCCAGCTCTGAAGTGAGAGCCTGGTTGCTGATCTTTCAGCCGCAAAAGCTACTTTGTACCAGTTGAGCACCTAGATTAATTGAGCGCTCGCAGAAGAAGCTAGTAACATGCTGTGGAGAATGCTACTGATGCTCTTTTCAACAGATCTCTCCTCATATGGGGAGGGAAGAGACTGGAAGAAGGTGAGAGAGAGCTCATGCAGTAGATAAGCATTATTCCTTCCTGCCTTTTAACTACACCTCCTGCTGGGAGCGAGATGAGAAAATCACGCTGTGTCCAGGACACTGAGCAAGAGCTGGGAGCTCTGCTGGGCAGCGGCTGGTGCAAATATTTAACATGGGTACATATAATCACTGATGAACATCTCCTCTACATACAACTGCTGACAAGCCATTCTGCAAACATGTTAATGAGAGAAGAGGAGAATTTCTGATACAGTTCTGTGAGAGTTGACATCACCCTACTGCAAAACACGTCCTCATATCACCAGATAATGAATAATAGTTGCTACTCAGGTCTCAGTAGACACTTTAATTCAACATAATGCTTTAATCCCTCTGTCTGTTAGAAGGAGACAATCAGACAATAAATCCAGCAGCTTTTAATTACATTTAATTAGATTTTGATGTACGACTGTGATATGATGATACAACTACCTGCCCAAAACAAGTCCAGATGGTGCCTTTAAATTTATATTATGACACACATCCATGCATCTTAATAAGATTATGCAATATCGCAACATTTATTTGTCCTTTTTTTTTGACATAACATTGCTTAACATAGACCTGACTATATGAATTAACCTCAGATCATAACACTGCCCTCACAGTGTTATACTGTAGGCACTAGGCATGATGGGTAATCACTTCATCCGCCTCTCTTCTCACCCTGATGCGTCCATCATTCTGGAACAGGGTCAATCTGGACTCTGACCACATGACCTTTTTCCAACAAAACACAGTCCAATCTTTATGCTCCCTGTCAAACAGATGGTTGTTTATCCCTCAAGGACAGACACCATATGTGGCTGAAATGCTCAATAACTTAACCACTTATCTTAGCCATACACTTTCAAAAGTTAGATAATCTTATTAAGTCTCATGAAGGAATTCATTATAATCTTCATTTCAGTCAGTAAATGGCTATAAGTTGCAAGCAATAATTTATTTGGAAGTCTAAAACATCTAACTCCCAGTTGGTATCGCATTAAAAACACCATATTTTTACAGAATTTTCTTTCATAAATTCACTCATTCTCAGAAAAAGCAAATGTAAAATTGTGACTTAAAATCAACCAGATGAAAGTGAGGTTTGCATGAATCTGACTAATACTACAGAAATGCTTTTGATAAAAATAATCGAAAGGTCTGTCTATGAGGGTTAAGAAATGAGAAGCTACTCACTGCATCAGCTGCAGAAACAGTTGCAGCCAAATCATATTAATCACTGAAGTAATTATCCAATGAAAGGCTCTGAAATATTTGCTTAAGCTGCGTATATTGTGTGATAACAGAAACACACTATTGTGCTTTCTTTTCTACTGTCCTGTGTGATAAATGGTAGTCTTTATGGCAGTATTTTCTGAACCTTGGATGCAAGCAAGACTTTTTTCTATGAAGACAACACAAATAAACACTGAGAATCAATGTGACACAGAAGAGGTTAATGCTAGATAATAGGTGAAAGACAAAGTGAGGCGAGTGTACCTAAAAGAGGGACTTTACTTCAGCTGCACATCCACATCTAGCGCTTTTTCCATTTAGTTTTTAAATATTTCTTGCAACATTTTACATTTCCGTATATGCTTGAATGAAACTTTAAAGAAATTTTAAATCAAGTAGAAAAAAACATAAGGAAAAATGAGTAAGTGCCTTTAATTTGTTGAGTGTATAAATCAAAATGTAATGAATATGCCTTTCCGTGTAGTCATTATGAAATGACCTACATAGTAATGAGATTTTGATCATTTTGTACACTGACTCTATTTATTATCACATACGGGGAAAAAAATCCTGCTCCCATGTGAAAGTTACATCCTTTCCCATCATACAACTTATGAAGAAAGGCAATCGCCTCTTCAGAGCTGATCGCTCACAGCCTTATTTGACAGACTCAGACGGGCTTTTGAGGAAGATCATCAGGATTACAGAGAAGGTTTGGAGGTCAGACTCATGTTCTGCCCCCCTCCCACCCATCTTTTCCATTCCGTCTTTGTTCAGAGCGAGAGAAAAACTACCCGAGACACGAGTCTGATGTGACACATCAAAAGTGGGAAAATGGAAAGAAAAATACTTCCGCTCTATGCACCACCTACGCACAATTCATTTCATGAGCTGTGTGACGGCAGTCCAATTCAGAAACAGAACAGCCAGGCACTGCAATCAAGTACCAATTTACGCCCACTCCATTAACCTGCTTCCTGTCGACCACATGTATTTAGCTGCTGTGACGCCTCCTACTCATGTCAAACAGACAAGCTAAGGTAAGGCTGCAAAGACAAAGTTTAGCAGCATCGCGGTGTGGGTGCAGGTTGCAAACGGTATACGGTCCAGGAATACATCACAAACAAACAAACAAACAAACACTCACCAAGCTGGGAGAGACTGTGGCAACTCTGAAGGTCAGTGACCTCTGGATC
>JAPQRP010000012.1:14717218-14733804 GCA_037367295.1 Apogon hyalosoma | reverse complement strand
ACAAACAAACAAACAAACAAACACTCACCAAGCTGGGAGAGACTGTGGCAACTCTGAAGGTCAGTGACCTCTGGATCACCAGTGCGAACCCAGTTTCTTTTATAATTGGGTTCTCCGGGAAGAGTCTGAGCAGCTATGGATGAAATTACTTCAGTGCAACTTCTCCTGCATTGTATCAGAATCTACCACCTTGAATAAAAGCCGTATGGTTCAAAACAATATTACGGAGCAACAGTATTCTTCATGCACTCTGCTTTTTATGTGCACCAGATGAAACCGTTTTTAAGACAAATAATTCAGAGCACATATCCTTCAATAAGCACACACTATCACACATTTTGCCATTTGAAAAATAGAATAGAATAGAATAGAATAGAATAGAATGCCTTTATTGTAATTATACATATGTACAACAGAATTAAAAGAGACAACTCTCTTGTGGTGTGTAGTGCAAAAACAGTTTAAAAAGGAAAAAAAAAGAAAAAAAAAGTGTAAATATATATACAGAACGAAAACAAGCATGTCAATAAAAATAGCTGGAATTGATCAATGAGTCAGTTTAGATATTTGCAGTAAAAAAAAAAAAACAAAACAAAACACTACAACACTGATATTTGTAAGCAGTGGTGATACAGAAATATCATAAATGTCAGAAAACGATGTTGAAATGTGCAAATCAAATAAAGTGCATGTAATAGTCAGCTTGAGATCACAGAAAGGTGATTTGATAAAGACAGAAAAAAGTGTCTGCAAATATTTACACATAAGGCGTTGATATTTACTGATGCCTGTTACCAAAAGCAGTATGACAAAATAAGACAAAGGCAAGACTGATGGCATTGCTGGAGCCATTTTAATTTACCCCTGTGATTGTATACTGTTGTTACCCTGGTGTATGTGTATCTGGATGGGTATAACATTCAACCATGTGGTCATCCTTATTATCAATAATGGTGATAGTAGTAATAATACTGACAACAACAACAATAGTAAGAGTTACTGGTATCATCATCATCATAGAGATACTAATGGCAATAGTAAAAAAAAAAAAAAAAGTCTCACATGTGGGATCTGACAAAAATAGTCTGATAATCAGATTCAGTAACAGTTACATCAATTCTTAAAGACCTCACCATGTGTTTCAATAGGTTGACAATAATGATTTGCTTTGAATCAAATAGTATATGCATGCACTGTATTGAATCATCTACCTAAAAGTAGGCTTGTGAAAAAGAAGCAGTTTCATCTTTTGATATTCAATTAATTTATTATTTCTCTACAAAATGTCAGAAAATACTGAAAAACTGTGGTTTTAATTAGCATCATTTTAAGGTGAGCTTATCCATCAGTCCAAAATCCAACATATACAGTAGTTTATTCTATCACTACCCAAATGTGTAACTCCCGTCCCCAATGCAAAGTCTATTTTCAACGCATGCACAAACATTTTCAGTGTTGACATCACAAATTCAATATGAGCACACAGAACCTCTATTTTCAGTATGCATACAGTATCCTCCTCACCTACTGTACAAATATTGTTCTGTACAGTGAAAGTAAATCTGAAGTATTTTACTCTACGGCTTCTTGTCCTACATATTGTTGAAAAATTATGCAGGTTCATCAGCTTCTCTGAGGCTTTCATTTCAAAAAGGAAACAATTATTTATTTGCATCTACAAGCAAAGAGTAACATCCTGTGCTTAAGCGGTACTACTACTGTGTTGTTGGAGAAGCCAATTAATGCTGAGATTGAAGTTGGAGTTACCATAGCTAAGTAGTGATGCACGTGGGCATCAAGAGTACAGCCACTAGTACCCTAGTATGAACCCTTAAGCTGCTGCCCTTGCTTTAGGATCGGCCCAAATAAGCTGAGCATGGCTTTTCAAAGAGAAGCCTAATTATGTTGGAGCAGTAATGACTTTTCATTAAATTAGACACTCCAGAGAATAGAGTAGAATAATCAGAAGCCTCTGGGGTAAATCATCTGCACATGCACTGAGGCTTATTCCATAACACTTGAAGAAAACAATCTCCAAACAATCTGATTAACAACGAAACTGCTATAGCAGCACAAGCTCTGCGGACAGTGGTTTATAATTGAAATGAAGTTGAAATTCAGAACACTTCATATACAGCAAGTCAATAACAATTAACCCTGATCATTTGAAGTTCAACATACTGCATCAAGGAAACATCTGCTAGAAAATGAAATGCTTTCACATGTCAAGTGTTTGCTCTACAGTTCACAAATCACATTCGTACCAGACGTTGCGTTAGATTGTCTAACTGTCCATCATTTTGAAGGACAGGGTCATGTAAATTATGTCATAATATATTCTGGTATTTTATTTTTTCTGTAATAACAGCAAAGCATCTTCTATGATAATTATGCATGAAAAAATGCAATGACCAAAATGAAAATAAGGGTTCTAAGTAATACTGATATTCCAAACTCTCAACAGCAGAGGGATGTCTCATACCAGAACACACTTAGGACCAAAAAACCACCAACAAATCAACATTATGTATCCACAGACTGTACCACACAATGAAAAAAGTATAAAGCCGCAGAATCATCAAGATTTCTTCAAGCGTATTTCAACAGTCAATCAAAACTAACACTGTGTCCTATAATCTTCACATATAGTGTCAGCTGATAGTTTACATTATAGCTACAAATTACCTTTGTTTTCTGTTCGGTATGTGTTGCCAATAGCTGCACTAAAAATCTGTTTGGAATCGAACAAACAAGGTCGGAACTAGAGCTGCGCAATATATCGTCTGAGCATCATCATTGCGATGTTTGTGTGCGCAACAGTCACATCACAGGTCCTGCGATGTAGGAGGTCACTGAACTCAACATGTTCTCATCTAATTTCAACCTGGGTACCTGGCACACACTGCACGCAGCGATCCGCCAATCACAATTGTTCTTAATCAGTTTGCCAAAGCGGACCACGCCCCTGCAAATGGAGTGAGTCGCTGGTAAAAACATTGAAAAATGAGCAACGAGCAAGAGAAAAATCACCAAAAACGAAGACTTACTGCCAAAAAGACAAGCAACATCAGTTATCTGGAATTATTTCGGCAACAAGAAGGATGATGTTTAAACACGTGTTCTGTGTCGATAGTGCCTTCCACCTGTCGCCTCAACGAGAGGAAACACAACTAATTTGTTTAACGGTTTACGTCGACGCCACACAGCTATTATATCTTCCTGAGTATTCTTTCATATCGCAATATTTATCACAAAAAGTCATTTTTTCCAATATCGTACAGCCCCAACTGTTTAGTCTGAACTGTGGACCAACAAACAGCAACTTAGCAAAGATAATAACATCCCATAATAACTCTATACCTTCATAAGCCTCATAATCAAACTCACCCACGTAGAAAAAAAACACTGATTTCAGCGTCAAACTCCATTCTTTTCATTTAGAGCTGTGTCCAGTGGGGAAAACAACAACACTGCTTCTAGCTTTTATCACTTTCTTTGACACCAAAAGTTGTTTCTTAATGGTTCTCATCCCATCTGGTCACTTTCTGACACTTTGGTCAAAAGCCTTGTGCTGTTAGTTCTCCTGAACAATCCAATACACTGGCATTTGCGACAAAACTTTAAAGCCCTTTATTCTAAGCACTGATAATTTAAGATCCGTTTTAACATGTATACATATAATCCTATTACTGCTACCTGGACATACATAACAAATCTATACATTACGCATTTCTAAGAGGAAAAATCATTTGTCACTCGAAGCACGTGAATGATTTTTTTTTCTCCATAATGACAAAGAAGACATCAAACCTGAGCCTCAACCGACAAATAGTTTTTATAAGAGAATTACCATCATCCCTCCTAACAATTTTAACCCATAAAGACCCAAACAGCCACTGAAAACTGTATTCATCTACTGATCTAAAATGTTTGATGTTGATCCACTAATACTATTAATACATGTAAATAATTAGAGTAAAATAGAGTTTGTAATTTTTTCATGGTCATCGGATATGACCCATTTGGACGTTCAGAGGCTCCGTAGTGAACGCAGAAACACCGTAGTATAAAGTAGATGGAGATACTTGTTTTCTGTTCAGTTAGTGATAGATTTTGTTGAGAAAAGTCACCGTTTCCTCAGTTTTCTCAGTTTTTGATATAATAATATGGAGCCATTCTAGGGCCATAAGTTTTGAAAATGAAAAAATTAAATTTGAAACTGAAAATTCAAGCTTTGATCTTGAATTCTGAAAAACACAACAATGTATTCAAATTAAAAATTAGCGCATGAAAAGTTTTTTTTCCAGCTTAAATATAATTTTGATTAACTTGGATAATTCTTTTGAATAAATTATTTAGAGAATCAACACTTGAATTTCCAGTTTCAAATTTGATTTTTTCATATACAAAACATTTGGCCCCAGAACGGCTCCATATATTAACCCTCAACTTTAATCTGAGCTTTTATGAACATTTACATGATTACTAAACTACATTTTGGAAAATACCTGATTGTTATAAAAAAAACACAAAACACAGAGGATAATACTATAATAAATCATGATAAACAATTGAAAAAAGGTTAAATATAGAGAAAAAAATAATTTAGAGCTGCCACAACAGTAGCGCTGGGTCTTTATGGGTTAAAGCTGGGGAAAGATTTCTCCAGGGAAGTGAGGAGAAGTGGTCAAAACTTTCTATCAGACGACCTCACATGTTGAAAACTGACACTAGAAGTTGAACAGTCCACCTAGAGTCTTCCATCCATGCACTGAAAGCTGACAATTTAGCAGTGACAAGTTGCATTAACATTAGATGAGATCGCCCTCGGTTACAGTCTTTCACAAGAGCGCTCGGATTTTTCAGCCATAGTTAAAAAAAGACCAACAATGACGCACGAAATTCAGTTAATGCGACCCCTGGTGTGTACACTGCCGCCCGTTATCAAGAGAGATCGTTTCATGCTGCGAATTTATCTTGTTCCACACAGCCCTCCAGTCGCCTTTTGCCTCTTAATCAATCCAGTGCCATTTACAGTACTTCATTTCAAGGAACTGTGTACGCCTGCAGGTGTTTGTGACTCAGACGCACGCTGGTGAAACGGTAGGTGGGTGGTTGCCCCTGCCGTCTTCTGAACTAGCTGTACAAAGGAAATCAAGCAGTCAAGCCACTGCCACAGCAACGGAGTGAAGAAGGTGATGAATCAGAGTGGTTTAGCTGGCAGGTAGCTCTAACTAAAGAAAAAAGTCAAAGGTTTGTGTAAGAGCTAGCCGTATTGTGCTTACTTGAACTTCAGCCACCGGATGGTTTAGAAAGTGAACAGTTAATCAGCTTTTATAAGAGCTTTTTCTCCTCCTCAGTCCTCAGAAGCAGAAGGAATCATACACTTCATCCACCTGCTGATTGCACCGTTAACCCATGACGACCCAAAGATCCACTATGACCAAAAGCTTCTACTGATCTAAACTGTTCATCCACTAATCCTAACATTACGTGTAAATAATTGGTTTAAAATACAGTTTGTCATCTTGTCACAGTCATCAGATATGACTCATTTTGATGTTGAGAGGCTCCGTAGTTACCGTGGAAACACCGTTATCTTCTACAGCACTGATTCACCAGTAAAACCCATGGAGTTGGATCAATGACAGTGGATGGAAACACTGGGTTTATGTTCAGTTAATGATATGTTTTACTAAAAAGTCCCTTTTTCTTCAGTTTTCTCTGTTTTTGGTGTGATAAGCCTCAGCATGATGATTAAAGTACATGATCAGTAAACTAAATATAGGAAAATACCTGATTTTTGCTGAGTTGAAGATACATTGTACTTTTATGTCACTTTTTACTCAGATTTGATAAAATAACCTTTGACTTCAGTGTGAGCTTTCGACATAATCAGTGAATTAAACATTAAAAAATAGATGATTTTCACTGGAAAAATGCAAAATTCAGAAGATAATATTATAATATATGGTGATAAAAGGTTAAACAGAGAGAAAAATTCATTTGGGAACAGACAAAAGTCACACTCGGTCCTTGTGGGTTAATCACTTGCACTATCTGCACAGAACCATAACCGGTACCATTACTGTCCACACTGTATATCATATATTTTGAACCTTATTTTACTTGTTTATTCTTTTACTTCTTTATTTTATTTTTTACTGCATGCTTCTTACTTACTCAGTGTTTTACATATGCACCAAACCACTGAAAAAAATGTCCTAGTAATGTGAACCCTGTTTACTTACATGCCAATAAACACAATTCTGATTTTGAATCTGATTCTAAGGCAGGGGTGTTTAATCAATTTTCTTTCAGGGGCCACATTCGGCACAAAATGGTCTCAAGTGGGTCAGACCAGTAAAATAACAACATAAGAACTTAAAAGTAATGACAACTCCAAATATTTCTCTTTAAGTGCATTAAAACATTAAATTATGAAAATACTATATAACCATAACCCACTTATATTGACAAAGTATCCTTAAGGTGTGAGTAACCTGTAAAAACTGAGTGGTCCTATGAAAAATAAGTGTAGTTTTAACAATATTATGCCTCAGCTTATCTGTTACACACACATTACACAATGTTGCACAAACATTTTGTAACAGGCAAAATACTGTTACAATTGCACTTAATTTTCTCATGAAATGTCAGTTTTTTCTGGTTATTCTCATTTTTTTGTTAAAGGATAGTTAGAAATGTAAAGATTTTCATTGTGTTGTGTTATAATTTTATTTTTTTTCTTTAAACCAAGATGAAAATTTGGTGTCGTCATTATTTATAGGTTATTATCAGTGCTGTCAAATGATTACAGTTTTTAATCAGATTAACACAGGGTTGGTGTGGATTAATGGTGATTAATCACAATTAAATATCATTCATTTTTAATCTATATTAATTGCATTTCATTTTCCATGAGCAAACAGACTCAAGAAAGAAGGGAGTATATATGCACTTCATGAGTTTGTTGCAAGCTGGGCAACGCGTTAGCTGAAGTGTTAGCAGAATCCCAGACTAACGTATGCTTCATGATAACATGGTATTTTAAGCTGGAAGTGCTTTAGTGGAAAGAAAACTCCTTCCTGCAGAATGTGTATAATACTGTATGTTGGTTACCTGTTCTGTCTTTTTATTTTTTTGTCCTCATATTTCCATCCAGAGGGCCAGCGTGCTGTTTAGTGTCTTCCATCTTTATGGGTTGGTTCTGCTGCCTGTCACTACTGGATCAACATTTGCGCATGAGCGACAGTAACTCTACTTGGACAAAGTGCCCCAAATGTGTTGGCAGAGACGCTCAGAGTCATTCTGTGCTGCAGATGGGTTAATTGCATTACAATCTTAAATCAGATTAATCATGATGATGGATTAATCTGTGTTAATGCGTTAATTTTGACAGCCCTAGTTATTACGCTATTACTTTGAGATCACATTGGTCTGTATGTGCAACCTGATCTAAAATGGGTATGACACCCTTGATTGTCAATATCTTCAGTGCCATTTTTGCACTTCTCAAATTCATCCCCGAGGCTAGATTGGTACCTCTGGTGAGCCAGTTTTGGCCCAATGGCCGCATGTTTGACACCCCTGTACTAGGGCAATCCATTAATATTGGTTGAAAACAAAGAGCAAGGATGCAAACAAAACACAGCAAGATTTTATTCTAAATGAAATTAACTTAGATTTGCAATACAAAAACATTCCTTTCTTCTTTACTTTTCGGTAAATACCTTCTGATGCTCTTGATTTAATTTACTTTACTTGGAGATAATGTAGTTTTTAGATGGACTGTCAATTAGCTTGAGAGGATGAGTCAGAGGTTTCAGAGAATAAAAAGCAAGGCTGAGCTTTTATCTACAATAAAATGAACTGGACCGCTGCAGTAATTGAAGAACTGCTATATAATGTTTTATAATCTTTTGGATTTTGTTTGGAAACCATAATTTTGAAAGACTACAGTGTTTCCCTTTTTATGTGAATGTATGATGTGACAGAGTATTTCTGCATATAAATAAGTTTCTTATTTGTGCCTTTTCTGACTTCATAATTGCTGCAATAAATCATTGTAAATGTATGTATCCATATTTCAGTTGTATGGTCTACAGTTTTCATTTTTTGTTTTTATGTTTGATTACATATTCATGGCCCAGTTTCTGTACAAGGATCATTAGTTTTACATAAGAGCTATAGTATTCATGTTGTCCACCAAGTGGCAGCAGAGCAACACTTAAAATAAAAGTAAGACATTCAGACCGCTATGTAAACATAACTATCATACATTCTCAGTAAATTCATAATCAACCATATGTAAAAATAAATAAATAAATAAAGTCTAGGTACAAATCACAGTGAAATGTTCACAACAACACATGAGCTGGACTTCTGAATTTCTCATTCTTTCAGGAGCTGAAAGAATATATAAATATTAATCACTTAAAAAAAATTACAAAAACCTGCAGAAGAGGGAAGAACATTAACTCTGGTGACACTGGTGAATATTGTGGCAGCACATTAAGGTGGGATAGAATGTAGAATAGATAGCTTAGCTAAAATGTGTTGGAATATTATATATATTTATGCAAATTAATTCAGTTTGTACATTGAATAAAAATATAATTGAGATTGTCATATATAGATATAAGGAAGACTGAATATAATTATAAATTATAGCACAAGATAACATAAGATAAGATATTACTTTACTAGTCCCACAAGGAGAAATTCCAAATTACATATTACATAATTAGAAATATATATTATACAATAGATTTTGTATTTATGTTGATTTACATTTAGGATGCAGTGGATTATGATGTAGAATTATATATATGATTACTATACTGATTAATATGAACATATATACATGTTGTATTTGTAGAAAATGCATTTTTAACCACAAGTTTGTGGGTTGTATTGTAGTGTATTGAGTTCAGTTTAGGGTAGAAATGAATAAGCTTTTGCTTTAGCCTAAACATTTTCGAACATATTGCAGTAATTCTATACATTTGTAGCTATATCTATTTATTTCACTGTCCTGCATGTTCAAAATAAAGATTGAATTAATTCATTTTAACATAATTCACACTATGCTTTGAGAGAGTCTGCTCCAAGATGACCCTGTTTTACAATGTAAATTCTAAGCCTCAGTGTTGTTTCACTACCTTTCAGATTGACACCTACAAGCTAGAGAGCAGACATCTGCTCAATAAAACTAATGTGCCCCTTCATTTAAGACAAAAGAAAGTCCTGGCATTGATTAATTAAGAACCAGGGACTCAACTGAAACAGGAGAGTTGATCAATTGGAGTTCTATTACTTCTCCAACATATAAATCAGCTCACGAATGCAACATTATAGGCAAGTGCTCCACTGTGTGTGTTATAAACTAAAAGATAAAATGATGCAGCATTGGTGGAAGGGGTTGTCCATAAACTGTAGAGTTGGTGGTTCAAATCAAATCCCCTGGTCTCTGCGTGAACGTGAGCCGCACTGGTAAGGTAGAGAAATGGCACACAAACGCAGCCCATTCACCATCATTTTAATCTAGTAAAGAGTCAGAGACAGCATTTAGCACAATATAAGATAATTAAAGCACATTAGGACTAAACTAAATTAAAATCCTCTAGAGAAATTAGCTCCAAAAGCTGTTCAATATACTTATATTAACAGATTAAATTGTTTGTGCAAAAGGGAGCCATATGTAGTAAACAGCACATAGACAAAGGTAGCTTTTAGCTGCTGAGACGGATAACTCCAAGAAGATTAAACCAGTTTCAGGGAGAGTTTAAGTGAAAATAAACAGGACTTTAATTCATCAGGGAAATAAGAGTATGCCAATATAGTGTGTGCACTGGTTATGAAAAAAAGCAGCAGGGTTGACATAAAATGTATTCAGACTTTTGCTGCCCCCAAGAGGCAAAAAACCACAACTGATGCTGGTACTGAAGCAAATAAAACCTATCGTAAGAACATGAACAAGTCGTAATAATAATGAGGAGCTTCTATAAACACTGGATCTCAGTAATGACATGTAATAAAAGCAGATGCACTGCAGTGAATAATAACTTCAGTTCAATGTTTTTCCCCACACAACAGTCCAATGATTTAATTAAAAATTTTAAATTTACAATAGCATGCCTATAAATATGCATACACTGATAAGTTCTATATGTCCTTTTTGCAGCTTTTTCCATTTGAGCAATTATTTTTATTTTCTACATTAACAACGTAAGAAAAAAAAATCAAACTAAATTATAAAAAATATATATACAAATATACAATTAAACCCATAAAGACCCAAATGTACACCAGTGACCAAAATCATCTACTGATGTAAACTGTTTAATATCTGTTGATCCACTAATCCTATCAATATATAATTTGTGTAAAATACAGTTTGTTATCTTTTTATGGTCATCAGATATGACCCCTTTGGATGTTCAGAAGCTCTATAGTCACCGTGGAAACACTGTCATCTTCTACAACACTGATTCACCAGTAAAAGCCAAGGAGTTGGATCAATGACAGTGGATGGACACAGTGTATGTTCAGTTAATGATATATTTCACTGAAAAAGTCACTTTTTCTCAAGTTTGCTCTGTTTTTGGTATGATAAACCTCAAATGTAACCTCAGCATGATGATAAAGTACATGATCAATAAACTAAATATAGGAAAATACCTGATTTTCACAGAAAAAATGCAAAATGGAGAGGATACTATTATGATAAATGGTGATAAATCCATTAAGAAAGGTTAAATAGAGAGAAAAAATAATTTGGTAACCAACACAAAAGTAGCACTGGGTTATTATGGGTTAAAGTTTTCTAATTGATGCTTTTCATACTATAAAACATACAAATCAGTGCATTACTTGCTCTTGGTCTCACTACTTCAAAGTTTTATAGACAAAAAATGCAATGTCATAGTTTAGACAGTAGAGGGCAGAGTGGGTTTATTTTAAGAACACAGGGCACTCAAACAGCTTTCTACATCTCCAAGTTGGAGAGATAAACTTCAATTTGTTCTGTTTATATTACAACTGACAGGCAGAAGGCTCATATTATCTTGCTAAAAGCATGCATGATAAGATTTCATTCCGCCCACATCAACAGAACTCAGATCAAAACCACTCAGTGGTTGAGCAGCTACAGATTACATGTAACACAGAGTTGATGACAAATATCAGGGACCCCTAAAAGACCCTTGAAAGAGCAATGTAAATAATGGAGAGCAGACGTGTTCCTTTTTTCCATGACGTAGCACATGGCTTGCCAAAACCATGCTGCAAGGTGTCAAGGCTCTCACTATAACAAACTGTAAAGGATTCCCTTCCAATATACATTAGGCCATTACGACACAGAAAACACAAAGCACACAAGGTCTGTTCGATGGTTGTGGTTGTGGAGGGAGACTCTGGGTAGCAATCACCGACTTTCCTGCAACATTTTCTTGAAAGTGCAAGCAAGCAACACTGTTTCAAGAGGAAATGAAATGGAAAGACTGTGGGCAAATGACACACATTAAGCCTTTTCAGTGGCAAGTCATCACCATGGGGCAAAAAAAATTAATGAATTGTGCTTCTTTTGCAGGGAGAAGAAGAAAATGAATGCATCAATACAGGAAATGGAAGTGCCTACCCTAATGGAAAACAGGAAAATGGCTTTGCGGTCATCCTCTATTGAGCACTTTTTTGAATTTTGATAATGAGCTCAGGAAACAGCGGTAACTGATCCTACTACAGCACAACTACGCTCTGCTATCAAAATAAAACTGGCATCAAAGAGCAGAAGAACAAATATTTAAGGAGTTATTCACAACAGCGGGTCCATCATCCAGACACTAATTTTCCTCAGATTCTGCAACCTGCTGTTACTAATTACACACCAATTGAGACTGGTCGTCAGAGGACATAAGTAACCCAGTGTGCACCGACTGAGGTTGTCATAAGGCATATTTTCCAAGCCACGCTGCAGCAGTAGGGGATCCTATGTGAGCGAGTTGAAAACAACAACAATTAACCACAAAAGCAATAACAATGCAACAATAAAAATGTCTGCAGAGTGTAGTTAGGACAATTAGCGCCACTGCAGTCACCTGCAAACGGACCAGCTTCATCCTGAACGCGGCTTAGCCATGATATGTTGCTGCAGTGACAACAGGCTGCATTACCTGCCCAGATGGTCTGAATCAGTAGGCACCGGGCTTCGTGTTGCGCACCGCATCCAACTGCCATCAATCACAGACAAATACAGTCCAGTGAAAAGGTTATCTGCCTTCATACGGCGGCACAAAAACAAAAACCTGATTTCCACCAAGCAGGGCACCGCAACCACTTTTTTTTTCTGTCCACTGAACCACAATGCATCCACCAATTTATTTGGCACTGCGTCTTGGCTTACAAAGTACTTTTTGTCTGCAGTGTACAACAAGGTAGTTACAGTTCTTTTGGAGACATGTAGAATAAATAATAAGAAACCTTGGCTGACTGCACTGAGCACAGCTTTGATGTGCACAAAAGTTTAGGAGGAAAACTGCTGTTCTGATAAGCAGACAAATAACTATCTGTGTATATCTGCATTTTTCTAATACAGCCAGCTTAATACACATTTTGTTTATTGTCATAGGACTTAACTCCCTTCTGTCTTTGACAAATTGCTGACTGTGAACAGAGAACAGTGTCTGACTCAGTACTACCTTCGGTGACACATCCGAGCACAGAGTCTTCTTCCAGCCATAATAAAACCTGAGAATCTGGCCACAGTCATAATTTTAATCGGGTGTTCCTGGGTGTACCATAAAGCACGAGGAAATTCAGTTTTACAAAGAAACAGCTGGTAACTAAAAGCACATAACCTCTCTTTACTACAGTCTGACTGCAGATAAGAGGCGACACAGATTTTGAAAACATCCTGTACCAGTGGTTGAATGGGACTGTCCAAACATGGACGGCAGCCAAGCAGTTACAGTTAGGCCACTCGACTCGATCCATCATTAGCAGAGCCCCACCTGCCGCCATTGTGCACCCTATAGGCTCGGCCTGTGTCACATTCTTTTATTACACCCTGACACGTCGCTGCTGTCACTGTGACACTGAGCCCTTTGTTACAGATCAGTGAGCCATACAGGACGTGAAAAAGTGTCCAAGCCAACAACTAAAAGTCACAATAACGCTGCAAGACTGGTGCTTTTCTACTCAGCCGAGTGTAACATGTATCAGGGTCAAGTCAAAATATATCAGGATCAAAATTCTTACCCAGTAGCAACAGATGATAAATCTGCACAGATGGTCACAAGGACATCATAATTCTGTTTTTATTTTCCCGACCCGAACCATTTCATTGCTTCTTAACACAGTGGATATTGCACTGTAATGAGCACTGTTCACTCTGAATCATAAGTCTTCACACCTGATTCATCTTTGAAAAAACTCGTGCCGAGATGTGAGGATGAACTCAATAAAGCCTTCCACAGTGCCATCACTGTTATGACTTCCACAGCTATCTGGGGCCACAAATATTGCTAAATAAGCAATCCAGATTCTAGATGAAAATATAATTTAATGCTCCTTTGAATTGGAGCAGGCCTAAACCCCAACAGCAATAAACATTACTCCTCACTCCACTTCATTTTAGCAATATCACATACTGTATATTATCATTCAACACACTATGTAACACAGTTGTGCTGCACTACAGTTAGCAAGGGAGCCGTTAAGCCCTCTGCATAAGAAATGATACTGAACTCTAAGATGTATTATTAAATATGTGTTTATTTAATCAGCTCTGTGTATTTCAGGGACATATCTTGTTGAGCTGGGAGAACACAATATATCCCAAGTGTAAGGTCATGCAGAAGGATGTGCACATTAAAAATTATTAATGTGGCTTTTATGGTACCTCTGCTCCACTGAACAACACAAAAACAAAGATGCTTACAGGTAACATTTTACTGCAAAAGGTAGTCGGCAGATATGCAACTAGTGATAAGCAGCCTGCAGATGATTTTAAAAAGCTTCCTCATTACTCATATTTGCCTTCGTATTGGTGCCATTTGGTTGAAACTATAAAGAACAAGTGTGTCATCATCAGTCATGCTAAAAGTGCACAAGTGCTAGCATTACCAGCTGAGTTTGTAATGTGTGTGAAGTCTCAATTTTAGTCTGCACGTCCTTTCTTATAGCAGAAATAAGGGTTTACCTAGTTTGTCACTATTGAAAAATCTATCAACCACCAAGCCAATAGTGACTGACTTAATAAAAATTGATATTTACTATTATGGTTTGGAAATCATGAGAAAAAAAAACAGGCAGTATCCTCTGATCTGAAATGCTGAGAGTATGCCTGCTGACTGCTTTAACCTGACATCAAACAGCACTTTCAAAGCCATCACTCACCAGAAACCACAAGAATCCATTAACAAAACAATTGCATAATCTCACAGAACACAGAAACTGTTGGAATGCCTGATGTCAATTAACCAATACTTTTTTTTTTTTTTGGTTGGCCTTTTCTAGTTGTTTTGTTTAAAGCAGTACATTCTTTAACTTTCATATCAGTTACTTATTTTATGTTGGTTATTCTTTTCCATTTATGCATGCGAACAATCTGCATCACTGACTTGTCAACCTCAAGGAGAGTAACTGCTTCAAACTGTTTACATCTATTTTTTTTTTTCAGTCATAATCTTCCAGCAGGAGCTAATCATGTGGGACACCAACTCTGACTGAAGAACAAAAAACTGATGAACAAAAGCTCCACAGTTGAACTTCATCTCTACATAGTTCATACTCTTTTCACATCATCTGAGATTTTTTTTTTTAATGTGCCATGTGTTTAGAGACAAACCTCTGTATTTACCTTACACAGACTCTAAATACAAGCTGAGTAATGTAATAGTGTGTCCTTGGTTGGACAACCTTGAACAGGGCTTGGCTGTGCCGAGGTCATAAACAGCCATGAATGACACATTCATCAACTGCCTCAGGCCACGATCTCATCTAAAATCTATTAGGCTGGCTTTGCTGACAGCTCATCACTGACAGTGACAGGTGAAACACTAACCATGTCAATGATGCTAGCACTATGGTGATGCTCACGCCCCTCCTAGCATGCATCAGTTTCCTATTAATAAAGAGTTAAGGGGTAACTCTTTTCTCCTGCAAATGGCAAAACATGTTGAAAGTCATCTTCTCACACAAGCCTGCAGCTGCAAACGCTAACTGCGCTAGTGGCTAAGCGTAACACAACAAGTATCATCTCCTCTCTGATGTTTCCCACATCAATGCCAGATTGCATATTGGTGCTGGGAAGTTGCAGCATGCATTTCATCATGTTATACCATCGTTCAGTTCCCTTTGCAGAGCTGTGAAAAAGGGATGAAGATGTCTGGTGGAAACAGTAGCTTTACCTCGTCATTATCAATCTTATCTGGAGGGAAGCCAGCAAATGGTTGAAATGTCAATAGCAGCAGTGCAAAATTAGATTAGAGCATCCCTTAAAGATGTGTTTACTGTTTAATTTAAAAGCTGAATCTGAGCCAACCACTTTTAGCCATTAATCTCAACAGACTGAGAGACGATACAAAGAGAGGATTTGCTTTATGCTACACTAAAAAAAAAAAAAAGGCTGTTTGCATTAAAGTACTGTTAAGCATCTTCCGCGTCTGCATATTTGATCTGTAACAAGGACCCGGTCAATAAGAGCGAGCCATAAAGTGGTCTTGAGTATCAACAACATAATATAAAAATTTCAGCTCACATAGGCACTACAGTGTATATTATGCAAGCTTGCAAACAAAATGTTCTCATATTAGTTTGCAATGCCTTTATGTTCCAACAACAATACACTAATGTGCCTACTCTGCAAAGAGAACAAAGGCTGAACACTACTTGCCACAGACTGAGTTCTGACTGAAAGCTACAGTACAGTACATCCCCTGTCAGGTTAATTCAGTTGCAAACACTTTGCACTGGCAGCAGCAAACATACCGTGTGATTAATGCTGTTAGTAACATGATGAGACAAAGAAAATCCAATTTTGTTTCTACAAAAAGCGTTGTTAATTTTGCAGCACTGGCAGAGGTAAAAATACAGAAGACATAAAAAAAAACACACTGAAAGGAGTTTATATGAAGGTGCATTAGCCATGGGATCAAACATAACTTTACATTAAATCCTGGTGGGAGTTTCCACAAATACCCAATGCATCAACTATGAGAAAATGGAGATAAAATGATATACAAGACATCATTAATATTTGCATTTGATGGAGATGTACAGGCATAAATACTGGAAGTCGGAATTTGTTACCAAGTGGCAACATAAAAAAAACCAAAAAACAAATGCAGGTTAATATAAAGAGATAAGACCAGTATTGAATCTAAAGTGACACTGAAGGACATAACTGAAAACAAAAAATCTTTATGTTTGCAGGCACTCAGTCACAAACAGCTTTTAAGGCATGAACATTTGGCTCGTGAATACAGCAGTGAAACAGGTTTAGCCTTAAAGGGGTCATATTTTGCTAAACCCACTTTTATTAGTATTTGGTTCATTTATTTGTGTATTTGGACCCTAATAGTTCA
>JAPQRP010000012.1:14676398-14699534 GCA_037367295.1 Apogon hyalosoma | reverse complement strand
TGTAAGAACTGAAGTGATTTTGGTTATCAAGAAAACATGGAAAATGGATAGATATCAGCTCTGAAATTAAACTTTTACCAGCTATTTTTGTTGTTATTATATTTGTTCAAACAAATGTACATTTAGTTGTAGCAGGCATTAAAATGAACGAGAAATTGAAGAAAATAAGGGTGGTCTAATAATTTTTTTCCACGACTGTATATTATAACCTTTTACACTAAGTGGCACCAAGAGTACAGTCTAATTACGTGACATCTGTTTTTGTAGGATATTGTGCACAAGAGGAAAGTATTTACAAGCAGAAAACACAAAATAAAGCATGCATTTAAAGGGACTTTGTTAACACGTACTGACAGAGTTCAGATGCATGCACCTGCACAGACAAAGTTTAAAAAGGCTAATATACTGAATCTGCTCTTCCGTAATGAAGCTGAAGCCTTGGTGTTCTCAGGCTCTGACACACATTCACAGGCACGAAACGACAAGGACTAATGAAGCAGACCAAGCCAAGCTCCATTACAGCACATTAGGTCTGCTCTGGCACATTTATCAATTAATTTGTGTCTTCTAATGGAGGTATTTGGGCGCCTTGGTTTTGCTTTAACAGTAATGTCACACAAGCAACATTCCTTGTGTTTACACCTGCCTGGAGTTGACACAGACTTAGCCAGGTAAGTAATAGGGCTTGGGGGTGGATGTGTCGGCAGAATGATGGAGAAGGAGCTCCATTTTCTGCATGGTTGTCTGCAACGAGCTGCGCTACAGAGAGTGAGTGATTATGCTTGCTTACGACGGAGGTGTGGGGACTTGATGGGAGAAATGTATCTGGGCTCAATCTTGGCTAAAAAACAGTCGCTCTCCAACACGCGGCCGTGACTCCCAAAGAGTAGATGTATGACCGCTTCTAGGATGGAGTGTCCTTGACTTGGAGCCAATTTAGTCAAGATCATGAACTGAATGATGAGGATGGGCAGCAATAGTCTGGTCACACAACAGCTATTTATCCTTTGCACCCTGCAACAAATCCTCCGCAGCTTTCAGAAAACCAGCTATACCTTAAAAGCAAATACAACTTCTACTTCTGAACTCCGGAGCAGCTTGAAATCCATACAGGAAATACAAATTGAGTTTAAAACGAACTTCACTCATGCATGAGTCATTTATTCCAAGGAGGGAAGGTATACATAGTGCCAGTCTCTGCACGGAACTATACTGTATGTGCAGTGTTTATGTGCACACTCTCCTCGAGCCTCAATGGCCAGCTGGGGACACATGCTGCTTACAAGCTGTGTCTTACTCAATGACACACCCATATGAGAACAAACCTGCACCACAGTGACAGAAGCTAACAAGGTGTAATTAAGAAGGATAACACTGTTCATACTACCGCCCCCCACAATCAACACATTTGTTAAGAATACAATACCTGTGCACGAAGGACACACCTGGCATTTGTGTGCAATTTTGCAGAGAGGTTCTTTCTCACTCAGGTCAGAAATAAAAAAAAAAAAAAAAAGGTACAACAGTTAGAAATCTCTTGAGTTAGCAATCAATACTAATGTGAATGAGGCGAAATGGCTGCCTTTCAGCATCACATTCATTTTGAACACTAGGACACACAGAGAGAAAATATGTTCAATATATGTTTTTTGTGAAGAGAAAACTGAAAAATGCATTTCATTGTGGATTTTGAAAAAAACAAACAAAACACTATTCTATTTTTACTCATTTCTGATTCTGAAAACATGATCAGAAACAACACATATGTTCACTGATTTAACTTTATGTATAATTATTCTTATTCATAAGAACAATAAATTAATCACATGACAATAGTAGCCTAATTGTGTGCAAAATCCATGATGATGAAAAAAATAGAAGTGCAAAGCAAAAACAGTGTGTTCTCAGCATTCGAAAGACTGGCTGAAATTTCACAAATTGTTTTTGCAAAGGAGCTCTATAGTCTTATTAAGAGGAAGAAAGCGCCTTCTGGTCCTCCTGTAGTTCACATCCTGCTCATCTACAGTGGGAAAACTCTCACTATGTCGCTTTTCATGTGAATACTTGTGATCAGATGTCACTTCCTCCTTTACATTCAAATAAACGCGTGTACATAATTTGGGCTTGAAAATAATAAAATAAATAGAAGTACAGGCTAGATCTACTTCTTGGTGTATTCAGGGC
Source organism: Apogon hyalosoma (assembly GCA_037367295.1). Taxonomy (NCBI): domain Eukaryota; kingdom Metazoa; phylum Chordata; class Actinopteri; order Kurtiformes; family Apogonidae; genus Apogon; species Apogon hyalosoma. The sequence continues at coordinate 14,697,350 of JAPQRP010000012.1, read as the reverse complement.
AAAACAAACAGTTGTTATGAAATCAAATGCGATGTTTTTATGTTACGCACCACTCATGCACCAATATCTGACCTGACTTTGATGAGAAGTACTCTTAAAGGGATTCTTAACAGTATTTTAGAGTTTGTCATCCTTATTGATCATCAGTGGTGGGTCAGTTGTTTGTACGATGCACAGGCATTTAGCCACAGAACTCAGAAACTGTTAAAGTGGTCAACAGTGGTACTGAGTGTCTGGTGCAAAGTGTTTTATTGATTAATTGTTTGACTTTATTGATTGCTAATTGTGTCTTTCCTTCATGCTTACTAGGTTAGCATTAATTGATGTTGTTGGTGCTAAGATAGGAAGTGTTATTTTATATCATAATCTTATGTACATTATTTGACTTTAACTAATCTTAACATCTATAATAATAATGTAATAACATACTGCCATAATACTGGACACACATGCAGCTCTGTATAACCTCAGAATGATGCCTCATTGCAAACTGAATGCTTTCACACCTGTACTTTTTGTCCACTGCTCGAGACACATTTAACACCACAACTGAGCAGAGCTACACAAAGGACAGTCTACATTCTCCCTAAACATTACATCTCAGTCTCTAAAGTCAGAGACAGCGCTTGAACATTGCTACACAGTAAAAATGTCAAAAACTACAGGAATAATAGGCTGTCATTTACATCCCTTTATCCGTGGCGTCTGTTTATCCAACCATTTGACATTTTGTACGTCTCCGCTTCCTTTGAGGGAGATTGATCTGTTTGAAATTTCAATCTACAGCCAATCAAAGAGGACATGGAGACCATTTGTGAACAGCCATTTCATCAGCAGAATCCAACAACACCTCAGGAAAATGAAATATGAAAAAGGAAGAAAAAAAAAATGCAAAGGTGCGGATTCCAGCAAGACTGCAGCAACAAAATTGTCTTAATAAAACCTGATATATTAAATACAAGAGCTTCGACTTTTACTTGTAGCATTCCTGGACATTACAAGCAACACAACCACCTATCTTATCCTACATATTTCTCTACGATCACACATTTCACTAGAGTGAAATATGTCATTTTTTCCCCTGAATCTCCATTTGGGCCCCTAAAATGATATTGATTCTCCTTTTCTTGGCAGGAAAGCTGAAACAGGGCTGTAGTCCAAGCAACTGGCAGCTAACTGTGCATGGAGGGGACTCTTGTCTGTCATATCACACAGTGTCTGGGACAGAGGGTTCACTTTTTCTGAAAACAAGGCCAGGGGAAGTGACAGAAGAACACCTGAAACAAAGAGCCTCAGAGGGACTCCAAAATGAAGTGATTACCCGTGTAAGACAGGAGATAAAAATCAAGCTCAAGAGGAGGCCAGATCATTTGGACAGAGAAAGAAGTACGCAAAGAAAGAAAGGTGACGGCAGAAGGGGGAAACTTTTTAATTTAACTTAACAATATTTATAATCACTGCAGAGGCAGCTGGAGCAGATGGGGAAACCTCGAGGGTAATGGGACGATTCCCTGAGGTGATAACAACAGCGAACAAAGAAAGTAAATCCACACCAAACAAATTAACACCTCCTCTAATAGTCTGAGATGTTAAGGGCAACAATTCCGTTATGGCAGTTCTGTAGTGCTGTGCAGCTTTGGTCCACTGAGAAATGCCTTTTTACTCATAAATGTCTAAGTTATGAGCACAGTATCTAGGAATCTGCTGTTTTATCGTTCGTTTGCTTTTGTTTCTTTCCTGACACTTAACCTACCGAGATGAATTTCCTGCTGGATTTATTGGCCTTAGCGAGTGCTGTTGCACCTCAATAGCCTGTAACTCATCCATGCCCACCAAACTAAAAATAACCCAGCCATTCTTTCCACTCAGTAGGATTGTCGTACACAAACATTAGCGCAAATGGGAAAACTGATTACGCTGGATAGTGGGGGTGAATTTAAATGGATGGAGGTATGGGAAACCGAAGGGCAACACAGAATGCAAATCAAGTTTCTGTGTCTTTGGGGAATAAAATAAAGCAACAAGTAGGAATATGTGGATGTTGTAGTGATGACAGTTGTCTAATAACAACATAAATGAGCACAATAGATGCTAAGAAGTCAGTTGCTGCAGTTTTGCATCCTATACACAGTAAGATGTACATTTTTCTGAACAGGTATTTTTACAATCTTCATTTCCCAAAATATGCATGTGCACTTTAGACTACACAGACAATGACTAGTACAAACACTCAGCCAGTCCATTCATTCTGGTAGACTCAAAACTGCACACACCGTGGAATTTCAGATAATATTGAATGTAATAGGTGCAGAGGTTTTAGTCGTCCTTGAAGTCGAGAGCAGCAATACTTTCTTTGAAGTTATAATCCTACAGGTAAGTTAATATTTCTTTATATTTTGTTGATTTCTGGGCTATATATACAGCAATGGAAAAAATGAAGAGACCACTGCAATTTCCTCTGAAGTCAGCATGTCTACATGTATGACAGCCATTCCATTCCTGTGTCTGTTGAATTCCAACACAAGCACACCTTATTCCCCTGAATAAACACCTGATCCATGTCTTTTTGAAGACATGTGGCCATCTCTATCTTCTTACAATAGGACGAGCTGGGTGGCAAAAACAGTGCTGTTAGTGAAGCAAAAGTAATTGGAATCCAAAAATAACTATTGGAAACTACTGGACTTCTGCTCTGATAATGTTCTGTTTTTGTGGAAGAAGAGGAACCCACACAACATTAGACAGGTGGGAATAATGTTCTGCTCCCATAGATGCTGGATTGGTTCAGATTCAATTGTTGTTTTTTTAGATATTTTTGATCAGTACAAACCACTTTACATTGTGAATAAAAAGCAATATATGAAGATGCTCTGACCCAGTGATTTGACCATTATAAATTCTCCCTTGTCAAAGTTGCTCAGATCTCTATTTTGCCCATTTTGCTGTTTCTAACACATCGACTTAGGTTCTAGATGTTCACTTGCTGCCTATTATATCCCACCCAGCAACAGGTTTTTATCATTTCCTGACAAACCAGGTGTGGGGTCAATTTATACCAAAGGACAGTATGAACATGCACTAAATCAGTTCTACCTTAACACACAAAGACTTTTTGTCAGTAATGAAGGTGACACTTCTATGACAAGCTCATCATTCCCTAATTATTCCTTGTATAATCAGTAATTAAGATACAGAACTAAAGAGATGGTGGGGGGAGTTTTCTGCAAAGACTGCAAAAGAGGAAAATGTCTGTAATGGCAATGACATTACAGTTTTGGGAAGGTCTTTAGCTTATTTAACATTTCAATTATTTATGCCCAACCACTTTGAAATCCCCAACAATTGAAAGGTCAGAGAACCTTTTCCTTCTGGCTCTGTCTGAATAAATTTGATGGGGACATCTATTTTCCACTACAGCAAGCACACTCTCCCTCATTGCTTTACAAAACACCGGGCCAGACTAGCTTGCATTACAGCCATCAGTCATTAAGCCAAAGGAGGATTTAAGTGTTTAGCTAATGTCGGAAATCTACAGTAAGTTCTGATCGTGCTCATACGGCGGCCAAGCACTGTGTGTACTGCGTTGACGAGCCAAAGAATCTGTGCTGTTCTGGTGTTGGACGTCAACACAGCATCGGAAACTAGAAACCAGAAGAAGTCAGGGACAGGGTGAAATAAAGAGACAATGAACTCAACCTGCCCGAAGCTGATATGGGTACAGATATCACAGTCAAATGTCTTAGTTCTCATTTAGCTAAGGGCAGTGAACCTTGGTAAAAGAGTCCTGGTGGAAGGTCACGGGGCAAGGTTAAAACACAGCCTTTGCCAGAGAAGAGCGATACTGTATTTGTTCTTCTTTTTTCCATTATGTAAGAAGCTTGGCTGAGATGTCTGGTGTTTTGGATCATTACAACATCCTGAGTCAGACTGCGTCACTTTCGAGTCTGCATTGTTAAACAAATCCCACATGTGGTATGTTGGTAATAATCTGTCCTGTTGCCTCTATTCATTCTGTAATCTCTGTAAAATATTCAGATCTTAGCTGACAGATAATTCTGGGACATCATTTCCTTCTGAATGACTTAAACACATCAAGAGAAGCCGGCTTTAATCAACCATCCCAGCGTCCACGGATGTCTCGAAAGAAAACTAAACTTCAGACCATGATACACAGATGCTTGACAGGTGAATCAAGCAGATGCCATGTTAGCTCACTGGGTGTGAAAGGAAACATTATGCAACACAGTTAGCCATCTGTTATGGCTGCTCCTGTCCAAACAACACAGGGGGAACGGCTCAGCTAAAACTACATGACTTTTCTTCATCATAAAAACTATAAAAGAAGTGCAGATGTGTCTAGAAGATGAACTCTAAGCCTTCAGTACAAAATGGAAATGGATTCTTGCGAGCCTGTTGTGTTAAACTTAAATAATTCTGTGAGATTTTCTGTGGTTGGACTCTGCACAGAATAAAGGTCGGCGTTGATACACGAACCGATTTTACTGTGAGCAGCTATTAGCAATGCAGCAGTGAACTTTAAACACCAGCTTGCAATAAATGTCTGCCCGTGTAATATTTTATTAGTGTCTACATAAAGGCAGTGTATACTCATCAGTACAGCAGACAGTAAACCACAGAGGATAAAAAAAACAAAAACAAGCAGTATTAAATAGTGAGTCTTGTCTTGCCATTCAGAGCAGGGACACCGCTGCACAGAGACGATGTCAAGCAAGCCTGTCCGTGGGTATCAAATATTCAGTGTTTGGTCAGGGATTATGGGCTTTGAATGCACCGTCCTCATGGGACAGGTGGAACATGACCTGCTAATAGCCATCAGGAAACCAAAGAGAGGGAAACAAAGATGAGGCCTCGCGTCATTGGGCAGGCCTCCGCACATGTGCATTCAACCACGTGCTAAAAAGTCACAGAGTGTAGGTCAAAAGCACTGACTTACGGGCATGCAGATGGGTACTGTGACACATGGGACTTTTCCTTATAAGATAATAATGTCTTCTGGTTTCTTTTACACCAGAAATGACCATCTTCAAGCAAAAAATTTGTGTAGATCTAATTAAATTTCTCAATTATTCAACAAATATTTTTCTCCAAGAAGTAGATCAGTAGGTTTATTCCCGAGGCAATTTGGGTGCTTCTATGAAACTGGTCCCTAAAAACTGGACATGGGGTCTAAATATTCAAACCAGATGTAGACTAACGTTATGAAGCAAGTTTGAAAGCACTTTGGGTCCATCTTAAAAATAAATACTTACTGAGATAAAAGAGAAACTATTTTTCAGGTATTTTAGATTATTTTTAATACAAAAATCTGCATGTAACACGGTCAAAAGGACACGAAAATTTCACGTGACTATATTTTTTTTAAATATCTCTTTATTCTCTCACAGGTACATTTTGGGAGTTGAAGTAATTATACAAGGCAGAGTGTTTCACAAAAATGACCGCTGTAGCAAAATCATTCGCAATTTATATGCGTTTAAATGGGCAGGTTCTGCATGTAATGCCAGTGGACACAATGGGTTACATACAAAACCTGGAATGAGACTGACAATTCATGAAAAACCCATATGTCTGGATTAGAAAAACCACTTGGATCATCAAATTTAACACAGTATCTATTTATAGCACTACAGAAGATCATTTCAAGCGATGTGTTCCAGATCAAATGCACTGACACCAAGTAAGCTTTTCATGTCCCAATTTTGGTCCTTTTTTTGGCCCAAAAATGAATTAATTTTGGGATGGCTCAGAGCAAGAGTATAATTTTTTGCATTTATCTGAGGTCATCATTATGTACATCCTGGGGGGAAATGTGTCAAAATGTCTCTTTTATTAGTGGGTCTAAAAACCTGGCAAAGTGCCAGGTACCAAAAGCACCCATTTCTGAGACGGGCATTACTCTTATAGGTGCCAGACTATACTTTTTCACAGAACCTCGAACTCTTGGAGGAACCCTTACTTGGAGATTTTACCTGCCGTGGCTATTTTGAAAGGACGATGCCAAAAACCAGCCCTAAGCTGACCAAAAAGTGACACAGACACAATGCTTAAATCACTAAGAAGGGGGGACGTGGGTGGCTCTCTGGAACTGCAGACCTGACCAAGAAAAGCTGCCAAAATACGCTGTCAGTCTAACCATGGGATGAGTTTTCAAGCTTCAGAATCTACCTCATGAGAAACATTATGTGCACTGTTAAGAGGAAGTTTAATTTAGCTGATAGTGCAATAAATGAAATCTAGAGGTAGCAATAAATGCTTTTTTAGCATTTGCTGCCCAGTGCAATCTATATAATTTAATTTGAAAGCTCACTGCTATTGGAATCATTAAGCATTGTTCTATTAGAAAGACCACAGTGGAGGAAATATCCATCTCCAATGAAGTGAGAGCAACTGAACAGACAAATTATAAAGTATTTGAATCAATGTAATGCTGGTTAAAAAGTTCAGCGGAAAAAAGCTGAACGTTTTCAACTTTTTGCTGTTGTAAAAGGTGAGTGCAGGTGTTGAGACAGCATGTGCACTGATGTCAAACGATATGCTGGCATCAGTTACAAACATGTGAGCCTGTCCTGATGAGAAAAAAAAAAAGGATGATGCATCACAGAAGCAGATAAGCCTGACAGTCGACTAAGGGAGAGGCGAACTGTGAAGATGCAGGGAAAGATTCAGAAAACTCTGGCTCTCATCTGGAACAAATGGCAGATCTACTGTGCTGCAGTGCAATCCAGTAAAACGGTGGCGGGGAGGTCTTAGGCCACAATCAAGGGTATTGACCACGTACCTGTTAAAGCATTGAATACATGTCACTTTACACGCCATAATCACATGCTGTAAGGCAACTATAAATGATCCTGAAGGAGGCTCTGGTGCAGTGGTGGCCCTCCCTGCTCTTCTGTTACAGAGGCTGTGTGGGAAACATTGGAAGCTATGAAGATTTCCCCTGGTGTGAGCAACAAATAAACCTGCTTTTCAATATATTGAGAATGTGCTGATGCTGCTGTTTGGATTTATAACCTGGAAGCATGTGCGTCAGTGATTTGTTACCTCCCCTTTGGCTGCAAAATTCAAGGCCTACCGAGTAGCAGTGGTGGCATGAATATGAATGAAGGTGTGGCCCTACTGTCACTATTGTGTCTATACGCCAATAAGCAAGGCCTATTCAGGATCAGTTAATTGCTTAACCCCTCATTTAGTATGACAGCTACACAAAACGACAATGAATCCCATTTGAGTCCAATCTTTATTCATTCATACAAAACTACTCTGACAGATATTACATTCCAATATAACTAAACTGTGAAATCTGTGACTTCAACTGAGTGATTCTGACTACATTATGTTTTGCTACAAATATTAGAAGTGCCTGTGCTGGTACGGTCTACGTCCTTTTAGATTTTATTTAAACAGAGCTCCCAATGCATTTCCAGATAATCCTAATAAAGGCTACTAGCAAAAACACATTGGTCTAAATTTAGCAAGAAATACAATTCTTCGATACAAGTGCTGCTAAAGTTTTTGACCTGCAGCTAGTTCTTCTCCTTCTCCATGTACCTTAGAAGAAGGTCAAGTTGTGCCAGAGCCTTCAGAGTATTCAGATTCACCTCAGTCTGCTTCTTTTTAACTTTCCTCATCATATAGGAGGTGCTCAGGGTCGATGAAAGATCAAACTGAAGAAATCCAGGACTGAGTTTACATTCTTACTTCTGCAGCTTTTTCGGTTTCGGCAAAAACAGCACTTTAGTTATAGCTTGAATCAGGTTAGAGAAGGTTCTGAATTTTAAGAAATACACTGTGATTCATTTGCATTTTTAACGTCTTTGCAGACTTTTTCCACCCTGACAATTTTCACTCAGTGTCACTGCCTAAATCTAACCATAAAAAAGTTGCATAATGCTGTTGTAACAACCAGCAGATATTGAAAATTTTACTGGTGGACATTTAAAGGGTTCCATGTGTAAGATGTCATGTTATAGAGTACTGAGGCTGCAGAATGCACTTGAAAACAAAATGAAATATGCAGTGTGATCAACATTTTGCCACTTGGAAGCTGGTTTAATTAGCGTTTGTTGATTAATTAACAGATGTTTTTATATAATTTAGATATAGGAATATAATTTCTGAGTGGCAGACTTGTTATACAGCCTTAATAAAACCACAGTGTGTCTTGTTCATAGGTCTATTAAGAAAATGCCTGTGTGGACAAAACCCTCTTCTGACATTACAGATGAGATTTACAGTTAAATCTTCCCAGGCCTGTTCAGCTACATCATGTGCATTACCCTCGACCTCCACTATGTGTTTGTGCTGGCCTTGGCAACTAAGTGATCAATGAAGCAATGACTGGGGCTGTTCTAGGACGATGAACATCTCAATTAAAATCCCATGGTCTGCTAACTGACTCCATCTATCATTCTCTTCCTCCGATCACCATCGTATAGCAACGCCAGCCTTTACTCTGGTCATATCCCATTTATATTAATCTCCAGCACAGTCTGTGGACGATAAGTTAATACGTTGTGTTTATAGAGGATCTGATCCACTCAAGTGAAAAGTGGCTAATGGAGGACTGATCTGTTTAACAATTATATGCCTTTCTCTGTAATAAAGGCATAAAAGGCTGCAGCTAGAATGCAGTGTTCATTTTGCTATGAGGAAATAACCGAAATTGCCTTTTGAGTACAGTTTATTACATGATTACCGGTAGAAATTCAAGGTTTTGTGGGTTCAGAAAGTGCAGATAAAGTAATATTCTTCAGAGTATAGTCAATATAAGGAATATGTTTCACTGACTCAGCTCATGTACAGTAATTGGACTTATTCCAAAGGGAAATATGTCCAGCCTTGTATTTAACAAAATCAATAATTAATAGCCACTGACAATCACGGGGTTATGATATTTAACAAACACTGTAGCCTCTTGGTGAAGCAGTTCTGCAGTTTTAGCAACCAAAGCCCATGGAAATTTACTCCTGCACATACGCTGACCATGTTATCACCAAAAGAGAATTACACGTAACCTAAACGACCTGCTTGTAGCTAAGGAAACCAATACTGTAACTAACTCCTCCGGGTAGACCGATGGATTGATCCCACAATTCTCTATTTATGGGTATGATTGGAAAGCTGATGAAACCATCTACACCTTTTATAGAGCAGCCCATTGATGGCACTTCTATAGGTGCTCTCTTTTCAGATACATATTCTGTTCTATATGTTGAAGGTCAAGGGGCTTGTAGAAAAGTAGGCCACGGCTGCATGGAAATAATCCATACATTAACAGCACTATTTAAAATCCCTCAACTGATGGATCTTTTTATAACACAAGGTCTGGAAACCCCACTGCAATTGTCTGTCTCACATGTTAAGAAGCATGCTGAAATTCATTAGCATACACATATAGCACATCTGTAAATCTTGGCATCTTACTCATGCACAGAAAATGTGATAATCAACTACTCAACAGTAGCAGAAGAAGAATACACAAGAGCATTACACTACACACAGAAGAAGCCCACTGAATTCAGTCTGTATAAAAAGGTAAGCACTGGAGGAAAAGCACCAATAAATCAATGTGCCATAAATAATAAACAAAATAAATAATGAATAAACCGACTGATGCGCTCCAGCAGTATGTATGAGTGATAAGCATATGCTACTGCTGGCAACCTTTATCCATACCGAACTCTTCATGGACTAATCTGCTGGTAATCCACTCTAATCTCAGATTTAATCTTGTTAAAACCATTGAGACGCTATCTGTTTTATTAGGAGGATTCTTGGTGTGTGTGGGCAGAACAAAAAGGGGAAGCACAATCTATCTTGACTTTGCAGCATGGAACGGGATCAAAAGTACTGGACTCAGTCTTACAGTATGTTGCTCCAGACTACTCCATTATTTGCCATTGTTATGTTAATAGTTGTCACAGTCACTTAAGAAATGAAAAATGGATTATTCCCTTGTTACCATACCTGCAGAGTCTATTTATTGACAGAATTAACTTGCTAAAAGCATTATGAGTGCAGGGAATGTATATGCAAGTACATGAAAAATGCTTTCTGTTTTTTTTATGTTTTAATTTCATTTTTGCATCTAGCCATATTATATCCTTTTTACTCTTTCACATCCATGCAAAGTTAAGTTAGTCACTGTGTAGGAGGTACAAAATGTAAATATACTACTTGGTGCCAGGCACTGATAGTAGGAAAGTGTCCTAACCGAGTCCCATATGACAATTCTTAACTTTGAGCTAATCTCATCAAGCCAGGAGTCAGATGCAGAAGTGAGGATGAGCCAAAAAGATGAGTAAGATTAAACACAGGAGGGATAAACCCATTTCTTTACATCCAAGAGGACTCTTACCGGTACTGAGTGTGCCCGTGACAAGTCTGAACAGGTACTGTGCGAACTTAAAGATCTCCCGCTTGCACCTCTTCCTGCAGCTCATCTTGGCTCAGCTGGAAAGGTCAGCGCAAAGGAGGACACAGGCTTCGGGGGTTAAAATCCAGGAGCAGACTTTTACTTTGACAAAGTCCCAAGACTGGGCGACAGGCGTCCTCTCTCCTCCACTCCTCTGGCTGTGTCAGCGTGGCCCTTTCGTGTGGTGGGAGTGATGATCATGAGTGAGTGGAGAGCAGCGAGGGGGGCTCGTCTTGCTTGTGTGGCGGCGTGTTTATATGTATCTGAGCTCCTCTGTTACGCTGCTCCCGCTAAAGCTGTCTGATCAGCACAGGGATGTTATGTGCTCTTTTGTCAGGTTATTAATATCTGCTTACCGGCGGTTTACCTCCTTCTGTCTGGGGGAGATGTGAAGGAAGGGAAAGGGGGTCTTTTCTCTTCCTCCACTGTTTCTTCTGACTTTTCCTGCAACTCCTGAGCAAGCACTCTCCTACTGTACCCCTCTTCTGTGTTACTACAGACTACTCTGTTGGCTTCACAACACAGCGGCGGTCCAATGAGTCTCTGCCTCTCTGTCTCTCTCACACACAAACAAACACACACTCTCACACTTGAGCTCGTAGTGTGCCTGCCGCTCGCTCTACTCAGCACCATCTGTGGATGTTTTACCCTCACTGACGGTTGCCATGGAGGTGTGGCCTGATTGGCCCAAGAGAAGGAGGAGGAGAAGAAGAGAGATAGAGAGAGCACATAAGGAGGAGGAGAGAAATAAAGGAGAATTAAGGGGAAAGTGCCCACCTCAATGAATCAGCAATGACATTCTGGGCCTGCCGCATGATGTGTAATTGAATGTTAAAACAATGACTGACAGTAATGTACAGTGTTAATGAGACACTGTTGGCTCTTGAGACATAAATGAAAGAGGGTGTTGAAGAGATGATGAATGTTAAAAAAAAAAAAAAAAAAAGGCTGAACTGGATGCAGAGACGAGCGGAGAGAGAAAAGCTGTGAAACCCAGGTTAGCTGGGTTTTCTCCGAGACAATGTCAAGGTCAGTATTAATAATGACTGACAGGCTACGCCCAACGTGTGTGATGACATTACAAGCGGCCAAGTGCATCGTCTTCTTCACTAATTAGCCCATGCCGAACCTCAGTTGCGCTCATCTATCAATGCCAAGCTCTCCTGGCTGAAACCGTCTGTCATTAACTGGAACCTTTAACTGTTTGCTGTAATTGTGCTTCAGGAAACACTGATAGGCATATTTTACTCATTATTACGTGTCCATCAGGCTGACACACTCACATCCAGAATAAGATGAGGCGTAGAAGAAGGTTATGAATCCACAGGTCAGTAGACGGAGAGGCAGGTCTATTTTGGTGAATCCTGCTGCTCCGTGTCGAGTCTCTGCAGACTCTGACCTTGGAGTTCTTGCCGGTGTGTTATGCAAGTGCACACACGTTGCGGGTAGGAATGAGCAGCGAGGGGATTGTTCCATGAGCAGGAGAGGAAAGTGAGCTTGGAATAAAAAAAAATAATAAAATAAAATAAAGATTTCAAGGACTAGAAGTATTGTGAGAAACTTCTTACTGGGTCAGAGCTGCACGGAAACTAGTGCAGTGTCTCAATTAGGTGAATAATTTACAAGGTACCTGTAGGGTGTTGCAGCTCCTCTGTGACATGATTTAGTAGATTTTTAAGCTGTGGCCAAAGAAATATTGGATCAGTGAAAAGGTTGTTTCATCAAATTCTATTTTTGTGATGATTCTTCTTGCCCAAATCACATATTACTCACTGACAGATTCCATTTGCACCCAGGTGTCTATAACTGAACATGCTAATATTATGGGATGATAGTTTCACCCAAATGCAAAGAAGCCTTAGAGCCAATAGTCTAGCATGTGGTGAATCCTATGAGACTATATTGACCAAATCTTTTCTTAGACCTGACCAAGTAGTTTTGACACCTAACCCTATAAATAGTAGCTGAAGACTAAATTTTCCAGTTTTATTTATTTATTTTTCCAAGCCTCACAAGGGAATCAAACCTGGTATCCTACTTCTAAGTCTGGTTTCTAACCCAATTACTAGTTGCTCATAGCTGAAGAAAGTCTGATGTTGTTTTTGGGTGCATGTTAAGGGTGTTAAAAGGCAAACCCATGCTATATGATCATTTTCATCCAGAGAAAGCAGACATACAGTTACTTATTACTCCTTGGTACTGAGATGGCCAAAAGACCTTTCACTTTTTTCTTAAATCACAATTGAAATCTTTAATTTGAATAGTGACATTACATAAAGCTACTGATATGTAAAACAAAAGAATAAATACAAAACAAAGATGAAACAACTTAAAACTGAAACACAGCATTCCATAAAGGGAGACACACCATAAATACTTTATGATGACAGGACATAGACCTACCACCAATATTGCAGTGTTAAAGCAAAACCAAGTGGATCAAGCATATTAACAAGTACCAAAAACAAGGTTTGGATCTTGGTTCAAACTTTGTGTGAAAATGCCCTTAAAGCAGACACTAGTCGCTTTTCCATTGGACATATATGCAAAACTTTATGGATATTTACTAAATGTAGAAAGCACAGAAGTGCGTAATATCGGTTTTCCATTAAATCACAAATGCGATCATTTGTTTATTATCGTGACATGACATGAGAAGTCATGCCATAAACATGACAAATGTAAATATCGTGTTGATTTACATATATCTTCATTATTATTAGTAGTAGTAGTAGTAGTTTATTATTATTATTATTATTATTATTATTATTTATTACCCCTATCCTGTACTAAATTTTAAAATTTTGCAGTTTCCTGGTGTGTCCACACATACCGTGCCATGTTTCTTTTAAAACTCCTCTTCACTTGTAATGTCTGTCAACATCCTTTTTTTTTTTTGATTCACGTGACTGTAGTTGAGGAAAAAGGTCATTGCATTGCCGTTTGAGTGATATACCATTTGAGCTATGCCTGAAAAACCACCTCTTGCCAGCGCAAAAACTTTTAATCGAAAAATGTGAGTTTTGGTGAAATTGTCGTTTTTCCATTAGATACATTTTTATGCCAAGTTACAGTCGTGCAACTTGAGGGTCAATGGAAAAGAGACTAATGATTAACAAAACATTTGAATGTACTCACATAGACTTGCAAGCCTAGCAACAATAATGGTTCAAATTACCCATGATGCAAAGCACTGTAAATATTGACATTTACACTTATATTAAAATTGATAATTACTATTAAAGATTTGATTATACCATCTATATGATTCCTCTGAAATGCAGATCATGCTGTAAACCAGTTAATGATTGCACACAATGTAAGTTTGGCAACTACATTTGTTATATTTAGGTTACAGTTGGATCCACAGACACAAACACAATTAAGATAGAGGTGTAATGCAAGTGTGTGGCTGTCTGTATCCATGCAAACACATTTGCAGACTTTGCTTTGGTCCAAATTTGGCAGGACCCACCCACCTCTTTAACATCTGTGCAGCTCCATCACCTCTCACCCAACCCATGTGCCCATGTGTCCAAATAACAAACACACCCCTAAAGCCTCTGTGTGTAATGTCCTTTAATAGTTGGCACAAATGGGAGCAGCTACACTGATGCATTTTCAGACCTCACAATAGACAGGCTCATCTAAGTGTTGATGACAAAATGAGTTCATTGAGGTTTGTCACCTCTGTGACTGAGGTGAACAGATGGCCTGCTGCTCACATGAGTGGTTGGCAAACGAACACTGACCAAAAAACATCCTTCAAGTACACTGTGTCAGCAGCCTGCACTGAATTTAAAGTTAAAGTCCTGTTTTCTCCCCCCTCTCTTTATGACAGAGCCTACAAGTTACTAAATTTACACTCTCAGACCTCTCCCCCACCCCTGTTGAGTGTGAAGTCTGATGTGTGGAACAAATCACTACATTCCAAGTCCATATACAGTCCGGAAAAAGTCAGGACATGACTCATGTTTACCTAAATGAGTATGGTCCAGACAAAACTGATATGGAAGCTGGGGTCAATACAACTGCAAATGCTGAAATGTTGAGGAAAGTGTTTATGTGGAAATGACACCTACTTGAGTTAAATTGCTGAAATATCTACAGAAATTATAAAACGGCAGTGATATCTTGGGTGGAATTAGAATTAAAACACCCACTAAGGATAAAGGATTACTTTATCTGAAGAAAATAAAAACATTAAAAGCAACCAGGAATCTTCCTCCTAAGCTACACTGAAGGGAAAGGCAGTCTTCAATGCACTCCTCTTCCACTGAAACGTTGACATTCATTCCTACATTGCAGGCATATATTGCTTCCGAGCATTGAAGTATATTGTGTCAGCACTTGTATGGCTTCGACACACAATGATTTGTCTAGACACTCAAGTACCATTGAGCCTACCAAGAAGAGTTTACTTGATGAAGTGTGGACTGATTTCACCTCTGTCCCGGCAGAAGGGATGCTAAAATCAAAGTATGCAGTCTAGACCATCTAATATTAATGTCAATTTGGCCTCGCAACCCTTCAAGCAATGTCACAAATGCACAGCGAGGTGTAGTTTAAGCTTTTAAAAACATGTCTGGTCACTGATCAAATGTAAAACATTCACCACCAGTAAGTCTGTCTGAAAAAGAAGAGCAACAAAAAGAAGCAAAGAAGTACAATGTTCTTTCTCTTTGGACCTCACTCCATCTTCAATCCCACTGAAACATATATTTCTTGGCAAACTTTCATAGAAAATTAGCTTTTTTCATGTCCAACCTTTCAGCAATGACAGCTGTAACATGAAATAGGCTCCACTCAGGGAGAAAGTGACAGATATATTGATCCATCTGGGAAAAAAAAAAAAAAAAAGGACTACAGGTGCCCAAGGGCCTCCATTACAACACAATGCTTTTCTCCACCATTTGAAAGCAGGTTGGTTAGCCGGAAAATTACAGGCACGATTTACTACTGCAAAATATATGCATGTATACAGCAGTGAAATTACCAGAGGAACATCTGGAGCTTCAAATAGAAAACCACCTTTGAATCTTAAAAGTGTAAATGAACAATGTATCTCAATCAGTGCAGGAAAGGGGCAATTAAATTCAACATTGAGAGCTGAGCATTAACATATACCTACATGTAGGCAAAGCCGTGTTGTTAACTTCATAAGCGCTCCACCTACTAACCTTGGTCTGTTATGACAATATCCAGAATAAGGACCTCTAAAAACATGATGCGTCTACTAGTCAGCCACAGTGTTACTCACAGACATGAGCTTGGTGCTAATAGGACACAAAGTGAGGAATCACATTCAGCTGAGCAGAAAAGTTGGCTCTAGGTTAGCCAAATATTTATGTTTTTTGAGATTTCTGTATTCTAAAGAAGGACCTAAACATGGAGCACAGGGCTTATTATTATTATTATTATTATTAATTAATCAGCTTTTTTTAATCTACACCTATATTACAGTTACACTTGTAGATCAGTGATGAATTATGACTAAGGGGTTGTTTCCAATTTCTGTTTAGTAACACCTCTGCTCTTTGCATAATGGGAATAGCAGATAAGAAAAAATAGATGACCTTTAGAAGCAAAGTATATAACATGTCTGCTTTTGCTTGTAAATACAAAAGCAGGAATCCCCTCCTTTCCACTCAGTGAACGAGGGCACCAGAGCAGTGGACAACTGAGCGATTGATTGAATGAGAAGAGCGCAGCAACATTATTTCCCGATTCAGTCACAGTAGTATAGTAATATTCTGTAAATACAAACACGAAGGTGAAGTCCTGTCTTTTCTGGCTTATTTTGGGGAAAAAGATGTAGTTTTTTGTAAAAATTTGCAAATATCAGACGCACCCAAATGTCACTTGACCCATAAAGACCCAAACATCCATCTATGACTGAAACCACCAACTGATTTAAACTGTTTAATATTTGTACCACTAATCCGATCAATCCATGTCAATAATTGGTGTAAAAATTCAGTTTTTCATCTTTTCATGGTTATCAGATATGACCCATTTGGACATTCAGAGGCTCCGTAGTTGCCGTGGAAACACCGTCATCTTCTACAACATTGATTCATCAGTAAAACCCATGGAGTTGGATCAATGACAGTGGATGGACACAGTGGGTTTATGCTCAGTTAATGAGAGATTTGACTGAAAGAGTTACTTTTTCTTCAGTTTTCTCTGTTTTTGATATAACCTTTGAATTTACTCTGAGTTTTAATAAACATCTACATGATTAGTGAATTAACTATAGGAAAATGCCAGATTTTCACTGAAAAACAAATGCATATGATATTATTACAATAAATGGTGACAAATCACTTAAGGAAGGTTAAATAAAGACAAAAATTCATTTGGGAACTGACACAAAAGTAGCACTGGGTCTTTATGAGTAAATTGACATCATCATCTGTTCAGAACCACTAAAAATGTCTCTGCAGCCTCAACATCAATACCAGTCTGGTAGTGGTAGTAACATTTCCTACTTTTAATGTCTTTTTCACCTCACTCTTGAAGAATGAGGTGAAATATGCCCAGGTCATGACCATTTTGATGTTACTAACATGTATCACATGACACATGTACACACGTGCCAACTACTGAGCTATTCAATGCCAAACTAGATGTTACATTACTGTCTTTGCAACAAATTGTGACACTCACCCTTTGAGGTGCAGGTCTATAAACCAGGCGTACCTTTGTAAAACTCTGTTCTAGAGGTGATATACCGCCAAAGCCCAAGTTTCTTCTGTTCTGCTGTGTATATCAGGTCTGTTAGAAGTTATAGGTTGACAGGTCAGTGTGTGTGTGTGTGCACTTTATCCACAATTTTATCTCTCAGACAGAACTATACAGTAGTAGAAAGAAGAACAGAAAAAGCTAAAGGTCGACACTCAGACACGTCCCAAAGCAAAGCAAGAGGAAAATACGAAATGCAGACAGAGCCGGGTCTCTAGGTAAAGGCATCACCACACATTGACAGAAGTGTCTATTGAAAATATTACACTGTCTTGAAATGCATTTCCACCAATCCACCAACAAAGAAAAGCAAACAAAAACATATTATCAAGCACAACTACAACTCTTCTTTACTCGGTGCTCCAGTCAGAGAATCTGCAGGTTGTCTTCAGGCACATCTTTCAGTGCTTTAACATGTCACCAAACAGGACTCAGCCAGACCAAGCGATATTTTCAGCCTACAGTACTGCAGTCCATCTTAGCAGAGATTTTAGTGAAAAAGGTAAGAGCCAGTATGCCATTAGCAGCGCAAAGGAGACTTTCATTTCAATGAGCATAATTCCTCAATGAAATTACAAGTAAATGAGGAAAATACATGAAGCATGGCAGTCCGATCAGGTTCATACCGTCTACTGAAGATAGACAAAGATTTCCTTTTCTTTTTTGTCAGAGATAAAAAAAAAGAAAAAAAAAAAAAGGAAATTTTTACTTTTACATGTTTTGGCTACTGGTTGTAGCCGAAACATGTAAAGGTAAAAATCAACTTTTTTTTAATCTGACAAAAAAGAAAAGTAAATCTTTATGAACCATGGCATTTTGGATCCTTCTGGTTACCACTGTTTGTATGTGATAAGACAGGACACCTTGCCATTCCTAAATCAATGTAGGTCAGACTGGACTAATATTTATAACCAGTCCCAAAATGAAAGAAAACAGGACTGACCGAGTACTTTTAGGAACACTTTTTTTTTCCTCAGGTTTCAAGAAAGCAACGTTACTGTACAGTATCCAGTCAAGTGTAAACCATCAAAAGTTTTCAGATGAAAGAGGTGCATTCTGCTACTTGAGCATATTGTTCTATTACATAGCACGCCGTTATATTCGGATGATTAAAACATGACAATTCACACAAGGTTTTAATTTTCCAAGTGTAGTCTTGCAGAAAAAAATTGCAAAAACGGCAATGCCATTAATGCAAAAGTTAATGAGTTACCTGAAAAACAAAAGAGCACAGTCTATCACATGGCATTCTGCTGAGCACACAGAAAGCAAAGAGCCTTTAACTGCAGTAGTAGAGCTGTTTATTGAGTTACAGAGTAATATCTCCTCAGAGACCTTCTGTATAAACATTTCTACTGCAGTATGAATCCAAAAATAAGAGCAAAAATAACTGGAGACAGTAGATATAGTGTGGACTAAAGGTGATGCATTCAATTTGAAATGAACAGTTAAGTCTAGGCTCAGTGCCCAGAGTTGCCTACTGAATACACAATTCCATGAGCCTCAAAAAATAATGTGGTAATATAATGCACCGTTGCCAGACATGCACAATGACAATGAGACTGGACATTATCATAGCACAGAGGCAGACAGTGATAGAACAATAAACCTATAAATAGAAAAAAAAAATAAAAAATCTGAAAATCCACTTCAATTGAGCCTGGATTAAATGCATCAAGACTAAATGAGATACATTTTTACCACCCGATATTAACACATTCATAGTACTTTGCAGGTTTTTAAAGAATCTTGTAAAGGAAAAGATCAGAGAGATTCAGGCTTTCACACTTTGGTTTGTCTCATACTTTCTTCCAGGAGAAACCTAATAAACTCAGGACCCAGACACAGCACAGAAATCTCCACTGCACATGAGTTTTATAGTTTTATGCAGAATGTGAAACGCATGCACAGCAAAAGTCTAAAAAAGAAAACAGAACAAAAAAAAAATCAAAACACTGAGCTGTTGTTGAATTTCTCCATATGAAACCTCACATGCCATCCCATGAGTCTAATTGTGGACCTAATAAAATATATCCAGTAAAAAAAGAAAGCGTGACGTCTGGACTGCTGCCTCTGAAATGTGGGTCTGGATTTTACAACCAACAGGAAACAAAGAGTAGAGCTTCCTGCCTCAGGAGATGCAGGACACTAAAGCGATCATGCCAAACGGCTGCTATGGTAACGTTTATGAGGAGAAAAGGCATGGAGACACTGTCATTAGGTAAAGGTTGATTGATTTTGTTAAGCTGCCATTAGGGAAAAGGTTAGCCAATTTGTTAAAAGCGTATCAGAAAAAGAAACACAGGGGGACCGTCTGACCCGAGTGATGATAAACAGCCCCATGAAGCACAACATGAATGCATTTGCTTCCTTCATCTCAGCAGATCTAGTTAAAAGTCAAGATCGAAATGACATCCAGGGTTAACAAACACTGAAACTCTACTCTCGAAACAATATCGCTATCAATATCTGATCAATATGTAGTGACCATAATCAATCTTTGTTAACCAATAACCTCGACAGAAGGGCAGCATGTTATCATTCAGCGAGGGAGCCATTAAACAAAACAGCTAAATTAGTATTTGCTTTATTAAGTTTCATTAAAAAAAAAAGCTTCTGATAGTTATTGACGTCATTCATTTATCTGCCGATTATTTTCCGCAATGAACCGAAAATACATTTTTAAAAGACGCAAAAGGATTTTTTTTTGTAATTCAAGATATGATTGTGAAAATGATTGTCAATTTTCAAATTATTAACAGGAAACTATTTTCAAATGTTTCTTGTACTGCTACCGTCTCTTAAAAATAAATTTAAAAAAAGTGCACTTTGCAAGACACCGACAATTATTCCTCTTAAGTGCTCTTCTGTTGAGTGAGTGGCTTCAACAATAACTATCAATGGTTCAGTGAAAACACAAAGGAGACCATTACATTTAAATATTTAACAGATCAATTGTGTTTAAGTGCTAGGAGGAAAAATAAAAGCGTAAACCATTAGATTAAATTATTTATAAGTTTAATTAATACATAAATACCCAGCAAAAATAAACAGGTTATGCTCTGGTTTATGCATTATATACAGTACTTCAGAAGTCTTTACAAACTTGGTCACCACTAAATGTAAATCTTCTGTTCAAGAATGAAGGTAAATAATAGGAAATAATGTTTGTTTGTTTTTCTTTTTTTTGGTAAAATACTAAATTTGAAAAATTATGGATTATGGAGTGTTAGTTTCTACATACTGGGGTATTAACCATTACAGAAAACATTAAAAATATTTGGATATTGATCACTGCTATTAATTTAGGGTAGGGGTGCCATAAACCTTAGACTGGGTGGCGGTCTAAAAAAATCTGTTAATCAATGTACATAGAAGAGTTGGATGATTACTATAATGTAGCATAATTACTTTGATATTTATATATGACTTCCCTGTAGATTTGTTTAATTGTGGACAGTTGTTGACAGTTCATACCATGAGCATGTGACAAAGAAAATTTTTAGAATACAATACAATACAATAGATTCTTAAAACAACAACTACAAAAAAACTTCAAATCATGACAGGTCAATGTCATATGTAAATAGAATAGAATAGAATAGAATAGAATAGAATAGAATAGAATAGAATAGAATAGAATAGAATAGAATCTTAAAACAACTACAAAAAATTTCAAATCATGACAGGCCAATGACATATGTAAAT
Organism: Apogon hyalosoma; assembly: GCA_037367295.1. NCBI lineage: Eukaryota > Metazoa > Chordata > Actinopteri > Kurtiformes > Apogonidae > Apogon > Apogon hyalosoma. The sequence continues at coordinate 14,676,463 of JAPQRP010000012.1, read as the reverse complement.
AGAATAGAATAGAATAGAATAGAATAGAATAGAATAGAATAGAATAGAATAGAATAGAATAGAAT
>JAPQRP010000012.1:14652914-14665796 GCA_037367295.1 Apogon hyalosoma | reverse complement strand
GCCCTGGTGTTTGGTCTGCCGCTAGATTCACAAGCGTAGCTAAGTAGCGTATCAAACGTGACATTCCTGCAAATGAACTGCATGCTGTGTTGACAAATGTTTGAGCATATTGGAGGCATTCCCCCCCTTTGAAGAAATGGAATGTTTGCAAGTGTTACAAGTGGCCCTGGTGTCATGCACAACAAAGGCGGAATCGATAGGCAGAATTGTTAAGCAGGCAGTCAAATATTTCCAAAGAATTGAGCTACTGGGAACCGGTTCTCAGTAAGAACCAGTTCTCAGTTCCCATCCCTAGTATAGGATGGGCATTATTTCATTCAAGAATCACCAGACTTTGATTAACCTGTTTGCATCCATCGACTTAAGCCTACACACCAAGTCCAATGCACACATTTGCTTTAACTTTCCTCTCAATCTATTTTTGTTTATGTCTTCTAATGGCTGTTAGTTCTGCTGCGATTACCCAATATTTTTATTCGGCACACAATGTATCAAAACAGTCGTGATGCATAAGGCAGTTCATTGCAGTATCTACTAGTTGGAATAACGTTGCCTCCCTAGGTGAATTTATGACTTTGTAGGCTACATTCCAGTTCATTCCACATTAGTGAGCCCACCCAGTGACTATCACCATATAAGGTGTTCCTGGGAATAAAAGGGTCCTGCAGCTAAAGTGACATATGTAAATACTCTCTGGTGCAGTAAAACTGGAGGATAAATGTACTGTAGTCTAATTATTCCATCCCTGTCCTATCAGCAAACTTTTAAATTCACTTACACTGCAGCTACTCATGAAAGCTCTCTGAGATTTTTAACTCTGGGGGGTACAACACTATTCTCACTTACAAAAAGCTATTTACTGAATGACTGCCTTGAAGATGAGGAAAATAAAACAACTCAGCTGCTGCCATGGGAATGGGCAAATTACATCCACCAGTATGCTGTGGAAATGATCATTAGCACTATAATTACTGGGAGGCCATCGTGTTTGAAATTCATCAGGAGAAGTGGATTGCCAGTAAGCACTCCTTGAAGTAGAAGGAAATGCATCACGAAGGGATTATGTGGTGGGCTAATGTCCTCTGCTTTACAAAAAGGTGCCATTCCCTCAAGCAGCAGTGGCCGGAAGAGTCCGCGTTTCACTGAAAGCAATCCGTGGATCCACTTAGAGCCATTTACATAAGTTATGGGTGACGTAATGGATATCACTTCTAGAACCAAACAATGAGCATTTGATGAGTTAAGTCATTTAAGAATTTAAGGACACCGATTGTTCTGCACAAATCCACTCCTATGCACTCGAGTCTGAGTGTAATGAACAAGTGCTGTTACTCCGAAATAGGCTCTGTTACTTAAGCAGGTTCCATAATGTCAAACAAGCTCACAGACAGAACTCATGCAGACAATTTATTCTACAGAGTGTCTCTGTTAGTGTTAAGACAGAGTTAACTGTCATAACAAAGCATATATTGTGCCATGCTAAAAAGCTCTGCAGGCCAGTTGAGAGCCTTCTATTTTCCATGACCTCATTTTGTTTGGTTTCCTTCAGGAGGCCTGGTGTGATTTGTTGACCTAATTTCTGCAGGCTGTGGGTCTGCCGATGGACTGACATCCACAAACTGCAATAGTTACTTAAGACGGATAGGCCTTGTCCACTGGGAGCCCTGATACTCCTCATTTTTCCCTCAAGTAAGAACAAATGGGACTGCTACCATTATCGGTGCAGCAAATATAGAGGCTGCCCTTAATGTGTAGCAGCATGGGCGAGAAATTCCCAACATCATTCTCAGAGAAAGTGTAAAAAAAAAAAAAAACCTTAAAGTGCCACTTCAAAAAAATGCCCTGGATTTAGTCAATGCCACCATGGGACTAATAAGGCAGTGTTTTTGAGCTGTACAACAAGAAAGGTCCTTTTTTTCTATAGCAAGTTCTATGACAGTATGACAAATAACATTGTCAAAGTTCTGTGAAGATCAAGTTGCAAAGGAAACCGATCACCTGGCTCTAGCAATGAACTTTTACTCAGAGCTGAAGACCTCCTAAAAGAAAAAGAAGTAAAGCCAAGAGTAGAAGTACTTTTTTGTCTTACACACCCAGTTTAGCAAAGTTTGTAAATGCTTGAGAATTTTCATTACTTTGCTGCCAAGTTAGAATTTCCCAGATACTAGTGCGATAAATAATGCATCTCACTGTAATTTATATAAATATACATATTATGGGTTGTGAAAGTAAATCTGCAATACATCCATGTCAAAAATCAAGGTCTGAACTGAACCCCTAACAGACCTGCTTTTCAACAAAACCCTCTTCAAGTGGAAAAAAAAATTTTCCTCCCATTCTCCAGTTAAATTTTACTTTTTGGTCTTTACTTTTCAGGAGTGTAACAATGTACAGATGTACCACTAGACATCATAGCAGTACACAAGACACACTAAAAAATGCATTTCAATACATAAAAATCTTCAAAAGTATTAGGATTATACCAAAGTTTTTGACTTTTCAGATATTTGCGCAATGAGTAGGCATCCAGTTTTCAACTGAAATTTTTCAAGTTATACAACTGTGAGCAAGGTGAGAAGTTGAGCATCTGGCCATAGCCGACCTCTGCTTCATATTGTCTCACATCAATTTCCAAGTATAGACATAAATGTTAATTACCACATAACATCATGACCTGAGCTTCATGGGTAATAAAACCGTATTCAGAACTGAGTTGAACTATAAAATGTGGCGTAAAAAAACAAGCGGTCCTCACAGAGTTAGAATTATGTGCAGCAACGGAGGGTCATTGTCAAAGAGCATTGCATTATGGGTCACTGGCATCACTGTCACCTAGTCTGTTTACAAGAAAGGCTGCATATTTAATGGACACCATGAAAGCATCTTCAATAAATGTATCAATAAACGTCTGAAAGTCCCCTCGCTGCCGTATTCGTCACTAATGAGACACTAACCAAACTGTACAGCTCGAAGTACATTTCCTGATGGAATTTCAAACTTTTTTAAGGTACGTTTGTTTTAAAATCATTATCTGCTGATCTGTCTGTTTTGACATTATAAAAACAGGTCACTGACAGCTGTAATTGACAGACCTACCGCAGTCATGAATCCATCAGACATGTAAATGGTGACCAATCAGGTGGACAGTTGGTGCACATGTAATATGGGAAACCTGCTGTTTTTCGTAGAATTATGTCTGTCTCTGTTAAGACACCAAGACTCGATTACTTTGTCTTTAAGTGGCATTTGTTTCATACTGTATACACTGACAAGTCACAGTGGAGAACTCCTGTCCATTAAAACTTTTCTGACTGCTGTACTGTTTTATTTACAGTTGTACTGTTGGTCCAGGTTTTATCTGTACTGATGCAGCAGTTTGTATTCTGGTCAGGAGGTTTCTGTTAGAGTCTCAGAGGAACAGCTTTTTATTCTGCTTCAGCCTGCCAGCTTTGAGCTAAAATGTTAACTTTTTTGTCCATTTTACACTGAACCTCCACCTTCTCCCTCTGTCCATTTCTGTACATGCACCGTCCTTATCTATTCCTCCTGCTGTTTCTGCAACTAATTACTCTACCCTTTCTCTTTTGTCTCCTCTACTGCCTCAAATGTCTGCCATTCTTCCTCATCCACTGAGTCACAGATGTCCCTCTTGGCTGCAGTGGATAATGTAGCCTAGCTGGGCTGGACAGAATACTTGCATTTCCACGCATTCTAATCACACTTACTAACTGCATATACTCAAAAGCAGGGTGATGGCATGTAAAGGAGCTCCAAACAGACAAAACCAGACTATAAAGAAGGGTAAAACTGGGAATGTATTCAAATTTAAGTACATGTAAAGTCTTCCAGGAAGCAGAACTTCTTCTCTACAAGCCTCCAGGAGTGAGTTTTGTATTTCTCCAGCATTTCTAATGGACATTCAAATGACAGCTTGTGCCTCAGTCTGTCCTCTTTAGTTTATGGGCTCTTGCTAAAATTTTATCAATCACATCTGGCAACAGGAAATAACTTTCCATGTGAATGAGTATGTAGACCAGACTCTAGGACAGAGTTTAGAGTAACAGATGCCAGCCTTTCCTCTATTAGGGGGTTGGTTATTTGCTTTCCTAGGGAGGCTGCAAAATTATCATTTAATTATTCATCTAATGTGACTCAGGAGTGCAAAGCAAATATGTGAAGGGAAGAGCTGAAATTAGTGCTTAAACAAAAGCTAAACTAGTGAAAATGCCTCTGTGGAAATGTAAACCCTGCATACAGACAAAATGTTGCAAACTTTTGCAGGCTGAGTGTTTAAATGCTTATCTCATGTCATTAAAACCATAAAAAAGTGATGATAGATATCACTTCCATCATCTACATTACTATAATGAACATTTGCAATCTAAGAGACCGTATCCTAACTTAGCACAAAGGCAACAACTTGGATAAATGAGGATAATTTAGGGTCATCAAGTTCATCACATTCACAGCAAAATGTTTTAAAATAAATCCACAACTGTGAAATGTTATTCCATACACATAGGTCATGAGGTCAGCCATTGGTTTCTGAACAATTTGTGATCTGGCCATAGAAACAGTATGTTGGCTTTAGGGAGTTGGAAGTGACTATATTTGAACCAAAGGGATGTAAATACAGGAAGCCATTAGGTCAGAGGTGAGCTAATGCTAATGGATCTCTTACTGACTTGGTACAAATGGTAAACTTCATCAAGTACTGGGTACCAAAGTCATTTACAGTCAAGTTAGTGCAACCTATTCACCCCAACAACAGGTAATGTGTTAGGAAAAATGTGTTTTGTCAGTCAAAGCTCGACACAGTAGAAATCAAAACTCGTATTTTCCCTGAGAGCTTATTAACAGAGGAGGCATTTACAGATGGACTACCAGATTCACTGATTAGAGCTCCTAATAAAATGGACGAGATCAGAACAAGGCCCAGAAAAACTACTGCATTAGTATTTTAGAGACAACATTAATGTAAGGGCTTTTTGGACACATTTTACAATTAATTTTAGTTCAACATCACACTCATATATATTCACTGATGAGTTTAAGTGAGTTGTAACACACAGACAGATAAAGACAGATGCTTGTGATTTACATGAAAGCACAGAATTATGGAAAATAAATGTGTTACATACCACTACGTTTCCTGCTTTTGTTTGATGACAGTCAATATTCTGCTCAGCATATTTGCTAATGTGATATTTTACCAAGATAAATGGCTCTCATTTAAAATAATGATCTGAATCAATGAAGACGTACATGTCACTTATCTCCCTGCAGCGATGCTTCCAATTTGAGGTGAAATGTGTTAATAAGAAGGACATTAAAAGAATCAAACACTTCTTTCATAGTTCAGTCTCAAAGTATTCCTTCTTACAGCAACTGACAATTTGCTCAGGAAAAAAAACCCCTCACAATTCAATTCAGTCAAGACATAATGTTTCTAATAGTTGGCAGCTTTGTGCAATAAAAAATTGCTCATACTACCTGATACAACATTTACATATTAGAAAATGTAACCTCCAGAGTAAGGGTGGGCAATACTGGGAATTTTGGTATTGATCTGATGCCAAGTAAATACAGGGCTAGTATCGCCGATACTTTACTTGAAATGTCATGATCATTGAATAATTTTGTGATTTTTACCTTTAGTTAGCTGATTACGATAAAACACAGGACAAAGACTTTAGGCAAATAAACATGTTTTTTTATTAACCAACTACAATATAAAAAAATGTAACAATAAAAAAAAATTATAAAATAATTCCCCTTTTAAATTTGTGGTGTTACCACAGTGGCAAATGACGATCACACATCACATGTGGCAGTTTCCCTGTCAGCTGCACTGAATAAAGGAGGGGGGGCAGACTTGGACAGAGGCTACGCTCGCATGAACTCTGTCAGGAAATTCGAGTAATTTGCTGGACGTATAGAAGAGAAACTGCAACAAAACAAAACTATCGATCTCATCACACCAGTATTGATCCAATACTGATACTCACCTTGGTTTCAATACTATGGACATTTAGATCGATATGCCCAGCCCTAATCCAGAGACATCTTTTCAGTGTCTTGGATAAAGCATCTGATAACTAAAGCGTCCCCATAGTGACAGATTGATGGAGTCTAGGATGATGCCCCCATATTGTGTTCAGCTTGTGTCATGTCATCTGACTACCCTCGAGTCAAAATGATAGATTATAATAGAGTTGTCCAGTACTTTTTATAAATCCTGCTGTCAGCTATATTGTTTGGAGTAAGAGTGAAAAGTATTGATTAAAAAAAAAACAAAAAAAAAACGTTTTATTCTTTTGGGAACATTTAGGAAATAAAAATTACCTTTAAAGCTTGCTACTCAAAGCATTTAAATAATCAGAAACGTCTCATACGGTAGGATTTAGACACTCATGCCACACACTGAACATTAAATACATCGCACCTTCTCAGAGAATATCTCAAGGGGAAACGTGCATGAACTTGCAGAATCTTTCAAGTCCAGCAGTGAACTCCCGCATGGTGTTCGGATGAGAGATAATTTAGAGCATCAAAAGGACAAGTGTGTTACAGCCAAGTGACACAGACGCAAGAAAGTCATTTATGCCCCGCAGCAGACAAAGGCTTACGAGGTTTCACTGTACCCGGTATCAATCAGGAGGAGGGCCTATTTATAGAGGGCCCAGGCCGCCACTCGAATACAAACACTTGACTGAAGTAGGTTAGCAGCATACTATGGTACCACCAACAGACAGGAGGAGAAAAGAGGACGTCTGAGGAAAACAAGGTAGCCAGGTTAAGGCTAAGGAGCAAGTTATGCAAAAGAGTTTTTGATTAATGACTTTCACAACTTCTTCAAGAACTATTTTCCAGACTGTGAGCTTTTACAACTCCATGACATAAATCGTGCTCTGCCTAACACAAGACAGAATCACCTGTTTGGACAAGTTTTATGTACTTTTTCCAACTAATTCAACCGATTAAATCACATTCTAATCACTATAATGTTGGGGTAAATGGTGCAAAAAGTTCTTTAGGTTGTTTTGTGGAACCAACAACAGCATCAAAAGACATTTTAAGAGCCTGGATTTGCAAATGTTCAAACATTTATGCTCAAGCTAAACAATCAGACGCAGTAGGAAGAAATCAGGAAAATACCAGAATTGAAAATACACATTCATCCAGCAGCTCTCTGTATATACTCTTTGCTTACAATAAAAAACAAAGATAGAAGTGAAAGATAAATATTCTATTTAGTGACCAGTTATTGGCTAAAGTGTCCAGACGTGAGCTACATTTTCTAAAGCCAAAAAAAAAAAGAGTCCAGATTTCTTCTCAAACCTCTTGAATTACAACATACTGAGAGATTATTATATAAGTTTTGCCAAGTGACCCCCAACAAATACCAGCCAATGAAACTTTAAATATAGTAGAGTTGGAATTAATTAACATTTTCTTTCGGAATGAATATATCAGCGTGTGATTGATTAACCTGCACCAATAGGACATTTAGTACAACAAATGGAACAAAAGTCATTTAAAGTGGTTTCTTTTTTTCCTTCACTGCATCTAAGAAAGACTTATTACTGTATTTATTTTTGCAAATCAGAACTTTTATTAGTAATCCTTTTAATTAAACTTTTTCAAAGCTGCAGTTTAGTTTTGATTTGTTTTGATTGGTTTTGCTGCTGTTTTGTATTAAGAACACTTGATATAACAAATAGATTAAAGATATGTTTGTGGATCTTTTGCTTTATTTGAGGATTCTTACATGTCATCTTCCCATCTGTCTAGATCCACTACTGATTTTAACACATTCATTTTCTCATCTTTCTTTAATTTTCTTCTTATCTACTCTTTTTTTCAGGGGTTAACAGTGTCCAATCATTTTATATGGACCTTTAAAGATCCACTACTGTTTAACTTCTGCATGTTAGTTTTTCAGCAAAGTGAGTCATATTTTAGTCTGCAGAGACTAAATGCCCATCAAGTACAAGATCAATGTTCCAGAAATACCCATGTAAATAGCCAATAAAACAAAACATTAAAAATGACATTTAAGATTCTTGAATGAGGAAGCACTTGAGAAATTATGTGGAAAATGAATCAAACTTGCTGTTATGTCTGTTCATTGATCGATGGTTTCCACTCTAATGCACAGGCTCAACATGTGGTTTTGCCTCAGAAAGAAACACAACTAAGTGGAAAAACACCTGCATGTGGCAACATATGCATATTTAATGAGGAGTATATGGTACAGCCTGGACAAAGGCACCTGGCTTGGTTACACAGATGACCACCAGCACACGGTCACATGTTGAACAACACGACAGCTCAATTAGCTGTATTCAGTCGACAGGATGGAGTGTGTGTGTGTTATTATCTTTCAACAGGCTACTTTAGAGTGTTTTGCAAACATGGTTCGCTGGGGTCACCTATTCTTTGTCTAATCCCGGGGCTGTTAGCCGCTAATCCCTGTTTATCAACTGTAGGTGTGGGTCGCAGCCACGTCCGAGAAAGAATGCCAGGCTTACTGTTGTGTGACATAATGGAAAGTGCTTCTCAAATCATCGAGTGCCTCGGCTCGGTGATATCTGAGCCTTTTATAGAATTGTAAGGGATGGTACAAACCACATTTCACACAGAGAGAAAGCGGTTGATTTCTTGGTGTATAATAATGAATGTTTTGAAAATATGCAAGGGTTTCACCATCATTAGCGTTCTGGCAAATGCTTAACCCAAATTAATGACAAATCAATGTGGAGACGGGTGCATCAAAATAAACTAAATGACTTTTTCCAGATCTAATGAATGTATTGTGCCTCAGTTGACTTCTTAAGTAAGTTTTATCCATGAGGTTCTTTGAATGTTGTTCATTTTATTTCTCATCTGCTCTGGCTTTTCAAAACTTTACATGTATGTGATAATCTTGGACCACCTTGCAAGAGCTGGACCTGACTGTCTGTTTGAATGCTTGTTTACTAGGTAGAAATTTTGTTTTCAATTTTAATATTCAAGATATGACAAGTAGTAAGATAATCATGTTCACCTTAACATTAGAGCTCCCTTTCAAACATGGTCTCAAGGCTTCATCACTATGCTTTGTGAATCACTAACACTGTCGTGGCTAGACTAGCAGGTCACATGAGTCTGTCAGCACTAAAAGTGCTTGATTCATTTATTGTTGGTAGTTCTTCTTGGTTCAACCGGACTGGTTTAGCTCTTTTGAAAACGTTTCGCCTCTCATCCAAGAGACTTCTTCAGATCTTGCAGAAACCAGTCTGGTTGAACCCAGAAGAACTACCAAGAAGAACAATGACCTGGGCAAATGAGAACCTACTCAGACATCCTGATTCATTTACTTCAACCTGTGGAATTTTGAGTAAATTATGTGCATTTCAACGCTGTTGTAAGTCCCAGAGTCCTAAAATGGAATTTAGGTCTGCCCCGCTATGAAAATTATGGTTTTTTTGGGTTTTTTTAAGTGAAAACTATATTTTCGTGCAGGAGGACCAACTAAACCACATACTGTAGGCCATCCAGAAACTTAGAGACAGCACTGATGATATTGATATTATTTGAAGCACACTTCAGATTCAGATGATCTCAAAAGAAGAAAAACAAAAGGGAAAAAATCCGCTCATCCTGTACTTCAATTTTAAAAACTTACAAAACTGCAACAAATCAATATATGGGTCTATACAGGATACAATGATTAACAGATGATCTAAAATAACCAACGTCTGTATTTCATCACATAAATAAATGGGAGTCACAGGCCAAGTTTGTTATAATCGCAGAGTGGGAGGTCGGCACAAACAAGTAAATGCAAGCTTTCAAATACAGCCTGGGGATAAAAGTATGGATAAACTTTATATCTAATGTGCTGCCAGTTAAGAAAAATGTTCATTTAATACAGCGAAATATATAATCAGCCATTTTCCACACTTTGTAATAGATCACTCATCCGAAGTGTTATTGTCTGATTTCAGTCACTGCAGGTGTGTGTCTTATTTCCTCAAACGTTCAATTCTAGTCACAAGGAAGGTAATATTTACATAATAGAAGCTCCGTTGTCTGCTGTTGTAGTGAGCTTTTATTTTGAAATGCTAGAGGAAGCCTTGCATTTGTAGAAAAGGGCATTGCAAATATGAGTGAATATGAAAAAAATTTTTGAAAAAATTTTGTACTAATTATGACTATTTCTACTTATTAAACAGAGGAAATTTGAAAACCAGAGTAAGTAAATAATATGATGAATGCATCACTGAATAAAAAAGATGACTGTCTGCATATAGTAATTGGATAGCAGAACTGGTAAAAAGACTGATCATTCATTTTGACCTGACTATAAGTACAATAAGCGTGACAAATGGTTGAAAAATGATGTGAAAAAAACTGAAAATGCAAAATGCACTTAAACCCACTGAAAACCATGAATATGCACAGAGGCATAAGTGAAACATTCCTGCCACTGCACTTTGCCATCATCAGCTCTTTGACTGTGTGTTGTAAACAGCTTGTAGTATTTTTCCTCTGGTTGTCATAAGTATCAGAGCTAAGGAAAAGATTAATGACAGGGAAAGGTATCACTGTTGGATCCGTTTCCCTTCACTCTCCAGCAGCTGTTTTCACTACATATGAATCAAATGAATGACAACAGTAGGACATGTCTGCATCTCAGCCAACCAGCATTCCCTAGGCACTCACTCTTCTTCCCCTTTCCTCCAAACAGAGAGGCTGCACGCTGCTTCAGCTTCGCCTCTAATCCATCAATGCCTTTTCCCATTTCCACCTTAGTTCTACACAGAACTGCACTCTTGACCATGTGGGAAAGCAGATTAAAACTCAAAGTGCATTGCTTAATCTCAGAAACAGACATCGAGCCTGAAGCTAGATGGCAAATTGTGGTTTGACTTTCAAAATCACCAGTAATCCACTCATCAAGGACATGAACCCCAGGACTCTCTTGATATTTAACATTTCCTCCAAAATACAGCATCATGGTGACTAACATTATTCCACAAGGTTTAAGGTTCTTTTTAGTAATGCATCACAGCGTGGCGTCGAGCTACTGGATGAGGCATCACACTGCGCACAAATGCAGAGCAATTAAATTCCAATCAGCAAGGAGTAGCAATGGGATTTAGACCTGAGAATCAAATAAAAATAGGAACAGATTGATGTTACTTGTTGTTGGGATATGTCGTAAAATCCTATCACCCACGTAAATCCTCTATTTCATGAAACAACAAAAACAGAATTGAACTTACCTGGTTTCCATGAGGATTTATTACTGTTAAGGCAGAACAAACTGAATTTTCTATTCATTTATGTGCCACCTGAAGGACATGACCTCACGCTGCAGTCTCAAGGTGGTGGGATTCTGCAGCTTAGAGCTACACAAAGTAAAGCAACTGAGAGCACTCGAGCGTACAAGCAGATATAGATGAGAAAAAATTGGGAAACAGCGTGTCCAGATCGCTCGTCTGGATATCAGTAAGATTGAATTAAATGGCTCTGCGCAGTACTGTCCCACTGAGAAACTGTATGTGCAAAGGCAATACCTGCTCCTCAAGAAAGTGTATGTGCAAAGGCAATACCTGCTCCTTAAATAAAAATGTATAAAACTGATAAAGAAAGCTGGTTCTAAACTAATCAAATGGCTATTGTGTTTTAGCTTCTTCAGAAAATCTAAGTGTCCCTTCGTGTAATCAAAACTCACAAGGCTTAGAGAAACACATGCTCTCCACATCTGCAAATCCCACTTGAGAGGCATTTGCTTCTGATGAGCACTGATACACTGTCTTGAATGTCCAATCATTAAACCCAAAGCCATCTAGTAAGCCACCATATTCAGATTTCTCCATGATCGTATTTTAATATTATGTGGTGCCATTGTCAGCAAAGAGACACGTCTTTGCTCTAGTGAGTGCATTTGGGGCCACTCAATTACTACTGCAGTGCAGACATTCAGAGGATTTATGGCAGCAGGAGAGCAGTTCAATAATATCACAACCTAGAGTAGTAAAAAAAAAGCGGTGAAGGTATTGAAGAAAATAATACGATAATGCCAGCAGAGTTGAATGAGCGCCTCTCTGCAGTAACCACAGCAGAAGAGAAATACATGACTTGAAATGGTGTTGTATTTTATGTTTCATTGCATATGTTTTGTCCAAGTGTCAGGTATAAATATGGTAAACATCTGCAGAATGCCGCACTGAAAGTCAGCATTGGTCATTTAACACTGACTAACATTTCACACATTTATTTCTGCTGTCAAAGCACTGCCAGTGTACTTCTGAGAATGCAGCAAATAGAAAATATTGCCTCGGTGACTAATTTTTAGACTGGTGTTTGCTGCCCTCTCCTGGCAGTAAAGACAAGGTACAGTGATACAAACATAGGCATGCAACAACAAATGTGTTGCATTGGATTAGCTATGAAAAAGGAAAATGAGCAAATTCAACATAAAAGTCAAGTATGCCATATAAAGTGTGATTTTGATATCCAACTAGCAAAATCTGGCTCTGCACACAATGGAATATACAGTAGATTGCCATTTTCCACTATGAGTACATCTCCTGACCTATTTGAGCGTGATATCAAGACAGCAGGGGTTTGTAAAATTGTTTCTCAGAGGGGTTGTCTTTCCCGCAGACACACAAGAGTGCTGGTTTATTTCTGGAAAGCCCAGCTTTATTAAGCACACACTTTCTTGTGACTGCTAGGCTACTACATCCGGAGGGTGCCATTGCTACCTGGCAGGTTTATGGTGCGATCATCGGTACACCAGGAGGTTATTCTCTGTAACACAAGGATAATGCTCTTAGTTAAAGATATCACTGTCGGGGCTCTGATGTTAGGTGGCTTTGCGGCCCG
>JAPQRP010000012.1:14631340-14647188 GCA_037367295.1 Apogon hyalosoma | reverse complement strand
TGTACCTTTAGTTGGACCAGGCATTAAAATGAACAAGAAATTGAAGAAAACAAGGATGGTCTAATAATTTTTTTTCCACGACTGTAGAACGATATGAACAAAGAGCAGTTTAAGGATTAAATTAACTAAGCAACTCATCTTCAACCTGATTTTCAGCATACAAAATAGTAAAATTAAGTACAGTATTCAATTTGGCTATCCCAAAATTAACTACTATGGAAAACTCTATCAGATACTTCAAGTCATTGAGCAGTAGTTACATGATTCTGAGTAAACCATAACCCTGTAAGGGACACTGAGCCCGTTCACATACACATTCTCCAATATTTTGGAGTTATCAGAACATTCACATGAGGATGTAAACAGTGTAGTAGTAATTCGATTATGAGAAATCAGATCAACACACCTGGATTTCTGCCCAATACTCCAATATTTTTGTGTATACCTGTTAATCTGATTTATGTTGTTCTTCTATGTCTGTGCATGTGCAAAACAAAATTAAATCACAGGAAATGGAAGTGATGTAGTCAAACATGAGAGGAAGACAGTACCGGTAATAGGAAGTTTTAGTCTACTGTAACTACGTACACATACATACTTGGACAAATCTGATAATAGACTGAGGGGTCTATGCCAGGGTTTTTCGATTATCCTTTTTTCTGAAGTGCAAGTGAACGCACCAGATCTGATTCTTACGATTATCTGAAAATTTCAACTTGTTTTGCACCTTACAGTTCTATTTCAGCACATTACAGTTACTATCCAGATTCTACCCAGTTCTTTTTATACTTCCAGTTTATAATGCATAGTGTTTACTTTTGTGTTGTTTATGTTTTTTACTCATGCTTGCTGTGTTACTCTATTGTTATGTGTGCCATGCTGCTACTATGCTGCAATTTCCCAGTTTGGGACAAATAAAATACAATAAAATAAATTCATCCGTCGACTCCCACTTATCGGATTATTATTTACGGTCATGTAAACGGGCTCGGTGTATGCAAACACTGGAGGCTGTGCAGTCATTGGAACTTAAGTCACCTGACAGCAACATCATAAAACATCCCATCACTGCTCTTGATAGTCTAAATCTGTTGATTTCTTACCCAAATGCCCTAAATAAATGAATACAAGATTAAGACTAATAAGACCAGAGAGGGGATGGTGGTGCTCCCTTTGTGTTAAATAAATGTTCATTTCTATTCAACAATTTTGTGCCTCATTTTCTTTTTTTTATAAAGTTGTATTCATTGAGGCGAAATCAGCACAAATTGATAAGATCAGCATTTTATGTGTGATCGGTCACCCGGCTCGTGGAAAAATAAGATCAGCCATTGAAAAACCTATACAACCACTGGAGTATGTGATTCTGCCTTCCAGCCTCTGTGCACTCAAGGTTATGTTATTTTAGTTATGAAGTGTCATTAACGTCAGTACCATCTATAGCATATCAGTCTCACTAAAGCATAAACACTTGCCTTTTCTGCTCCCCTTTTAGAACTGTACTTAGCTGGTAAGTTCAAAATGATGCATGCCACCTCATAGCCATTACTGCATGGATTTTATTACCATGAATTATACCACAGCGTTAATGTCCCAGAGAATATGTTAGCTGTGGAATTTTTGTCAGCATTACCAATCCTTTTACAGTATTTATGTTAAGACATACAGTCATAAGTGTAATAAATTTCTGAGCATCACACGCTTATGATTCATCCCTGGTCATCGGCCAAATGGGCTTAAGCTTACATTTAAATGCACGTAACATTAATTACAATAATATGATAGATGGTTAGGCTTAAGGCGAGACAGCGACGCTAAATCTAATTGCTTCCCCTGAGATGAGCAAGGCATATTCTGTACCTGAGAAGACAAAGGGGGGTCCTGGACAGAGAGCTGGGAATAGAGCCATGCAATCCCAGCAGGCTGACGTACACGCCTGATTGAAAGGGCCGAGCAGAACGGGCCGTGTTATGGCGTGATATGCATTCTGTGGGAACACTTGTTAGGCGAGCACATCATTCCGTGGTACATCCAGATCCTGTGGGAGGGTGTTCGAAAAGCTTTGCCCCAAATATATTCAATAAATTTACATTCATGAAGTCTGCTCATTTATATTCAATACCACCTTAGACAGGTACTAGTCAGAGATGAGGTTTAATTGTGAGCTAAGACAGGTGTAAAAGTGACTTATTCTGAAAGTATTCTGAATAGGACAATATTTAAAATGTAAACATATTCAGGACATTTGGATATTAAACAATAAGGGCTTATTCCAAAAAGTAAAATAACTCCATGGGATTTTTCAGTATTATTTGAGTTTCAGGAGGATTCTTTGGCATACAGTCGCTGGAAACATTATGAAACCACCCTGTTTTCTTCCATTTCTTGTTCATTTTAATGCCTGGCACAACTAAAGGTACATTTTTTTGGACAAATA
Organism: Apogon hyalosoma; assembly: GCA_037367295.1. Taxonomy (NCBI): domain Eukaryota; kingdom Metazoa; phylum Chordata; class Actinopteri; order Kurtiformes; family Apogonidae; genus Apogon; species Apogon hyalosoma. Next base: position 14,644,751 of record JAPQRP010000012.1, on the reverse strand, counting down.
TAATAACAACAAAAATAGTTCATAAGAGTTTAATTCAAGAGCTGATATCCAGCCGTTTTCCATGGTTTTCTTGATAATAACCAAATGCCAATAATCAATCAAAATCCACAGTTATGGCATTTTACTGCCAAAGTCACATGATACACACAGGAGTTAGTACTTGATTGCATAACCATTGTTTTTGATGACTTTTGATGGTCTAATCATTTTTCCCACAACTGTATATACTGTGTACTTAGAAAATACATCTCAGTTAAGGTTTTTAATGCCAACCACAAGCCAACCCAAACACAAAGCTGACATGACAACTAGCCAACAGCAAGCCTCGGGTAGAGATGCATATCAGAAAGAAAAGACCACATTTCTTTTCACAAAGAGAAATGCACTCACTTGTAAGTACTGTAAAAACTTCCACATCCAGTCTTTTTAAGGAGGTAGGTAAAGGAGCTAAAGGGGGAGAAGCTGTATGTAAATGGAAACAGCTGGAGAATGCAGAATATTCAGGATGCATCAATTGCAAAAGTGTCAGCTGACATAAATATTTGAAATGAAAATTTGCCAAGACTGAAGCCCAAGTCATTCATTTTGGATTAGTTTGATATCATAATCACGTTTAACTTGGATATTTCGTAGGTTTTTGTTGTTTCCGGTCCAGGGAAACCTTCATCTTATACCATGTCTCTACAAATCTAAGGTGAATTTTCATTTTTTCCGCCCTTCATTGCATTATTTTTGATTCACTACAAATACAATCCAACAAATTAATGAAAAATATGTTAAATATAACACAGATAAATAACCGCCAGTGCCATTGGCAAAATTAAATGTTCCATGCAACCACCAATGTTGAGCTGATATATCAGTGCATCCCTTGAATAAGTTCATTTTCATTTGCCATAAACAGCTTTGTAGGGAAAAATATATTTGTGCATGTGAACGCAGTTACCAACAAAGTATCACCTTGTAACATACAACAGAAACATGAGACATTTTGGTTTGTTTTTGAGGGAAAAGCACAGCACCCCGACTCAGGTTGGAAAAGTCCTGAATGGTATACAACATAATCAGCAAAAATTTGGAGAATCATGACATTCAGTCTGGAATTCACATGCTTCCAGTTTGACATCCCAGGTGGAAGATATTCAATAGGCCCCATTGCAAATCCAATCCAACTTTATTCATAAAGCTAGAGGTAGACCGATGTATACTGGTAGCCAATATATAGAATTTTTTTTATTTTTTTGAAAGCTGACATTTGATCAGGAGTAAAAATGTTATAAGATATTTGATCAGGCACCTATGTGGGCAGCACCTGAAGTTCAATAAATGTTAAATGAGTACTATGTGTACATGTATTAATAATTTAATTTATATTGCTGCATAAAAATCTTAAATATCTGAGTGTTTCAATAGTATTTTAGTCAATGTGCTTTAAAAAAAAAAACATTTTAAAATCGGCCTTAAGTATCGGCTGTAGATATAGGCCATCGGCTGACCAAGTTTTTAAAAATCGGCATCAGCCTTAGAAAAACCCATATCAGTCGACCTCTATATAAAGCACTTTAAAACAACCACAGTGAACTCAAGTGCTGTACAAAGGACTAAAAGCACAGTGGCTAAAATTAATCAAAGCAACATTGCAAGAGTGTCAAAAAGCTAAAGAGACCAGGTGGGTTTTAAGATGAGATTTAAAAACAGGCAACGAGGAGGCCTGTCTGATACGTAGAGGCAGGTCATTCCACAATCTGGGACCAGCAACAGCAAAGGCCCGATCTCCTCTGAGGAGATGATGAGTTTAGACACCGGAACTGTATTCTGCTGCAACAATAAATCATTGAGAACATGCCATAGTCTTAACTTCTTCAAAAGTAGATGGATAGCCAAACATTTCCAGTCTCAGTTATCCATACTGCTTGAAAAACTGCTCAAAGATCGCCCGCATTTGCAGATGAGCACTTATAAATCCCTCACACTCAAATCTTCATTGTAATATGTACAGACACTTTATCGATTATGTCAGGTGCAACTTGCTGTAATGAATTCTGAAATCAATTGAGACAGCCAACTTATGTGGAATGGATTTGCTTACATCAAGACAGAGTACTATAAGGACAGTTTATATTTGGCGCCAAGGCTCTGACCTCCTCACTCCCAGTAAATATGAGCGGTGAAAAGGTAATTGGAGCCAAAGGACTTCTCACAAAAACAACATTCGATCCACAACCTGCCAACTCAGCCCCAGCTGCCTTGAAATAAAAGCGGCATCTCTTCCAATGAAATGCTGCAATGACGGAGTGAATGTGCGTGTTGTTGGGATGATGAAACTGGTAGCCTTTTAACATCTGACCAGGGACAACGCATGAAAACTAATCCACTGTATATGAAAAAAGTAATACACAAACCTGCAGATAACCTCAGACAGCCTGCATTATTTCATCACACAAGCAAATAATTCTACACCCTGAAGCTCCCAACACACTAACAAATACCTCAACTTGTTATTGAATAATTCAGAACATTATCACATCATTTCCATTTTAAAGGATTCCTCTGAGTACTTACGTGAATGTATGTCATGAAACATATTCGGCTCAATATGCAGACTCTAAGTGGTGTTTATATGAACACAGACTGCAATTAGAATCAAATCTCCATGTTTCTAAGGTGAATCTACAGTATTTAAAGCTTCACGGGTTGAAATCACAGTGGGGAAAAAACTCCAGAATTTGAGAATAGACACCTTCCCTCTGCTGCTCTGCTCAGTCCAGTTCAGAAGACTTAATGATGTGATGACCTGACACTGTTTTATGCTCTTATGGAAATAGAAAAGCCAGTTTTCAGCTTCCGTGTGTGGAGACCACCTCCCAGCTGAAAAGTGAGTGCAGGAAACATTTAACAACATGAGGCATCCTCACCTCGCAACTATCATTTTAAATAGACCTCTGTGAAATATGAATGTGTGAAGACGTCTGTTTGTTATTTTGTTGTGATGCGTCGGTGTATTTTATGATGTCCGTCAGATTAGTGTTTACATGAACTTGGAAAGAACTTTCACTTCAGTTAACACTGTGGCATAATGTGTCAGTAGTTGTGTCATTTTTACTCCACCACCTGAAGGGGAGGTAAGGGGTGTTGTTTTTTGGTTCAGTTTGTTTCTTTCTTTGTTAACACTCTAGCAGCAAAACTTTGGGCTGAATTCATACCAAATTAGGTTTACAGATTGCCAGTGACCCAGAATAGATGTGGTTACATTTTGGGAAAAGTAGGTCAAAGTAAAAATTTTTTAGGAATTTTTACAATCTTTTTTCTTCTATTTACTTATAAGGGGCGGAATTTCACATGTCTATAAAAACATACATTTTGTTTCAATTTACCTCAAACTTGGCACATATATAGAGGCTATTGATATGCTGACATCAGCACAGCATAGACATGATGACATCAGCTGGATTGATGCCAAAATAAGCTATAATACATTCGAGGGGTGGGGTTTGTTGTGCCTGGAACCACTTGTTGTTATTGAGCACACATGTTCAGTCATGCATTTGATACATTGAAATAACTAATACAACTTCAGATTTAGGGAAACTAACTTTTTAACTCCTGCCATGGTTCGTATCATGCAGACATGTCATACATCATTTACACTTCACTGAACAGACTTCCACAAAGTTTCTGTCACGGTAGATCTGGTACACTTAAACCTCATGAATTAGAATATGCTGAAAGGTAATAACGGAAGTTTTGCACAGTGACACTAAGAAACTCTAGCACTGCAGCTTTAAGTCTTTATTTTATATCACTAAAATGTTGCTTTGACACTTATGAACCAACACTTTCCTTAAAACATGTCACAGCTGTCAAACTACCAATGCAAGTGGCAGAACCATCCACACCTTTAAGTCCTCTGTCGCTTTAAGGCGAACAGTGGCTCCAGCCTCTTTTATTCACCAGCGCTGGTGATTTTACAAAAGCTAAAGGAATATTAACAGCCCCTGTGTCTCTGTATAAAATGATGGAAGACACACATTCAAGAAAACAGGCTCATTTGAACCAAGCCCTGTATTTCCATAAAACCTTGCACAGATAATGCAATAGCCCATTACAGAAGCCATTACCCATGGCAAAGGAGGTTGCTGCCCAGCAGCATCAGCAACATAACATGAAATCAGCCCTTTTATTTCTTAAATAGTCTCCACCGCACCAAGTAGAGCTCAGTAACTGCCTTTACTACTCAAGTGTAATGTTAATAATCAAGGATGCAGCAGTTGACTCCAGTCACCCATGTTAAATTATTAGTAAAATCCAAAGGTAATCATTTTACAAGTTGTATTCAACTTTAATGCAATTTTGTCTGGGTTGTGTAGATTTTGTAAAGGTTATCTAGTATTACCCGCAGTAGTAGTTCAGAGGATCAATGTACTAATGTGGACGGAGCCCACAAGACATAACATTTTACCCCTAAAATAATAATACATATTTTGATGTTTAGCTTTATGTTTACATCATATTATGCATGTGTCCTTTCTAATTGGACTGGCTTTGAAGAGAGCTATAACAGCTTCAATTCCCCATCAGAAAGCATTAACAAGGGCAGGCTGATGTCTAACAAACTGGCATCAGAACACAGAACAGGACAATGACAGTCTTATGCTGTTACATCATCACTGTAGCTGAGGCCTGGGTGGGATATTAAAATGCTGTATAATTTTAGCTCCTTTATTTTAGTTTTTCCTCTGATTTTGGCTCCCGCAGCTTTAATGTCTAAAACATGCATGGATCTGCTTTGTGGAAGTTGATCATTTTCTGGAGGTGACACTCATCCAAAAAGTGTGAAAATTCTGCCTTGAATACATCCTAACTAAAGGTAGCAGAATGCAGACTAATTCACATCACCACCTCAGACATTGCAGTCGGTGAATTACACACAAACAGACGCTTCCGGTATTTAACTACTGTAACCCTGATCTGTTGCGTGGTTGCATCACTCTTCAGGCTGTGTGTGGACAGAAATAGGAGATCTTTACCACCGCAGTGCATCATTCAGAGGCAGTAAAACTCATATGTCCTATGTAAATAATGACATGGAGGGACTATAAATAACCTACAATTACACACTTAAATTACTTATTTGTAATGTAGGCTATACAGAAAACACACAATAATGTGCTGTAACTGGTAATCAAATGATCAAATATACAATAACCATCTATTCATTCATTCATCATCTGAACCCGTTTCCTCCTCACTAGGGTCACAGGGGTCAATGGAGCCTATCCCAGCTACTTATGGGTGAAGGCGGGGTACACCCTGGACAAGTCGCCTGTAGAGACAAACAGCCAGTCACTCTCACATTCACACCTATGGGCAATTTAGATTAACCGATTAACCTATCAGTGCATGTCTTTGGATGGTGGGAGGAAGCCGGAGTACCCGGAGAGAACCCACGCAAACACAGGGAGAACATGCAAACTGCACACAGAAAGGTCCCACCCCCATCACAATAACCCTCTTAAAAATTTGTACTTCTTTTTTTTTTTTAGCCAACTAAAAATGTACAAAACATTATTTCATAACCTAAATAGCAGCATAAGTACACCATTAGGATACAATCTACTGTGTACTTGGTTTAGGATATTTAGTATCAACACAAACTGTATCCTGCTTTGGTGTTATAAATAAGACGCTTAACATTAAACTGCACGCTATTTCTATTAAGGGTAGCATAAGGGTAAATAGAACTTTTAAATCACATCATCTGCAGGCTACTCATCAAACTGTATTATCACAAAAAGTGTATTATTCTATCACTGCTAAAAGTAGTTCTAGCCTGTTTACTCTGATATAATGAATGTAGAATGTAACATTAACTCTGCCAGAGGCGGGAAAGAGAAGTGAGGGTGACCCATAGCGATGCAGTGATAGACCTGAACTGTTAACAGTATGATCAGAGCTCATCAGCTAAAGCATCAAAACATATGATTTTAAGGTAAAAATAAGACTCACACAGGCCAAAATGAACTATTCAAGAGTTTATATAATGAACTGCACTGAAGAGAAACATTTTAGGCAGCTAAAGTGAAAAAAATACAGAGTGGATTTATGCCTCACACAGAGTGATGTTCATTCAGACTAACACTGAATACATTTTCCAAAACTGCAAAAAAAAAAACAAAAAATTCCATATACGTGTGTTAGTTTAATTAGTTTTAACTTTGATGCTTCATGTTCAGCAGACATGGTTCATACACTACTGCAGTAAAACCATTTACCCAAAAACATGTTTGTCTATTTTCTGCTTCTTGTTGGATAATGATGTTTAAAAAAAAAAAAAAAGCATGCAAAAATAAAGACAACAAAGAAAAACTGAGTATTTCCAAACTTTTTACAACTATTGCCTCACGCAATTCCACCTCAGGTGAAACTTTATGCTCATACAGCCGCAGCAGAACTTTAGGAAAAAAAAAAAAAAACAAGGATACTGTTACAAGTTGTAGCCATAAACTAGAGTGCTTATTATTCTGTGTCGCAACAGCTTGAAATGGGCTGCTATATTCGATTCCATCTCCCCTTCCCAGCTCCAATGTCATGATGGTCAGAAACCCTGTGGTTCAGAGTTAACGGGTCAATTGGCAGTCGCAGCAGGACCAGACAGAAGATGCATCGAGCTGTGTGGATCACGGCTGGCTGTAGTGCATCTTTTACCACCGCTCTAACACACTTCCTCTGCCTAATTTCTCACACACCCACTGTGACCTTGTCCTCCAAAAAGGGGAAGATAAAATTAACTGAATGCATAGGGGAAACAGCTCAGCGGTTTAAATAAACTGCAATGCAGTACTTAAAAATGGATGTGTGAATCAGTATGTATCAGATCCATTTTGCTCCTCATTTTGAAACATGAGTGCTCCGTAATGCCGCCCTTACGGAAACAGAGGTTGTCTGCTTATTTACTTAAGCTGACCTGAAATCGATACCCTCACTTCTTCAACCATCGCCGAGTAATGCGATAGGAAGGAGAACATAATGACCACAAGAAGGTAAAGATCAGTTTCAGATTCACAGCGGCGCCAATAACTTTTTTAATAGAACTTTCTTTTTGTGTGTTCATTTGCAAAGCAGTCACTCTTCTCTCACTTTATCAACCGCTCCTGTTGTACGGTCTAATCAAAAGGTTACACCAGATAAAAAAAATTAAAAAAAGACTGCAATAACCTACTTAACAAACTTGCTGAAGCAATTACATGTCAATCACAGCATTCGTTCATTATCATTGCTTTAATTATGTACCGGTGTTAATAATTGCCTGAATAAAGGTTCAGCACTTTTTAAATGGGTAACTGACAAAGCTCTTGGGAGAAGGCAAGTCAGCATAATGAAAACGAATAGTGCGGACAATCCCATCAGTTCACATTTGTCTCATCTCTCTCACTCCTGCTTCCATCACCACCTGTTAAATGGGTTGTGGCATTATGGCCAAAGTGGCAGCCAATTTTAGATAGACAGAGAAAAAACACTGTCTCCCATGTGAAAAGACTGGACGTTAACCGGTTCTACAAAGCAGCCGCACAGATAGAAATCACACAGCTTTGAATGTGCCCAGTTTCATACTGCAAGTCGAAACGGCATGTGCGCAGAGGCAGAGGTGCACGGTGAACCTTTTACCACTTCCCTGCCCTCTGTGGTGTGTGTCACTTTCTGAGTCAATGTGTTGGAATGCCTCCATAAATTATTCAGCCACAGCGCCTGCTATCTGAAGATAACGGTGGCTCTTTATCAGTGAGCGTGTACAGAGACACAGTGCTGGTGACTATACAAGCACCTAGAGGGATGTGGGGCACCTTCTGTGTAAGGATGCATGTCATTGTGCCAGCGGAGCATATAAAAGAATATAGCCTATCTGCAGGTTTATGTTGTAAGGTCATTTTCTCGGAGGATACTCTCATTTTCAGCTCATCAAACAAAGGTCAATTTGTTTGGCTGCTGAATAACGAATGCAGGCTTAAGCTCGAGACAGTTTGAAACCTTTGTTTTAAATATTTAAAGCTGAGTTGCTGTCTCTGAAATGAAACTATAAATCCAACTTTGACAACTATATAATCAGCGCTCTGCAATGTAATGTGTTTTACATAAAATTTAAGTAAGTAGCTTTTATATAACATGAAGAATCCGTACAGAATAAATGTAATGACAAATTTGGATCACTAATAAGGAAAAAAGTACAGCATTAAGTTAAAATGTGAAATTCTATGAATTAATGTGAGAATGGGTATTGATCAAAAGAAATGTTTGTCTCCTTGCTATTGTTTCTTCTTTAAAACAGGATACATGCACCTTACAACTCTTTCTGATGGTGCATTTTATAAGTATAGTATATGCATATACAGTTGTGCTCATAAGTTTACATACCCTGACTGAATGTGCATGGGACAGTCTTGGATGTTTCAACATGACAATGACCCAAAACATAAGGCCAAGTCCACCTGTCATTGGAACAGCAGAAAAAAAGTGAAGGAGTGTCCATCTCAGTCTGCTGACCTCAATATCACTGAGCCACTTTGCAGAGGTGTCAAACATGCAGTCCAAACAAGAAAACCCAAAATCTGAAAGGAACTGCAGGTGTTTTGCCAAGAAGAAAGGACAGCTTTACCATCTGAGAAAATAAGACTTCCATCTGTCACTGATGTTAAAGCTATACTGTACAATGTGGCATTTTTACACTTTTCTTTTGTCACCTTAAAATGCTCCTAATAAGCATGTGTCAAACTAAAATGTCAAAGAAATCCACCAGGTTTTGAAACTCAAAAATGTTTATTTCTCATATATTTCTACTAACGAAACAGAAGCTGCTACTGTGCAGCAGGTGAATAATGTGTCTGATTCCTGAGGGAGGGGTCTGCAGCCACGCTGAAGCGGACCGGACCTCCGCCTCTTCCTCCTCTTCCACTGCGCGCATCAGGTGAGAAGAGGGGAGCGTAAGAGCTCAGGCAGGGCTTTGGAGGGAGGTGGGTTGTTCATGTTTAAATTTTTACTAAGTGCTGTGAGACATGACAGATCAGTAGGTAAAGCTTTAAAGGGGCCAATATAGAGGATTAAGAACTAAGGTATGTAAACTTTTGGTCATGGTCATTTGGATAGTTTCTATTGTCAGTATATTTAAAAAGAGCAAACACTTCTGTTTGATGACAAAACGGTTTCACCAAACCACAAGCCACAAGTAAAAGAAACATTTTTGTATTATCATTCATGTTCTCTGAAAAATGGCCAAAGAATCACAAATTCCAATTCTCCAATAAAGAAAAAAGTCCAAAGTGCTTGTTAGCTGTGTTTTCAACATGTGGCATGCAGTCAAAATGTGAAATTCTATATATTAATGAGAGAATGGGTATTAATCACAATACAGTCACTTTTGTAATTGCTTCTAGTGCAAGAGTCACAAATCTATTTTTTCTAAATGCATAAAAACATGGTATATACATTTTACCATATATCTTGAAAACATTAGCAAACTGCACTTTTGTCATTCATTTTCCTTGGTATGTTAAACAGTGGAGAAAGCTTGTGTCCTCCTCAAGGACATGTCAGGGGTCAGGGATCAAACTACCAACTTTCCAGGTTGTGGATAACCTGCTCTGGCCCCTGAGTCACCGCCAACCTCAGCATCACATTATTCAGACTGTCATATTCACACAGCATGCACGAAATGTATGCTCAGGCAAAAACAAGTCCTATAAATGACCCTAGCGCTAGAGTTATTCTAAGCCAATAATGTAATGGTTTTAATAACCACATTTACACCATTAAGAAACAGTCTGCAGTGTATTTCGTGTCTGATATTTACTATTAACACAACCTGTATCTTACTGTGGTGTAATAAAAAAAATATTCAACAATATAAGTTACTGAACATAAATCACCATTTCTCTTGATTTCTCCAGACATGGTTTTTTTTTTTCCGAGTGCTAATGCAGCCTACACATTAAACTTAGACTTAGGAGATTTTTATCTCGCAAGTGGACCATTAAAAAAAAGCACTTGGTCAAACAATTACTAATCTATTTTGATTATCTAAATTTGACCTTCCAGTGTGACTGCATTTTCTTTCCTCAATCTCCAGAAGAAATTAACACTGTTGGTTAGAATAATTTAACACTGTGTCAAGTTTAGATTGATAAAGTTATTTCAGGTCTCCTTATAGTTCCATTTATTTAAAGACTCAACAATGGACAGAAGATTACTGTAATTAAATCGTTAATTGCAGCCACAAATTAGCTTCTCCACCAATTAAAGCCTCCTTTAACCAGGATTAAAAAGACATTAATTCTCTTGGAAATGCGCTTCTCTCTCTTCACACTTTTCTACACAAAGTGAGAATCAAAAGTCAGTTTATCCCACGTCTGCTCATCTCTACATCAAACAATTTATTTTATATGCCATAAAAAGGTTAAATGATGTGCTGAGGCATTCCATTTTATCAGTAAAAACACTAAGTGCTGCCAAGGGATTTGTCCACTTTACACACCTTGAAAATGTTTATGATCACAGGTGCTGCCTTTTCTCTGTCTGACCACTTGGTGTCACTCTTACACACTGTCAGGATGATAGAATCACCAGCAGACACCATGCAGCAGGCACATTCTTTCCATATGACTTTTAAGCTCAGTGTTCATTGATACAACAATGAAAAACAAATCTAATAATTACTTAAGTCACTCTGGGTAAGGCTCTTTGCAGTTTTTCGTAATCTACGCAACCCCTATTTATTTTCCAACTGTTCTATTTTTGGGGTCTAACCTAATTAATGAGATGGACTACGTGCATATGGCTTATTCCTGTATGCTTTGCATGTCAATCTCCCTTTGGAATGGAGGTTATGTTTAGTATAACGTTGTTGTCAAGTCTATAAAAAGTGCTGGCGACGGACTGTAGGCCATGGACTTTCGGTGGGGACCGGAGCCAAGAATAGGCTTTTGAGCCCACCCACTGGGACAAGAAGAAAGACAGACGGACCCTCCAGTTGGCCACTCATGCCAGGCCTGCCTCCACATATGGCCTGTATGATGTTCAGCACTGACACCATTTCATCCACAAGTCCTTGGAAAAGGCTCGCCCTGATAGAAAAATAGAGCTGACAATTTGCTGTAAGATAATCCTTCTTTTATATTTTGGTTTTTCATAGGAACAGTGCTGGCGGGATGTGACAAAACTAAAGTCGAAAGCTTTGTCATTTGTAGACTGTTATTGTTTCACGCAGTGATAAATAACAATGATTACTAATTTGTGCAGGTAAGATGTAAAGCCCCGGGGAGCCGTACCTCAATGAGACAAAACAGAAACAACCATCGCAAGCAAAATATGAGATAACAGGCTCTGAATTCCAACAACTGAAGATAACATTGTGAAAATAATCAGCCAATCAGACCATCCACAAGATGATATGGGAATATGACAAATTAAGTCTTTAACGCTAAAGAGGAAGAGATATAAAAGGACAAACCAAACTATAACTACATGGTAAACGGACATGCATTTATACAGTTTTTTTCTAGCTTGATGTACTTTATTATATCTCAGATTTACTCAAGCTTATCTCCTTTTACAGATAGTCATCTGCAGAGTCATATGTTGACTCGTGTAAATCTCAGCAAATCCTGGCAATGGGGTTGGGCAGTATGGACAAAAAAACCAATATACATCTATATTTTGACTGAAAAGCAATCTATACGTACAATATTGAGAAGAAGTCACAGACCACCTTTAGCTTTGTTGTTTTTGGAGGGTTGAAATGAGCATAAATATTCATTTATCATTCACTTTTCTTCAGATACAACAACAAAATACAAGAAATATGTGCACAGCCTTAAAAGAAACACAACTAACTGAACTAAATGGGTCCTAAAGGTTAAAGAAGCAGCACAAACAGTTAGAAACATCTGGTGTATTGTGGGCATAGTGTGTATATGTGTACGTGTGTGTGTGTGTGTGTGTATGCTCATTTAGATTGACTACCTCCTTGAAGTATATTTATTTATTTTATTATCTCCTGGGTTGGTGCAATACACAATGGTCTCATCTTTCCCCTTTTATATAAGGTTTTTATGCACTTTTATATGTGTATGTATATGTACATGGCCTTATTTAATAGAATTATGTGTTTTTCTTGTATCTTTTATCTGACTCTGAATGACTGCACAAGAGTTCCTGTGTGTATGCACAAATGGCAAATAAACTTTTGAATCTCTGAATCTTGAAAACATGTAAAAGTAAAAGGGGTGTGCCATCTAAGCCAGCTCACGATTTGATTTGATTACGATTCAGGGCGCTACGATGCGATTAATCGACGGTTATCACGATATTAATAATTATTGCAGTTATAACAATTGTAATGATTAGTGATTCATTTTTTCTCCCCATTCAGGATTTTTTTTCACTCTGTATCTTCTTCACACTTTAAAACATGGCTTATTTGTCAGTATCCATAAAGTAATCAAACAACTTTACCTCCATTATCTCTTATTTGTGTTAAACCACTGAATGATCTAATATGTTTTCCACCAGGGAACCAAAAGGACAATGGTAGCAGTGACATATACAGCAGTAGCTGCTCTTGTTCACAAATAAAGACAACCTGCAAAACATTTGCTGTATTAAAGCAATACTTTTCAACACTGCATATTTTTTTATTAACAGTACAAAAAAACTTTGGTGGGAAGAAGTCCACATTTGTTTAGGGAAACAAATAAAGTGCCTTAGAAATAAATAAGCCTTATTTCAGTCAAAACTGGCTTTCACTGATTTCTATACTAGTTTAGTACAAAAAACAACAATTTGCTTATTTAGTTTTCGTGGCCCCTTAAAAGCTCCTCAGTAAACCACTCAAACTCTCAGACCCTCCCCACACACATGCTTCTGTAGAAAACAGCGAATTCAACATGAACCAACAAAAAAACTAGCTCATACAGTAATAATAAATGCAGATATCCAAACAAAATCCTCAATGAGCAGCATAAATCCCACAACAAACTAAAGATTTCACTATCCACAATCAAAGCACGCATCACGTGTCAGAGCTGCCCTACACGTTGTGATTCCACTTCTCTGGTTTTGGTCTCGTACAGTTCGGGAACTGCTTTCTGGGCAAAATCCTTCCATTCAGAACTTTGTATCTGGGCCCCCCATCCACATTAGAGCACGACAGCCCTGGTTGTTTAACTACAGCATATGGACGTACGGTTGTGCTCATAAGTTTACATACCCCAGCAGAATTTGTGATTCTTCGTCCATTTTTCACAGAATATGAATGATAATACAAAAATGTTTCTTTCACTCATGGTTAGTGGTTTGGTGAATCCATTTATTATCAAACTAATGTGTTTGCTCTTTTTAAATCCTACTGACAACAGAAACTATC
>JAPQRP010000012.1:14619358-14631240 GCA_037367295.1 Apogon hyalosoma | reverse complement strand
AGATGTACGTGGCATCTTTTTTCATAGAATTATGTGTTTTTTCTTGTATTTTTTATCTGACTCCCTGAATGACCGCACAAGAATTCCTATGTGTATATGCATAAATAGCAAATAAACTTTTTAATCTTTGAATGAAACCTGATACAAAACATCAGAAAATTAATGCAATACATTTCATAATACATTTCTCATGAACAAAACAGTTACAGATATGCAAAGTGAGGTCACACTAAATACGACCACTTTGATTTATAGAGGCTGTTCACATATACTGTACTTCACATAAACCACATTGGATCTTAACACAGAGGCTAAGAAACGCAAAAAAAAAAAAAAAAAAAGCTAAACCAGCAAACCTAATGCAGGCTTAGGACTTTTACACAGTACTGTCTATGTTAATATTTTTCTTAAGTGGGTTAAATTTATACTAGATGTCATAAAAACTTAAGTGAAAAAAAAAAATTTGATGTCACACAAAGATCGTCACAAAGGACCAAATGCTTTGAGTGCTGACAGAGTTGGCATAAACAGACATAAATAGATCTGCCAGCGGAATAACATCCACTCCACACACACACACACAGTCTCTAAAATCACAACATTACACTGGCACTCAACCTAAACGTGTATGAGAGATAAAGAGCCGTAAAAGAGAGCATGAAAAGAAAATCTCATGTTACTGGCTCAAGGAAAGTGTGAGACAATTTGTACTTGTACTCTGTGTTACAGTAACATAATACATCCCGTTGTGGCTAAAAATGGCACTGAGTATCTTTTTGCATCTTTACACAGTATCCTCTCTGATCAGTGTCAGTGAATCTAAAACATCACTATGGAACATTAAAATGCAGCCTTTTGATTATGTAATTACACAAGCTGACATTGCAATTATATCAATTGTGCAGCTCTGTATTCCACGTAAAACAAGTTGAGCACATTCAATATAAAAAGAGCTACAGTACATTATACTCAGGTATTCAGCAGTCTATTACACAGCAGCAAGGACACTTTTAAAAAGTTATATTCAAATAGGGTAGGAACTAATGAGATGATTCACTGCCCATATGAAATAATCCAGGACCAGTCTGTTTGTCTTTATACCAAACTAGAGGGACTAAAATTCACTCTACTCGTAAAAAATAAACATAACTCGCTACGCACTTTTAATACCCCTCGGCCAAATATAGCGTAGGGTTCTGTTGAAAGTTACTGCCTTATAATTTACAATCAATTGTCTTTGGTGCAGAGATGTCAATGGATTCTTCAGATAGTGTTATTGCGTGGTTGAAAAGACGTCGCCATTTGTAGTAGACCAAGTAGACCAAAGTGACCTACGCTCAATAGGCTTCAGCTCCATGCCAAGATGCATCCACGGTAACAGTTTGGTGCAGATATGTCAATGCATTCTTCAGAGAATGCGATTATGTTGTTGAACAGACAGACAGACGGACAGGCAAACTGATTACAATACCCCTTTGGCCCGAAGTTGGCCGAAGGGGTAAAAACCCACTCCTCAGAGGTGCTCTCTGTTCTGTGAGAATGTTTGAAGGGAGACTTAAAGGGGTCATATTTTGCCAAAACCGACTTTTATTAGTCTTTGGTTCATTTATTTGTGTATTTGGACCCTAATAGTTCATAAAGTTTGAATTTGAACCCTCCAGGCGCTGCTAAGCTATCTTAATTTTGTAGTGGGTTTCTACAACCTGTTTTAATTCCTGCTTGATTTGTTACGTCTGTAACCAGGTACGTTACGACATTTGCTCATATAAGGTCAAGACTTCCAACGAACATTTCTCCAGTTCCGCATAATTGTTTATCAGCAGCAGCTGTAGTCCAAACTGAAAATATGTCTAAACTTCAAGCCGATTACCTAAAATGTTCAATTGTTGGTTGAACGGGACACAGCAGCACAGCCAACAACCTGAAAGTGGTGGGGCATGAAGTGGCTCATTGGCATTTAAAGGGCCAGCGCTCAAAACGACCTTTCTGGTGTCATTACTCAGAAATAGGGTTGAAGATGGACCTGTGGAGTTGAATTAATGAAGAATTCAGACCCAAGCAAAGCGTTTACTGTTTATGTAGAGCACAGGGAAATGTTTTAAAATGCATAATTTCATTTTAAAAAAAAAAAAAGCAAAATATCACTCCTTTAAAAATCTGGACAGACAGGTAAGAAATTTCTGACCAAAGTAGCTTGTATTCTGGCCACACAGGAGCATAGTCTATCCTCAATATGACCTTTGCAAAAACAAAGGACGACATGTTTGCACACTGAGGCCAAGCAGTTGGCATCGGCTGTTTGGCTCACTGTCCAAGGAAATCAAATGGACTGAGACATAAACATAGAAGGCGGTCCACTTGTTATAGCCTTCGGAGATCGTAAACAGGCACCTTATGTCCCGCTGTCCAAACATTTACTGCCACAGGAACGACGCTTTAACCTTCACCGATGAGCTTCCCCTCACAGCCCAATCACTCCTCTACTGATCCGTCCTCCACCTCTCTCTGCATTTCCCCAATATCCTCACCTCACCCTCTTTAATTTCCAACTATCGTTCCCTCATTCTTCTGGCCTGAGTCCCAAGGCAGATGGTCCATGCAAGCAGATGCTCCCCACCCAGTGTCTCTGAGGAAAAACAAAGGATGGATCCAAAGCAAACAAAATCTGCTGGAAGCTACCCAAACAGGGACGGACAAGGGAGCTTACAGCGCAGTTAATTCTGATTTTGACCATGGATGGACTTTTTATTGACAGAAAGGAAGCAAACAGGTGGCCTACACAGAAAAAAAAAAAAGAAAAAATACAATACCGCCAACAAACTCTCCTTGGGTTCCATCCTAACTGTTAAGAGTTCTAACTTCACAGCAGTTGGTATGCTATTAAGATGCTTTGACGTGCCAGATCCGACTGCGTAATACATCAAACTATCCAACTGTGAGTTTACAGAGTTAGTAAGAAATGAGGCAAAACCAAATATAAATGGCCCTAAATGACACATTCAAGATCTTGACAGAGCCTCAAAGTAAAACCACAATTACTTCCCCACTTGCAGAATTAAAAAAACAACACATTCTGCCCACAAAAACGTAAAACACAGGCTACAGTTTCTTTTTAGTTTGGTAATTAACATATTTCTTTTATACTTTGAAACTATCAGGCAGGCTGAAATTTGTTCTAATAACAAATCAAAGAGCACACTAAATGTTCAGATCAGTGATCCGGTGCAGCACACTGTCAAAACATCTCTGTGAAAACCTAAAACACACACTTCTGCTGTCTGACAGATTCGGAGCAACTTCCTCAGTGTGTACCTTCGCTTCACTGATCCCAGCAGTCCTCCTGACTGACAGATCCTCTGCAAACACACACTCACGCTGCATGTGGTCAGCACTCAATGCCACAAAACCTCAAATCCATTGTCCAAGAACAAACAGAAATGTACTCCAAGACTCTTTCATAAACATACACACACAGGAAAACACTTTGTTCAAGGACATTCTAAACTAATGCAACCAATACACAGCACAAATGTCATCTATACTTTCAGGAATAAACTCTGTCACTTGATAATTGATACAATATTTCATTATTTGTCCTCACATGAGCTATGATACAACCTTTGTAGGTCATTTCAGCAAACCAACAATCAATATTATAAGTTTTTTGTTTTTTTTTTTTTTGTAAGAACATTGTCATTACTCTGTAATGTAAAGAGTCTCCACCTACTTCTACATTTCATGCATAAAATCCTGACCCGGTAGTAATATCCTACATTGATTAATGTACAAAACAGTATGTTAACTTCTGAATAAGCAGATTTGTATTGTTATTGCCCATTTAGACTTTCAACTTCATGTATCCTAACTGATACTAAACCTTTTTACTCAATAACCTTGTTCTGTTTGCAAATAATACATAATAAATGGTTAAACATGAGCCAAAGTAATCAGATGAGAGTCGAAGTAAATGAAGTGTTGATTCGAGAGCTTACAGGACTGCCTCGTGGTAATGTTTCAATGTTTATCTTTTGTTGCTTAAAGGGGTCATATTTTGCTAAACCCGCTTTTATTAGTCTTTGGTACATTTATTTGTGTATTGGGGGGCCCAGAGTTAAAAAAACTTTGAATTTGAACCCTCCAGGTGCTGCAAAGCTATCTTTATATTCATTTTGGCAAAAATTTAGTGGATTTCTACAACCTGTTTTAATTCCTTCTTAATTTGTTGCGTCTATAACTACTTACATCAGAGTACACCATAATTGTTTGTCAGCAGCAGCAGTTGTAGTCCATACTGAAAATTAGAGCTGCACGATTTTGGCCAAAAAAAAAATCCCAATTTTTTCCTATCCTCGATTTTCAATTCTTGAGGAAAACTACAAGACAACAGAAGTCGGCACATCATTTTAGTGAGCAGCCTGCAATGCAAGGCACTGCTCCCGGCCTCAAATCTGTGATGGTATCATGGAATCCCCGAAAATTCCATGATGGGTCCACAGAAGTTATACTAATGTAAGTCAGTGACAGGCATCAGTCACGCGTGTGTGCGTGGACCACGTAAGATGAGTGATCCCTGTGCAGTTATATTTGAATTGGGGGATCCGTGCATGGGCCATGGCTTACACTGGTATCAGCACTGTGGGCACATCACAGATTTAAGGTCCGTGGACATTACACAGACATCTGTGAAAGACCGCTCTCAAAGTTAGGAGGAGGAGCCTACAGTAGCCCGGAGGCACATGGCTCGGTGGCGTGCAGCTCAGAGACACATGAGAGATTAAATCAATTTGACGATTTGGCTTTTTTAAAAATCTTCCAAATTAAAAAATCCTATTTCAGTTTTAAAATATGTCCAAATTTCAAGCCAATTACCTAAAATGTTCAGTTGTTGGTTGAACACAAGTGGGTGAACGAGACAGAGCAGCACGGTCAACAACCTGGAGGGGGTGGAGCATGAAGTGGCTCATTTGCATTTAAAGGGCCAGCGCTCAAAACAACCTCGTGTCATTACGCAATAGAGTTGAAGATGGACCTGTGGAGTTTAATTGATGAAGAATTCAGACCCAAACATAGCATTTACAGTTTATGTAGACCACAGGGAAATGTTTTAAAATGCATAATTCCATTTAAAAAAGTAAAATATCACTCATTTAATGTTGGTCAACACTGTTTCAGAAACAATGGAAATTCAATATAAAGTTAAAGCTCCAATGACAAAAAGGAAAAGAGGATGTTCAGCGCAAAAAGTGCTCACGTATGTAAACAAACAGGGAACTGGCCGTGGTGCTGAAAGTAGCTCCGGCACAGTGACAAAACTTATGGCTGAGTTTTGTTTTTTTTTTTTCCTTAATTCATCACATTTCTGAATATGGTACTAAAAGACAGAAATGTCTAAGGGAGCCGTGGGCAGCCAGCGAATGAAGTTGCAGTGGTGATCTGAGAGAGCTCCGAGGCACTGAAGCAGAGAATCACTGCACCACGGAAGCAGCTCATGGGAGGATCAACTCATGGCTCGGTGGCTGTAACATTTTTGTAGGCGATCGTTACATTTTAAGATTTCTCTGGGGAGTGATGATGCACCAGCCCACTGGGGACAGAGTGGTAGAAGCTTTAGAGCGAGAGCAGGGAGAAAATATTGGGGAAAAAAATACTATAATGTTATTCCCATCATCTCTATATATAGCTAGAAACAAATGTTGCACTTCCCTCCAGCCCCATGAGACTAAACATCTGAAATCCAAACCACCTGAAAAATCAGAAAGATCCTCTGGAGTACCAATTACATGGAAGACAATGAGCTGCTTAGAGCTGGAGGCAAAACGGTGAACTTTCAGACTTATGTGAATCCATACAAACTCAAGTTAATCGTGCATCCATGTTTCAGAGAGCAGCAAACAATAGCCTTCGGTAACACGAGGGTGTACACAGAAAAAGCCTGGTTCCTAATACTGCACAGATGATACTTTACATATCCGAGTTTGTAACCGGGAGATATGTATTCACCACTGCAAATTACTTATTCAGTTCAAAAGGTGACAAGTCGGTGCCTTATGTCCAGGAGCAAGATTGTGCAGTTTATTCCTCTTTGGCGTCTATGTTTTACAACTTGGTGCCAGCTTTTTTTTTTTTTTTTTTTTTGGCAGTTCTACATCATATTGTTGATGATCCATCATGCCCTGAAAAAGTATGAAGTAGAAATCAAATCACCGCCTAAACTTAAAAATTTTCAGTACCACAGAAAAGCAGCTTGAATCCATCTTCTTAAGAAATGATAATTAGAAGTCAATTATCTGCGCAGACAAACATGAACCACACTGCTATCTGCTCTTCTGGCTCCACCTGAGGGGCCTATAACTTGACTGATCACTGTCCTTGTTGTTTGGTAAGTACTGTGAAAGAAACAACCCTGTGCTACTGAATCCCACACTTTTTTTTTTTTTTTATTGTACTATTGTCAGGGTGCTTATAAACTCATCTGTTAGCACAACTGCAGCCCATTAAACACGAACTAAACTGTTACAACAGGGGTATTAAAACTTCCAAAGCATCCTGAAGGTAAAGTCATTGAACCACAACAGGAAATAATCAGCTTCAATTTGCATTTTATACAAAGATATAAACAAACCCATCCGTGTTTATTCTTTCTAGAGAAGGCAAAAGTCAGCGTGGGTTTACAAGAACAAAAACTCCTCATTAGTAAAGGCATGCAAAGAAGATCTGCTTGAGAAAACGGCTGAGTTTAAAATAATTTAATTTTGCCTTTTATGGAGTTATCGCGGGATTTCGTCCAACAAGTCGAGACTGACGATTTTTGCTTGAAAAGCTTCAATTTTTATTATTATTATTATTTTTTTTTTTTAATAAATAGTGCTCATTCAAATCTCAGCGTGTCCTGAAGCTGTAAATAAAGTTACTGCAAAACACTGAGGTGCTTTTTGAACCGAATTTAAGAATAGTTGCCATAATTACGCACGTGATTTAATCTCCGCCAGGTGATGTGTGGATGAGTAAAAAGGCAAAATTAAATTCTTTTTTTTTCTTCTTCTTCTTCATTGTTCATGCAAGACCAAATCAAACCAATCAATCCTGATAAATGCAGGCGTTAAAACATGCGACCCACAGTCCTACCAGGTGAAGAAACGGCTGCATCCACTCGGGCGGAAATGGTGTCCACTCTCTTCGCATCCATGCTTTGTTTCTCGGAAAGAGTGTGGTTTGGCTGTCCGGAGCTGTTGGAAACGACAGGGACTAGTTGCTGCTCATTCAACTCCCAAGTTTCGCAGTGTGAGTATGTGTGAGACGGTGCTGCGCGTTCACGCTGCTTGTAGCGGGAACGAGCACCCACTGAGCGCGCCTCAAGTGTGGACCTCTCTCTCTCGCTCTCTCGCTCTCTCTCTCTCTCTCTCTCTGGACTAGTTTTGCTCTTAAATAAATGTTGATGTGCAGGGCTTTAAGGCTGAGGAAGTTTACTGATTAGTCAACAGAAAATCAGATGATGCTCATTAATCAGGAGAAATGGGTCATGCATCCCCATTCCTTCTCATCCGGATCTAAATGTATATTATTAGATTATTTTTAAAGCTATATCTGTAATCCACGTTTCTCACAGCTTAGCCAATAGGTCAGAAATCTTTACCAAGAACCATTTTTTCCACAAAAAAAAAGTCACCTTTTATTGTATCTGGTGTAATTTCTGCACTGGATTGACAATTGTTTTAGTTGCACTACTAATTTATATTTGAGTCATATATGTATAGTTATTCGACTTATTGTAATTCTATGCAAACCGATATTTTATCATTCTGGACTGGATCAACTGCAACAAACCCAATTTCCCCCTGGCATCATTAAAATGTTCTGATTCTTAAAATAGAAATGCATTTAACGGCCCCTACAGTTCACCACAAGGTATCTACTCTTTTCATTTTCATGACCATAAGGCAATTTTCGGTGCATTTGTGCAATTATACAACTATAATAAAGAAAACTGCTGACATTTTAACATTTTAATTAGGATATTTCAGAAGACATAAAGCTAACTGTATGCGGTTGAGAAAACTGATTAATAAGCGAATGCAAATTGAGTTTGTGCTATCAAATTTTGAAAGAAAAAAAGGTGATGATGAAATGTCAAGTATTTTTCTTTGTCATGTGTTTCTTGTGGGGGTTTTTTGGACAAAACCATAAGGAGCCACTGGGAAAAGCATACAGAGCCACATCCAGTCCAGGAGCCTTGGTTTGGGCTGATCCCTCCCCTTGGTCCTAATGAGCAAAATCTTAATGCAACGCATAGTTGGTATTTCAGACAGTTGGGTTTATGCTTGTGGTCAGCTCTTTTCCCCAAAGTCCCCCCTCAAGGCAAATTTAACAGCAAAACAGAGCTCTTCTTTATGAACTTCAGTGTTTTGTTTGGTTTTTATTCCAGGTGGCCAAATCTCACATGCACTACTATGTATGTGCACTACAGTAGCACTTTCATGCACATGAATAAAGTTGTGGTGTAGTTTCTTTGTCTTGCCGTGGGCCTTTAACTGCGTCTTCATCATAAATCTCACTTTTCCAACTTGCCACAAACAGTTATGTAATCCTGCACCAAGTCAAAACAATCGGGGTAGTTGTTAGATAAGCACAATATTAAAATGTGCAGTATTATTTCTTTCTCTCCAAGCATTTCAACAAATTCCAACATATATCAGTTCTTGGACAGAACAGTACATTTCTAAAAAAGGCTGGTCAAAATCCAAGAGGAGCTTTTCGACACAGACTGTCGCAGTACAATAAAACAAGCCCACTACATCTGACAATAAGCCCACAATGAAAAGAGAAACCCAAAATAAACCAGAGTGCTTCTTAGCAAATCAAGACAACTGTCAGCTATTTTGAAGATTAGAACTTTTTTTTTTTTACAAACAGAGCACATCTGTGTTACAGCATCAGAGAGTCTGCAAATGATTAACTGTCAAGGATGCTACAAAAGGACAGAGTTTTCTGTTTTGCTGTGAAACAGACAGAACCAAGTGTTGCCAGGCACAACAAACCCACCCCTCGCACGTGTTGTAGCTTATTTTGGCATTGCTCCAGCTGATGTCATCATGTCTATGCATGTGCTGATGTCAGCATATCAACTGCCTCTATATATGTGCCAAGTCTGAAGTAAACTGAAACAAAAAATGGATGTTTTTATAGACATTTGAAATTTCACCCATTATAAGTTAATGGGAGAAGAAAAAAGATTTTAAAAATTCATTAAAAAAATTGGAACTTTAATCCACTTTTCCCAAAATGTTATGACATCTATTCTGGGTCACTGGCAATCTATAAACCCAATTTGGTATGAATTCAATCAGCAGTTTTGCTGCTAGAATGTTAACAAAGAAACAAACACAGAAAAAATAAACTAAATGAATCAAAAACAATCCTGTTGCCTCCCCTTTGGAGGGTGGGGTAATTAAGATATCATCAAAGACAGGAGGGCATTTCATCTGTTGACATTTGCACACGAGAATCACCCTTAAACGAGTCAGATGAACGTTTGTAGTTTCTGAAAATCAGCTTATTTCAAGACGTATATATTTCTGTACTATATTATATGAGCTGGAAGTAAACTGATGAACCTGGAGATTAAACACATGCTGAACTTTCTGGTTGCATTATGTTGCAGAGCTTGATCAAAACACATTCACTTTATTTCTAGCAAGTATAATTTTTTTTTTAATTAAGAATCTGAAGTGCACCTATTTTGGGATTACTAGAAACCATGAAAATAAGCATATTTGCCACAGAAATACATTCCACTATTATCAAACTGTCATCTAGAAAATATTATGAAAGTATGTGGTTTTATAGTGAACTTTGATTTTAGTCGATTAAATATGCTAACGTTTTTTGACTGTTACAACGAGTGGAAGATTTGCTGTCAAGATACATGTGCGGATCATTTAAGAAGCACGGAATAATTCGAATGTATCAAAAAGTTTCAGAGCATTTCGTCACATTTTTTCCACAGTTTACAAACTACCACCCACACATGCTTAAAGCCTCATCTCAAACCCCAGGAAATGACGGCGCAGACAAGACAAATACTTTCCAATAGATAACCTTTCAATTTCGGAGACATTTGTGTGAGGCCTACTGTCTCAAACTGTCACCATGAGCAATGACTGATACAGTTTTTGAGCGGGGCTATAAATAACGCCGCACCTGGACAGAAAGATGAAGCCAAAATCTGCTCAGACAGACTGGCACAGGTAGATGGATGGCGATGCGAGGGCATTAATGAGAGCACAGGTCCACCAACACATGGGGATGAGAGCGCTGCAGATGGCTTGATGTCATCATTATATAGCTTTGTGTACGTGTGTGTGTGTGTGTGGGTTTGTGTAGAAATGGCATTGGAGAGTGAATGACCCTCATTTTTTTCCCTGTAAGCATAGAAGGAACTGGCAGAAAACAGAAGTTAAAGTTTTAATAACAGGAATATATGCCAACTGTGAGCCTTATCCTTACAGTGTGGACATTTTTCCGCACACACTTTTAATTTCAGTGAAATCTAGTGAATTAAGGACCTAATTGCAATACACATTTAAGCATTATTTTGATCTAGTGAAAGTCTCAAACCTCTAGCTGAGCTTTCCTCTCCTCACTACACCACCAAAGCCCAAATAAATAAGCATCTATTTCTGTCCTCCTCTCGGATGGTTCCCAAACTTTAATCATGATACATTTTGCTTTGCGCTAGGTCACTGCACTGTGTTTAATGAGCAGAGGGTGCTGATATTACAATCCCATCACATCCATTCATCTAAAAATGCGGTTCAAACTGAACACAAGTACTTCATCAAACACAATGATGGCGCATCCCAATCTTTCAATTGAGACGATCAATCAAGAGTTGACTTAATGACACAACAGTAGACTTGGTAATGGGGAGGAAACGGAAGCTGGAGTTGCAGTCAGTGTGGGGGATTTGACAGGGTGAAATGTGGAGTTGGAATTGCCAACCAGTGACAGGCAGATTCTGGATTTGCACCAGTATTATTTAAGACACCACCTCTGCTGCTGAAAAGTTCTTTTGACACATTAATCAATCTGAATGAGAGAAGACATATAGGTAAGGCATTCATCTTATGCAAGCCCTGAGGCAAAATGTCACAAAGACGACGTCAGAGCCCATTAATGTACTGTTAAGGTGATAGACCCGCTATCTGTCTGTGTCTGGGCAAAGTTGTACGACTGAAAGAACATAGCTTGATTAAACCCACAACAAGGAAATAGTTTCACTGAAAAATAAATTACCCCGCGCTCAGATGCCTTTGACACAGATGATACTGTAGCTTCGCCCATTAAAATGTAAACTAAGGCCATAGTTCAACACATATCATCCAAAATCCATCACTTTCTTTGTCCTCTGCGAAAACAAACTGACAGCTGCATGTGAAACACCCTCACCCCTCTCCAGAATAATCTACATTTATCATCAGTTTGACTTGACTTGATATATCGCTCAATTTATTTAAATCAGATACAGAACGTTGACAGAAAAGTTTAGCTTTAGCTTGATTTTGTTTACCAAAAAAAAAAAAAAAAAATCCTCTTAAGCATTATCAGCATAAAAACCAAGCCGCATTGCAATGTGCAAAATTTACAGACAGTCTCATGATGTATGAGAGAATGATGTACAAACATGACAAAATGTACTGGAAATGCCGATGTAAAATTGTCAATAGTATTAATAATATCAGAGTATCTGTAATGTGAAGGACAACTGACTGAATTTAAAGGAGTGATATTTTGCTTTTTTTAATGGACTTGTGCATTTTAAAACATTTCCCTGTGGTCTATATAAACTGTAAATGCTCTGCTTGGGTCTGAATTCTTCATTAATT
>JAPQRP010000012.1:14607630-14618480 GCA_037367295.1 Apogon hyalosoma | reverse complement strand
ACCTGGAGGGTTCAAATTCAAACTTTTTGAACTATTAGGATCCAAATACACAAATAAATGAACCAAAGACTAATAAAAGTGGGTTTAGCCAAATATGAGCCCTTTAACTCATGTTTTTGAGACATCTGTAATATTATGCAACCGCTTACTTATGCTTACTTTACAGATGAAACATTTGTGAAACTCTGACCTTAGCGGAAATATTTCTTGCATACTGATGTGTCTTTGCATCATTTGTAAATATCGAGGTTCACATATATTCACCAATTGTCTCCAAAGACAGCTGCTTGACAGTCAGTGATGGTCTTGATACTTGGGTTCTCCTGGATGGCCAAGACAGACTAATTACCATCAGTAGTCAGATGGCTTCACTTTCGACAATGTATCCATCTTCATTCCGGTGGCAAGTCTCCACAACAGAGCCAGATGCTTCCTCCAGGCGCCATGAGCAGTGATTGGAAAATGTAAACAACGCATCACTCGTCTGATGTTAGTCGTCTGTGGACCTCCTGGTAAGAAAGTGCACTCAGACATGCACCGCGAATTAAACTAAAAGGAAACGGAGCAGAAAAGTATAAAAGACATCACAGAAAGGCTATCATTTCCAGTGAAAATCGACCGTTTTATCCGTGACCTCAGGTGTCACCGATGCATTAAGTACGACTCTCTGATGTTTGACCCTAAAACAT
This sequence comes from Apogon hyalosoma, assembly GCA_037367295.1. NCBI lineage: Eukaryota > Metazoa > Chordata > Actinopteri > Kurtiformes > Apogonidae > Apogon > Apogon hyalosoma. Next base: position 14,617,791 of record JAPQRP010000012.1, on the reverse strand, counting down.
TTGGGTAAAACCAAAATAAGATCTAAGTGACTTCATTTATTTTATCTTAATTTACTATCGATTTTAGCTCAAGGTCTCCCTGTCATCTTAAGGCAAAGATTCTATCAGTTTATTTGCCTTAATGAGCTTTTTTTTTTTCCCCCCACAGAGCACAAACAATTGTCATTCCTGCGCTGTTGACAACCTTAGATGAACTTTATAACAGATGGGAGCGCTAAAGAACCTTGGCGATTATTTGAAGATCACTCTTTCATGCCTGGAGGGAATCAGTGAGGCTGCCACTAATCAAGCCGTAACTGCTCTCTACATAATTCAAAAGTCTTATTACAATTTGTCATACCCAAGATGGCTCGGCAATATATCTTTGCCTGAGTGAAATATGTGTTTTATTAATATGCCATTAATGAAAAATTGGAGCTATTGGAGCTGTGCTGTCTCGGCTTCCTGGATGAGTGGAATAATCACAAGGTGACGATTACTGATCACTTCTTAAATCTTTAAAGTGTTCAGCGTGACCGTCAAAACATCAGCGTGGTTTATTTTCGCAAATGGGTGGTATTATATCACAATCAATAAGCGGTGCTTGAATTGTAAAACCAAGTATTTCCAAAACTATGCATATATAGTTGTTGAATTTGAGAATTACTTTTGCATATGTTGCTCAGACTTATTCCCTCACTGCAGTTTTATTTCCTTATCCGTCCAGACTTTTAACATGTGGAGTCGAGGCTTAAAAGACATTATTTAGTCTCACATCTCCACACTTTGCTATCACTGAGCCACCCACTATCATCCTGGACAGTAAAAAGTCTTTATGGCTTCTTCCTTAGATGAGTCACGTGTCTTTGGTGGCGGCGAGTGTAGGATGCAGTGACAGGGAATTTTCAAAATAGTGTTGAGGGGGAAAAGTTGTTTTGATGGAAAATGCATGCACCAAGAAGCACGATGTGGTGTAAAAATAACTAAAACCAAAAAAAAAGACGCACAAAACACACTACAAAAATCAAAATCGTACAAAGATAATTTTCACTTGTTCCACTGCCAGATTTTTTACTTGAATTAAGAAAAAAATCCGCCACCGGAACAAGGGAAAATTATCTTGGTAAGATTTTCCAGATCTATTGTCTAAAATTAAGTTCTTTATATCTCACTGAAAAGTTACTCTTTAGCTGATTATGTCTTATTTTAAGTGTGAGGAGATATTTTGACTAGAAATGAGAAAAATACACTTGGTAAGATTTAGATTTTTGCAGTGCATGTGTGCCTTTCTCAAAATTTGCTGTTACTATTTGGGGGGAAAATTGCTGGAACGGTCAATCTGGACTCATTAAACCACATGACCTTTTTTTCACTGAAACAGTCCAATCTTCCTGATCTCTACTGACTGTGTTATTTAAGAAATGTGAAGTGCCTCACTCCATCAGTGAAGGTTACGTTAATTGTTGTGGCTGACATATTAATCAGTGCAATTGTTACTCAATGAAAGGCCGTTCCAGTGTATTATACCTTTAAGAAAAGCATTTTTTCACAAATAAAAGCTACTACATGGTTGTATTAAATGGTCATAATTAGTGTATGACTCCTAAATTATTGTCAAAATCATGTAAAATTACATTCCAGTGAACCCGACAGTGAAATTTCAAGGAATTTCTTCTTGGTGTTCTTGAAATGCTGCACTTATTATAAACAGGGTTCCTACAAGTTAAAATTTAAGACTTTTTAAGACTATTCCACAACCATACTGGCAAAAATGTGACTCCTAGAATTTAGGAAAATGTAGTCGTTTACTCCAACGCCTTGATTCCCACCGTTCTGAGTTGTTTCTCATCAGGGGCTGCAAAGTTAGTGATAATTGGTTTCTAATTTCAATATAAATTGTCAGGTTGTAACGAGAGGAACGGACACGACTAACATTACTTTCTTTGCAGCTTGGACATTTAATAGACACATTTAAATGCAATACAGCCAACACGTTTATAGCAACATATCAAATTTAATACCTTTTAAAGACTTTTTTTAAGGTATTCAATGCAGATTTGTAAATCCAAGCCTTTTAAGAACCCGTGGGAACCCTGTATAAAATATTGTGCATATACTGCTTCAGAGATTCTGACAATCTTTCCACATTAATTATGGAATTAGTCCAGGGTAAGACTTTGTCTAGCTGTGGTCTCTAGCTGTTGACACAGGTCAGATGTACGGCATCCATCCAGAACAACATACTTATCCATCTCCATCTGCAGACAACATACTCTGTCTGTTATATTTTCACTCCCCGGCAGCAATGTCAAGCTGTGAGCGGGACTACAGTTCAGCTGTCGGCTGTGGAGGAGACAGAGATTGGAAGAAGAATGGATGAGGAGGAAGTTACACTCATTATCGTTTCGTCTCTCATGGCAGATTTCCTGCCCTGTGAGTCAGCTGTCAGTCACAGCCTGGGCATCAAATCACTGGTAACAGAATGAACAGGACACTCATCAAATCTGCCAGCAGGCAGGCGGCAAACACCTATAGAGCCTAAAGCCACAGTCAGTTGCAATTAAAGTGGTGCTCTGCTGCAGAGAAAGGTACTGGAGGCCACCTGAAGGTCAGTGAAAAAGCCAATTACCAGCTTGTCATAGATCGTCAGCAAGAGGAGTCCTGAGGGCCCTATTTTTGTGGCTGCGCTACAACCAGTGCGAGGAGCGCCAGACAATTCCTAAACCTACAATCTCCCTTTTGAATAACCCTCCCTCTCATTGAAGATACACAGAGGAAAGCTCCATTCAAAGGAAACAGGGCAAAGTCAGCAGGTGGTAGGTCAGTGGACACTGAAAATGGATATCTCCCAACTTTGTGTCATTCTTGCTACTCTATAAGATGACTTTAAGAACAAAATATGTACAGAACCATAATGGGGTAATACACCGTTATGGTCAGATCCTACTGTACATGTGTTAAATGTTCATAAAACATAATGGTATCAAAGCAGGAACATTGGTATGAATGATCAGTTCTTAGACAAAGTGGCCAGCAGCTATCTGAACCCAACAGGAAAGGTATTTCCAACAAGTCTGCAAAATCTTAATTGAGGTTTCCCAGAATTCAGTGCGTGACAGCGGCATGTAAATGAAGTGAAGTGACTAAAACACTTGATTTATATGGACAGCAAATACATGAAACAATATCTGTTTACTTGGTGTTCTAAGTAGGACTAACTCAAAAAAAAAAAAAGACAAGCATACATCACACAGATCAGTCACACAGATCAGTCCTAAATCTGCATCAGTTAACTTACACAGGATAACTCTGCTGTGGGATCAAATGAGAATTTCTAGACTATTTGTAAAGAGTGAAGTGCACTGGTCTTAGACTCAACAATTACAAAAGTACATAGTATCTAAATCATTGTGATAGTTCTTGTGAACTGTACAATGTCTCTGCTTACAGATTTGCTCTATCGTTTGTCCACTTCATGAAGTTGGAAGCTGGCTCAGGGCCTCTGCTGCAAGAGCGAACTACAGACCCAAATACAAACTTTCAGTTGAGGAACTTGTGTTTTATTGGGACACACTAGAGAATGGAAAAGCCCATAACAGTATGCACTGGGTCAGAGCTCAGAACATGCAAATTCATGTACAGAAATCACAAATGATATAAAAGGGATTAAACGTTATAAAAAATAGACAATTTACAAAACAATATCTACAAAACTGAGTGGCAGCAATGTGGCTATGTGTCCAGTAATTACTTTCAAAAGGGTCATCTTGATTGTACATTTTTCTTGGAAAAAACCCCCAAGAAACATTCACAGTTTAGAAGGAACAGCACGTTAAAGATGCAGTCTTTGGGAAGGAAACTGTCACTACACAGTAGTTTCATGTTTCCATAAGCCAGTCTTAATGCTGCCTGTGCTCTCTGTGTTAATTAAAGGCACTGTTTGTCCATTGTCTTTAAGCGTTCCATTTGGAGTGACAAGGTTGAGTCCATATGACTTGGGCTGACTTTCTAGTTCTGTGCTGCTGGGCTGCTTTGCGTTACTAGAGTCTTTACTTGAGCTCGATGCTGCAGCAGTCGTCACCTGCTCAGCCTCCACCGTCACCAGTGATCCGTTCCCCAGTGACCCGTTCCCCAGCGTGCTGCCACCTCCCTTATCGGCATAGCGTGAGCGGCGTGGAAGGCTTGCACTGTCACTGCTGTCCTGCTGCATCTGGCTCTGATGCCGCTCCCTGTAGGCCATATAGGCTGCTCGTCTGCTGTTGCGTGCTGCTATGTCATAATGGTGGTGCCGCCTGTGGGGGGCGCTCTGCACGCTGCCCTCCACACTTGTAGGCACATCATAAGCGTACTCTCGCAGCACGGTTAACCGACTTGCCCGGTGCGCTCGCACTCTGTTTTTGTGATGCCTGCTTGTGTGTCCGTTTGTGGCAGCTGTTGGATTGTTTATGTTGTTCATTGGGCGGAACTGCACCTCTACTGGTGATACATGCATTTTAATTTCATTGTCTACTGAATGTTCAGTCAGGCTGTTGTCCAGAATGGCTGCACCGTTGGCTACCACCGGTGCAGAAGCAGACTTACACTGAGCTGCTTCTGCGTGCAGATTGGTCAGCTTGCTACCTTGGGCGGAGGTGCGAATGCTTGGGGCACTTTTATTTGTGTAAGAAGATTCGGCACTGCTGTGGCCACACTTTGCAGACTCTCCATCTGCCTTGTTAGCAGTTCCTGCCGTGGATGTCATTGCCACGCCTGGCTGAGGCAAAAGGACATCCTCCTGAGCTGAATAGGCTCGTCTCCCTGAACAACAAGCCTGCGACCAATAACGCCTCATGTCCTGCCTGTTGACACAGTGATGCGCCACCATAAACGCCCCCAATGCCAGTGCAGCCACCCCAAACAGACACGTGAAAGCTAAATCAAAGGGGTGGTCCTGTGAGACGGCCATTGCCCCGAACACCCAGAGGGCCGCATACAGCCCTAAGGCCCCTGCTGCCCCCATCAGCTGAGCAGCAAAGGTGTGCTCATTCTCCAGGGCCGCCATGGGCACAGTATGCGGAGGAGACACTATGGAAGAGGACACCTCATGTGGCTGGAGCTGGAGGGTGAGGGGGTGGTGGTGGCTGCTGGGACCATTTGGCCCAGTGTCAGTATTGGCTGAGTCCAGGTGCTGCTGCTCCTCAGTCAGCTCCTTGAACTCATAACGCCGTTCCGGGTGACGGCGCAACTGGAGCAGAATGCTCAGGAAATACATGCAGTCCACAAAGATGATGAATCCTACTGGACCATAAAAGGCCCCGATGCTCGGCTCCCATGCCATCCAGCAACTGGAAGTGGAAGAGAAACAAGAATAATTAAACCCATCTTACATATAAAACAAACATGGAACGTTATAGTCCTGTAAGAGATAAAAGCATCTTTTAGGAATAACTTACACCATATAGTATCTTCTGACAAACAGCGCTCATTAAAACAATACCTCATCTCTGCATCTTAATCTGTCATCATCGTTATTTACTTAAGAGACTTGAAATAGCTTTTTGGAAAAACTTTTGCATTTCATTGTACAGGAACTGCCCCATTACATTTAATAACAGAGGCTGGAATCATCTCTCTTGAAAAATATTAATTAAACTCCAATGACTTCAGACAGATACGGGTCCAGATTTCTCAATTAGTGAGCCACGTTGCACAATCTAAACAGCTGCCACTGTAGAGAAGGGGGTGGAGGAGTTCGCTGCGAACTGGCAGCATTTGCTTGGTGCTTGGATGCACACACCATTAATAGGCCTCTATAATCGGAACTTCAGGGAATAAACTTGTCCAACCCTCAAAAGAATATGCATTATTTACTAAAGCAGGCCAGTCGATAACAGCCAATTCCACCCGAGGACTGAATGTAAAAGATCTTGTGGGCTTTCTCATTAAACATGGTTGTCGAAATAAAATGACACAGAGATTCAATGAGGGCATACCGCTGCAAAAAATGGTTTAATTGCTTTCCATACAGTGTTTTGCCTCAACAGGAACTAGTACTTACTAAGGTGCATTTGTCCGGCTGCCGTAGTTTTTGATGTTCGCTGCTGCGGTGATGCCACAGACAATGATGGGTATCCCTCCGCCAATTAAGTAGAACCTTTAGGGTAAAATCAGAAATAGTGGGTAGGAATTGGACACAAGAGCACCATCTCTGACACTATGGGACAGTAAGGTGCTCTACACTGACACCATGTGGTCGTTACATCACCAAACAAGAGCCAAGTGTCACTGCTGGTCCTTTTAATTTATATCCTGTAATATATTAAAACACATCTCATATTTATTCATCTCAAAGTAAAACTATACCTGTCTACTATCTGGATTACAACACAAGAATGGTTCTACCTTACATGTATAAGGTGTTATATACAGTTGTGGAAGAAATTATTAGACCATCAAAAGTCAACAAAAACAATGGTTATGCAATCAAGTACTAACTCCTGTGTGTATTATGTGACTAAAACAGACAGACAAGAAAACATGGAATGAATAAAAGCACTGTTTTTGTCAGTATAGTGACAAAGATATTGATGTAAGAACTTAAATGATTTTGGTTATCAAGAAAACCATGGAAAATGGATAGATATCAGCTCTGAAATTAAACTACTATGAGNNNNGTCCAAACAAATGTACCTTTAGTTGGACCAGGCATTAAAATGAACAAGAAATTGAAGAAAACAAGGATGGTCTAATATTTTTTTGTCTCAATGTACAACTTTGTCAGCAACAAGAGCAAAAGTAGAAGCAAACAACAAATGCAGAAAAAATCTGCCATTATTAACACCAGCTCTTCTCATGCCCTCTATAGTCTGAGAACTAAGAGAATAAAGAGATATTATTCAAGTTTACAGATTTAACTTGTACCTGAGCATTGGCCGTGGTGGAGGCGGTGGCTCGTCCAGCTCTTCGTAGCGCTTGGCCTTGCGCGTCACCTGTTTGTAGATGTTGCGAGCGGTCACACCCACCCACAGAGCTGTAGCCAGGGTTGAATAGTGCAGCAAAATGCCCACCTGTGAGTTGGAGGCATTTTACATCATTGTTGAACGCAAACTAGATGCAGCAAGTCAATACATCAAGGATAACAGAATGCACCTGTTTCCAGCAGTAACAACAATACAACTGTTAGTAAAAGCTGAGCAGTTCTGAATATGTCATCTCCAGCCTTGGTGCTACTGCAGCAGCATTTATAAACATAATCATGAAGTGATAAGTAAAGTAATAGCTTGACCAATAATGGAATAAAATGTGGTGTAATAATATTTTTCAAAATAATGTAAAACCAGATTCAAAGAGATTAAATCGACTGTTAATTAGTTGTATGTGCATCTTGTGCCGTCTTCTGCATCTTCTGTTATTGCATGATGGTGACAACGATCCACTCTGCTCTAATGGAGGGTACTTGCACAATAACACAGTGGATTCACTTCCCATTGAAAAAGGTTGTAGTTCAAAGGTCTACTTTTCCTGACAACAGCACACCATCTGTTGTAAATGTGCATTTCTATTTAAAGACTTTTATTAAGAGCATTAAAATATGTGTCAAAACTATTTTCTATTTCCTCACAGTATCAGAACATTTTTTTTCCATCAGTCGGTCTAGCTGTTATTACATTTTCGATCAGGCTAAGAGCAAATTTTATCACATTTTCAGGAAATTATGACATAATTGGGTGCTACGAGGAATTAAATGAATAAACTAAATGCTCTCACTCAAAATCTTGTGCACTGAAAGATGAATAAGTAATGTGTCTCTGTACAACACAACATAAGAGGAGGAGGAGAAGCGCCTCCAGCCACAAAACGATCTCCTGCATCTTTTAATGTATCTTTAACTGAGTTTCCACAAGTTTTAGAAGCGTAGTCAGCTTAGCCAAAGGCAATTTTTTTTCTGTGAAAACATCCAAAAAGTTGTTCATATCTCAGTGCTGAGTATTTTGTTTGGGGAAAAGCATGCGCAGCAGGGGTGCAGGATGCATGCAGGTGGTCTATACTCACTGCCTGGCAGACGCTTGGATAGCTGGTCTGATTGATGCCACCTACAAAGACCCCGCAGGTGAGGGAGATGTGGAAGCAGAGGTTGACCAACATGTGCCAACACTTGCGGCTCACGCGGACAGATCTGAGGTAAAAGATGCACAGCATATTAAAAAACTATCATGGAAGGTCTTGAGGTAAGTTCTACATTGACTCATTCAAACCAGCAGCTAATGCGTCTTATCCATCAATGAATGATTAAGTACTAACACTGGTTTTAGACTAGAGAAAAAGCACACTGCTCCTCAATCAGAGCTGTAGGTGTAAAAATCCTGCAGGCTATATACATCAATAACAAGCAACGCCGCACAAAAGCAGAGAGAAGTCCCTTACCTGTGATGGTAGATGTAGCTGATAATAATTGTGAGCAGGCAGAGGAGCAGTATGATAGCAGTGGCGTAGATGACTGGGTGCAAATGGATGCTTGGAGGGAAATAATCCATCTTGTTCAGGTCCTACAAAAGAGATGTCAAGTCACAAGGTTATGTGATGTTACATCACCACCCACGGATTACTCAAAAATAAACCCTATAAAGTAAAAGATACCAAGTGTGATAAAAAAATATGATTTTTGTGGTTCACGCTCAGCGTTTCCTCATGTACTACTAAAAGCTTTTCTTTGGCGCACAGAAATTCTGCAGGTTTCAACAAGTTACAATTGCAATTTAAAGTAGGTTAACTGTGGTGCTGTTGCTGAACTCATGGGTGATGAAGTCATTTGGCCTCTAACAGCAGCTTTGTTTTTCTATTTTTTTTTTATTTGCGCATTATGAGAAAGAAAACCAGATGAAGCAGCACACACAACTATTAAGTAAACAAACACAGTGTAAAGCTTTATGAACAGTGTGCAATTCTTATTTGTATTTGACACTGGACTCACTTTGTTCGTGTGTGTCATTTTCTATGGCAGATATGTAAAATAAATAAATAAATTATAAGGCCCTTTTTTACTTGACTGTTTTTTTACACTTGAATTGTCTTTTTACTCAACTGTTTTATACTTTACTCCTGAATGTTTAATTGATGTGTGTAACCTGAGCACCTGACAGAATGTAAAAATCTAATTTCCTTGCACTGTACATAGTTACTTTGCAATGACAATAAAGTCTATTCTATTTTATTCTATTCTATTCCAAAATATTTCTAAACTCCCAAATGACTGATGCCTTTATGCCTAAGTTCTAACGAAGTTTTTCTTGCACAAGGTAGTTTCAGCTTGAAATTCATTATTTTCAAAAGACTTCTGTCAAAACTGCCTTTAACAAAGACCTAAGATCCAGATAGCTGGACCATCCACTCCTTTAAAGGAGTGATATTTTGCTTTTTTAAATGGAATAATGCATTATTAAACATTTCCCTGTGGTCTACATAAACTGTAAATGCTATGCTTGGGTCTGAATTCTTCATTAATTCAACTCCACAGGCCCATCTTCAACCATATTTCTGAGTAATGACACCAGAAAGGTCGCTTTGAGCACTGGCCTTTTAAATGCAAAAAAAAAAAAAACCCAACAAAAAAACTGTGGCAATAGTGCTGTGATGGCAAGGTGTGGCAGCGGGGGGCAGCAGCAATGGCATTAACACTGATGACATTACATATAGATAAATTGTACTTTTCATCTCATTTGGTTATTATCATTTATTTGGTTTTTTTTACCCCCATTTTCCTCCTCTTTTTCTCTCTCTTCTCACTTATTTTCAGTTAATTAATGATTATCTGTTACCATACTCCTGACTTTTTGAGAAGCCCACATCACAACATTCACACCACATACACATCCCACATGCAAAACATTTACACAACCAACACAAGCCATTGATCTGTACTACTTGGTCAGTCATACATTTCATTTCTTTTGTACATGCTATAGCCTATATCCTAACCCCCAACCCCCTACCTCCCCCCACATTATGATGACTTAATGTAAATATTGTATATTATTGTAGATAAATTTCCTTGTCACTTGGTGTTGCTTAAATAAAGGTAATAAATAAATAAATGCAAATGAGCCACTTCACGCCCCACCCCCTCCATGTTGTTGACTGTGCTGCTCTGTCCCGTTCAACCACTTGTGTTCGTTAATACAACCAACAACTGAACATTTTAGGTAA
>JAPQRP010000012.1:14570333-14607530 GCA_037367295.1 Apogon hyalosoma | reverse complement strand
GAACTATTAGGGTCCAAATACACAAATAAATGAACCAAAGACTAATAAAAGTGGGTTTAGCAAAATATGACCCCCTTTAAGACCCACTGAACCCTGATAAAGACTCCATTTGCACAGCTCCTTTCCAAACACCCACCATGAGGAGGCCGTAGTTGCCCAGTGAGTTGCAGGATATGGTGGTAAAGTTGTCGTGATGTCCCAGTATGCGGCAGCCGTCACTCTGCCACCCTCCCTGGCCTCCCACCAAGCTGAAGTTCCAGCATGCGGACACAGGATCCGAACCACGTGCGAGCCGCCGCAGGGTGATGTTAACAGGGGTCCGCAGGCCACGTAGGGACAAGCCATCTAATTAATGACCCAAACGGAGGCAAAGGCTTTAATTACACTGTGTCATAATGTGCCTTAGTGGAGCTCCCATTTAGTTCTTCTCCTCCAGTCATTTCTTTGACACTAAAGCTTTATTACTCACCTATCTTAGCCATGATGACGGGGGTGGTCACAGTCCTCCTCTTCCCTCCGTCAGCCAGCTGGGAAGAGTTGCCAGTGGAAGGAAAAAACTTCCCGTTGCGGAAACCCAGCAGGTAGAGCTTGTAGATGGTGTCTTCAGCTGGACCAGGGGGGGCTGACTGGGAAAGCAGAGACTGAGGAAGCTGCAGAGAAGCCTCGACGACGGTGCTCTGTAGAGACAAAACACATCCAGGTGAGAATTTTGGAATAAATATGTTCATTCTCTTTCATGTTGTTACTTTTGTTTTCTTTCCTAGCAAATATGACAAAGGTCTGACTTAAAAGATGTGAAGTTTGGAAAGAGATGAATCACACACCTTAAAGTTTTGCAGGCAAAACCAGCTTTAACACATGTGAGCTGAATCAAACATGCTGCTATTATTCATCTTAATAAAAACAAAGTTACCCAATAAACCTAATAAAAACTACCAGTCAAATGACATTTACACAATGCTTTACATTATTATTAAATATGAAGGAACGTTGGGGTGTGTTCACAGCTTTCCCACTGAAAATACTCTGGTCCATAAACTGACCAAAAAGTTCATAAACTAAAGGAAACAGGAGTGTGTTAGAATATTTTTTCCATAACAGCACAAGATTTTCCAGGACTTTTTCTCATTTACGATACGTTTCCCATGACAAGAAAAAATGCTCAGCCATTTCTCCAGATGCCCTGGAACCCCATCTCAACAGTTTAATGATTTCCTAAAGATGTCTTTTGAAGTTCATGACATACAAGCTATACCTGAAACCTCAAAACTGGCAAGAAATCTGAAATATCTCTTGATTTTCTGGACCGCTGCTGGGCTCTGACCTTGTACAGGATGCTGGAGAAGGAGCTAGTCGTGTTGCATTTGAAGGTGAGGTGGCTGGGTGTGCGCTCGGGGCTGGGTCTCTGGAACAACATGCAGGTCATGCCGTTCCAGTCGTTAACCCTGACAGCGTGAGCCTCCATGGCTATGTTTGGAGATGTCTGGAAGAAGAGCAGGGATGAGTATAATCAGTAAGACACCTTTTAACCTAAGTATTCGACGTAAAATGGTGTTATGTTGTTTACTAACTAGTGAGAAAGCCTGTGCTGTAGCCAGGCGGTAGACTGCGATCTTCTGGAGGCAGGCGATGATGCGGGAGCAGGCCATGGCTTCGCGCTGCGCCGTCCAAAGCACCTTCTCATCAGCAAGCATCAAGTTACTCGCCATGCTTAACATCACCTCACCCAGCTTGGAGACAAGAGAAAAAGTTGGAATGAGTAGATAAACACACAGATACAATATACAACTCAGTGTACTCTGTAAAACTTGAATAAATGTGGATCCACATTCAAACACTCTGTGTTTTTCACTAATTTCAAGCAGCCACTTTAAAAACTGTTTGTGTTTCTTGCTTACAGCTGCACTCAAAGTCATGATAGGGCATAATTTCTCTTGAAACAACATGACAACATGCAGCTGCTGAGCATTAATGCAGTTGTACTTGAGTCTAATAATACAACAAATATATGAATATGCAGGAAGGTAAGCCTACGATTAACATATGGAGACTTATGCAGTTTCACTCAAACAATAACATTCTTGGATAAAAAACAGGCACAACCACAGCGAGACTTACCTCTTTAAACTTCTCAACAAACTTGCCGAACTTCTCTATCATCTCAGCTACGAAGATAATGTCCATCTTGTCTGAGAAGTTGGCGGCTTCGACAGTGTACACCAAAAGGCGTCGAGCCCTCGGAACAACATTGCTCTCATTCAGAGGCATCTAACAGGACAACAGAGACGGACACATGTTGGACTTAAAGTTCAGAAATACAGCTGTGGATGGCCTCACGGAGCAGGGATGATACACACCTGGTTGATGACGTAGAGAAACCTCGTAACATCTTTCTGAAACTGACAGCGAGAGTAGTCCTCTTCAGCCCACAGTCCGTCCCGGTCGCAGTAGCGCCACGCCCGCTGCTCCTCACCAGAGTTGCCAGAGTAGGTGGCTGCACTTGAAGACAGTCTGCTGCAGGGGAGGTACGCTCTGATTCCTGCCAGAGTGCGCGGCCACCTAGATGAACAAAAAAAAACCAAAAAAAACAAGGGGAGCACAGTTAATGCCATCACCTGTGGCCTCATTTTCTTGTTTACTTTTTTGCTGAATTTAAGGTTTGCTGCAATAGTGTGAAGGACTGGTTTAAGTGCAAATGCCTTTGTAATTCCACTGTTTGACCACAAGGGGGTAGTGTCTGCACAACAACTCAGCACCATCACCTCAGTAAAAAAAAGTTATCTGTCAATTCACTCTTAAAAGTTAAAAATTGTGCTCACTTGTCAATGTAACAAGGTTTATTTATTTTATTATTATTATTGCTATATTTTTTTTTTTTTTTTACAAAAGCACATTTTTACTTGTCATTTTGGTCCACATGTCTTAGAGAAATTGATGGGAATAAGTTGGTTCCATTAAAAAAAAGACGTAACTTAAAATGCTTCAGTAGTTTCATCCAAACAATCATAAATCTAATGAAGACTTGTTTTGTTTTTGTTTTTTTTTAAATTACTGTTCATATATATCCTAAATTGAGTTTATTTTGCAAAACACATTGTTTGGCTTCAGGAATGGTAATAAGTGTGACAATTATTTTGACAAAATCGTATTTATAAATGCTCAAACAAAAAAAAATTAGAAATGAACAAAAAAAACATCAAATTTCTTCAATTTCAGACTTAAGTTAAACTAAAATTATGTGATTTTTAAAAATTCTAATATTTTTTATTTGTTTCTTTCAATTAATATTTTTTATTTGTTTCTTTCAATTAATCCCCTGGTGTAAATGTGTTCATGTGCTATAAACAGGGTGTTCGGTGAATTAAGTTAACTATCAAATACCTAAACAGCCATCGTATTCAGATATGACCCATTTGGACATTAAGAGGCTCTGTAGTGAGCATGGAAACGCCGTCATCTTCTACAACATTGATTCACCAGTAAAACTTGTATAATTTGACATTGGCAGTGGTTGTTGACGCTTGTTTTTATGATCAGTTCATGATATATTAAGTGAAAATGTCACTGTTTCTTCAGTTTTCTTTGTTCTGTTTCTTTGAATTTACTGGGCTTTTATGAACATCTTCATATCAGTGAATTAAACAACAATATCTGATTTTCACTGATAAATACAGAGATATCTTAAGAAAGGTTAAATGTGGACAAAAAGTCATTTGGTAGTTGTTACAAAAACAGTTGTAGGTCATTGGTTTAAACAATTCTGTGAAGTGACATTATTATCAAATTAAGGTATTTATATAACCAACAACTTCAAGGATTCTTGAAGTGACTGGCTTTAAAGGAAGTAGCTCTGTAACTTTAAAACTGCACTGACCTGAACTCCCCCTTGTTGTTGGAGACGCGTTCAGGAGCGCAGTACTTGGCAGAACTCTCCAACACCACAATGTGGACAGTCCTGGTGGTGTTGCCCCTACTGGTCCAAACCCGACACTCCCAGTTCCCAGTAAAACCAGGCTGGATGTTTGAAATGGTCAAGGCGCTGATGGAAAACAAGTAAAACAAGAGCAGAATCTGAGTCTTGGTCGGATTTTTTTTTTTTTTAAACATGAAGTTAAAAACAAAGTCCCTCAGCACTTACATATACTGTGTTTTATAATTTTTGACTTGTTTGCTTGACAGAAATGGTTTATTCATTCTTGTGGGAAATTAATCTATTACAGCAAAAACAATACAGACAAGACATTTGATATATGGCAAACAAAATACTATTATGAAGCCTTTCAGAAACAAAACTCTGCAGTGTTATGTAAAATGGTGTCAATTCAGTGATAAATGACTTGTTTTGTGTACTGCACAAAAAAAGCCCATTATAGAGTATGAATTAATGTGCACTGTCATACCTGGCAATCAGAGAGCAGTTCTGCACCATACGCTTCTCGATGAAGATGCCTTGGGCAGCGTCAGGCTTGACCATGCGGCCATTCTGGTACCACAGGACCTGCATGTCCTCTGCAACAAAGGAGGCCTGGCACTGGAAAGGAAGGCTGTCCCCCTGAAAGACGACCTGACGCTGGGATGGAGTCAGCTGGAATGAAGGCAGCTCGAGTGGTGCATCTGAGGAAAGGACGTGGAAGTTAATACTCCAAAACGAGATCAGGAGAAGCAGGTTGAGTTATGACACAATTCAACGACTGTTGCTTGGTTCATACAGTCGTGGAAAAAATTATTAGACCGTCAAAAACAATGGTTATGCAATCAAGTACTAACTCCTGTGTGCATCGGGACTAAAACAGACAGAAAAGAAAATGGAATGCCTAAACACACTGTTTTTGTCAGTACAATGCCATAGATATTGATGTAAGAACTGAAGTGATTTTAGTTATCAAGAAAACATGGAAAATGGATAGATATCAGCTCTGAAATTCAACTCTTATGAGCCATTTTTGTTGTTATAATTATATTTGTCCAAATAAATGTACCTTTAGTTGCACCAGGTATTAAAATGAACAAGAAATTGAGGAAACAAGGGTGGTCTAATAATTTTTTTCATGACTATATTTGCTTTACTTGTATTAAAGCCTCTGAAGCTGAAATGAAGAGGTTAAGAAATTGGAGAACACACCTTCGTTCTGCATCTCTCACTCCTTAGTTCATATAAAAAGACTAAACATAAATACAGATGAAACTGACAACATTTTATGCTCTTAAAGGAGTAATATTTTGTATTTTTCAATGGAATTATGCATTTTAAAACATTCCCCTGTGGTCTACATAAACTGTAAATGCTATGCTTGGATCCGAATTGTTCATTAATTTAACTCCACAGGCCCATCTTCAACCATATTTTTTGGGTAGTGACACGAGAAAGGTTGTTTTGAGTGCTGGCCCTTTAAATTCAAATGCCCCACCCAAAAAAACAAACAGAAGACTCATGTCCTCTCAGACCACATGAATAATAAGACATACAAACATATTAGAACACAGGGCCTTTTCCCCCATCTGAGATCATAAAAAAAAAATAAAATAAATAAGAGGAAATTGTTCTTTCCACCTTTCCCAAATTTTCTGTCATTTAAATCTTAAGGGGAAAAAAAAAAATTCTTTCCATTATGAGGATTTCACAAATGTTATCATAGCACCTCTGGCCTGTACGGGTGGATTTGGATTATCAGGGTTAAGTCATTATCAAGCAGCCACACAGCCACATAATAGTTATTATATGATGATAAGAAGAATGTAAATGCCCAAAGGGGAGTTTCTCCCAAATATAGCCTCTTGAGTCCATTTGCATGGGATAATTATTACCTGTGGACCTCAGGTAATTTGTAATAATTGAGGGGGTCGTATGTGATCTTAATCCTGTGAGATTCAGCCATGTCTGTAATTTGTTACATAAAAATCCCACTGCAAACGACCAACCCTATTTTAGCAAAATGCAGAGGTCCTGTGATAATACTGATCCAGTGAGAATTGACATTTCTGTGGTTTGCAACATTTTTTGTTCCTTCTGTGCCTTTATTTTGCCTGTTTTCTGGTTGAAGACTACAAATGCTGTACTGGTGATAAATAAATGATAAATAAAAAGTATCCCAAATGGAAATTCAGGAGACTCGTGCCATGATGTAGCATTGATATTCACCAAAAGAGCAAATTTCAGTCTTTCAGAGGCAAAATCTCAAATAATGATGAGATGGAGGTCCATAGTTTATACCAGTCCTGCGTAAATAAGGTTTTATTGTGAATATACAGTATGTTTTACCAGTCTATGAATAAGAAGGAATGAATGTGTGCTTATATTAGGTGTGTGTTTGAGGTGGTTATACTGGGATCTGGACATTAGTTGTTATTAGCTAACTTCACTTCTAAGCTTACAACTTCCTTGGTTGCCTACATCCATGATAATAGCTGTACACTAATTCCATGTTGACAACTTATAGTGATTTTTCCAAATAAATCCTTGAGTTCGTACCCAAGTGTCTAAGTGCCAACATCTGCAAACAACTGCCACTCAGTATAAGCACATGCAAATCCTGAATACTGAACATTTAATATTTGTTTCACTTGAATGTAAAAGCCCAACAGCTGTTTTTCCCCATATTCATTGTAACTGTTGCTCTGAAGTTACTTCAAGTTAATTAAGTTCAGTTACTTTATAAAAAATCTTGCTCAGACCAAGGTTATAATAGTTTTGGATTTTTTATTACAGTTAATTTAGTTTTGACTTTTTTCTGAAATTCATTTAGTTTTAATTAGTTTTTAGAGCAGGTTTGCTAATTTTTATTAGTTTTCATTTTTTTTCTAACTGCTTAGTTTTAGTTTAGTTTTTTCCATCTTTTATCTTCCTCACTGTCATATTCAAAGAAATCCCATACAGGATTCTGCTGCTGTCTCCTTACTTTAGTCTCCATGTTGCCAGGTAGAGCAGGGACGAGAAGCCAACTCTAAAACGAGAACTGACGGACCATGAAGTGCCGTATGGTGCTGCCAGCTAAAATTGCTTGAGTTAAATAAATTGATTTCATATCAAGCTGACACTGACAAAGATGAAAACTAAGGGAATTTTATCCATAATTTTTATATGTTTTAGTAAGTTTTGTAAGCACACAATACAGTCTCAGTTATGATTTTTTTCTATTAATTATAGATTTTATTTATTTCAGTTAACGCAAATGTTTTTCAATACTAGTTTTCGTCATTTCATTTGTTTTCGTTAACGATAATAACCTTGGCTCAGACAGGACCATAATAAGAGGAAATGATGGCGTTCCTTCTGAACTTCCACTAATTTCTCAGGCCAGTGTCTTTGCACTTTCTGGACACATGGGAAAGTAAAACAGTCCCATTAAATTTGGGTATTCAAGTGCTGTTTGCCATTCATGTCAGGCCATGGCTCCTACTAGATGTGTTTCATAATCCCTAACTGTGATGAGTGCCAAACTGATAAGACATGAGCAAGTACAAACAAAGGCAGCGCTGGCCTGAGCAGCCCTTCTCTTATCTCTCCTGTCATTGCACAAGCCCCTGTTCCCCAAACACCAGCCTCACTGATACCAAAACAGAAATTAAAGAGACAGTGTTCCGTCCTGAGAATTCCATGTATGTCACAGCTAAATGAAACTTACTTAAACCTGTCAAAATGAGACCGGAAGATAGTGTCGCTGAAATGATAAATGCCTCTGCTTTGGGTTCTAGTGTTCAGAATCAGTGTAAACAGGTGTGTGTGCATGCGTTCGTACCACAGGTGAGGAGCTCCGGCCTGATGGAGGTTATGAACTGGCCCTGGAGCGACTGAGGGTAGGAGCACTTGGTGTTTTTGACAGCGATGTTATGGTATTTGATCCAGCGCAACAGCCACTGAAGGTTGCAGTCACACAGCAGGTAAGGCGTCTGAAACTCCCTGCAATTTGACAGATGTAACACCACAATGTGGCTTCTTTTAAGATGCTAATTTACAGACAACACCATCTGGAATGAACGCGTGATGTCAGCGCAGTGCAACACGGTTACTACTCATCATACTTACAGAAACTTCAGAGATGCCAGGCTGTCAAAGGTTCCCTGAGCCAATGAGGAGAAAATGTTCCCTGAAAGGTTTCTGAGAAGAAACGCAGCAAGACAAGAAATAAATACACAACAACAATCTGTTGAAGACAAATGGTTGCGTAAAGACCTGTATTAATATATAGTGTAATTCCTAACAGTGCATGTAATTGTGAAATCCTAAAGTTGTATTCCCAATTATTTTTTAGTTTTGAATTTTCAGTTTGGCCATCAGAGCTCATTTTCATCATCATCAGAACCAAAATGTGGTGCAAAGAAATGAAGATACTGATACAAATTCTGTTCAATAAATTCAGATTTCCACAGTGACACTTTGCACAAATACATGCAGCAAAACATCATTTGGCTTTCATGGAGGTTCTGTGCAAATTTCAATCTGGTGAAGAATAAGCCCTTGATGAACCTTATAGTAATTATACTAACGCTGAAAGAGACCAGTATCACTTAACAGAAGTATCTAAACTAAGTTTTTATCAACATCCATGATCTGTGACATGACCTGGGAGTGCTGACCTTAATAATAAAAAAATACAAGTCACTTACAGTCTGAGCAGGTTGGTGAGACCTTTGAAGATGTCAACGTTGAGACACCCAATGCTGTTGTTAGACAAGTCTCTGTAACAGACACACAAAAATGATTCTGGTTTATTTCTTCTCCATTTCAGAGCTAATGCAACACGACAGCTACAACAGTGTAAGAGGCAATCAATTAATAGGCTGCATTAAGGATGGAAATATTTTACAACAAGAATAAGCCATGAAAAATTAGGCTCTGTCATGAGAAAAATGAATCATGTGGCTCCTGCTTTGCATGAAATGAGACGTAACAACGGCCAAGTTTTAACAGAGACAGGTTGAGGCAGAGAGCCTGAAAATTCTGCTGACAGGTCTACAACTTTCAAGGTGATTTTAGATAAAGCCTGTGAGAGCCTCTGGGGGAACCTGCACATTAAAGGCTAGAATAACACACCAGGAGGTGATTAATCACCTATGATTAATGTCTAACACATCAAATGTGTGTTTCTTCTCTGTATGTGACCTGACATGATGTCTCTGGTAAATATCAGATGGAAGAGTCTTGATGCGTTTTCAAGAGGAATCAAAGACGATTTCAGGACCTTACATGGAAAAGGCTGATTCTGCCGCTGTGAATTACACCCAATGTGCAAACATTTAGGAATGGTCTGAAATATTCACTGGAGGCTCCAGGTCTACTCTACAACACTATGCACTTATTCACATCAGCAGGGTTTGAGCAGTGGGTAGGAAGCATTGAACTGAGGTTAAAGTTGGTGAAATTACGTGAATTTTTTAAAGGCTTAAAAGGGGTCATATTTTGCTAAACTCATTTTTATGAGTCTTAGGTACATTTATTTGTGTATTTGGACCCTAACAGTTACAAAAGTTTGAATGTGAACCCTCCAGGTGCTGCAAAAAAGCTATCTTTATATTAATTTTAGAAAAAATCAAGTGAATTTCTTCAACCTGTTTTAATTCCTGCTTTATTTGTTGCATCTATAACTAGTTACATCACAATATTTGAACATCTAAGGTCAAGACTTCCAACAAACATTTCTCTAAGTATGCCATAATTGTTTGTCAGCAGCAGCTGTTGTAGTCCACACTGAGAATATGTCCAAACTTAGAGCCGATTACCTAAAATATTCAGTTTTTGGTTGAATGGGACAGAGCAGCACAGCCAACAACCTGGAGGAGGCAGGGCGAGAAGTGGCTCATGTGCATTTAAAGGGCCAGTGCTCAAAACAGCCTTTCTGGTGTCATTATTCAGATATAGGGTTTAAGATGGACCTGTCGAGTTGAATTAATAAAAAATTCAGACCCAAGCATAGCATTTAGAGTTTATGTAGACCACAGGGAAATGTTTGAAAATGCATAATTCCATTAAAAAAAGAAAAATATCACTCCTTTCAAGTAGGAAAAAAGCATCTTATCTCTAGTGACAAGTGAGGTAGTTACACCAAGTGACCACTAAGACTAAAATAATGCACATACCCGAGGCCCCACAAAGTTGATACTTGTTTGTGATGTTGGTTTAGTTTTATTGAAGTAGCCGAATTATAACAGAGGAGTAGTTTCAGAAAACAGCCCCTTGAAGACCTCTATTTACTTCAGTTTTATTTATATGGAATCAAACATAATACATGATTAATTCAAGGCACTTCACAAACTTAGAAAAACTATACAGAGAAGAAACCCAAGTCCTTCAGGAGCAAGCCCAAGGTGACAGTGGGAAAGAGAAACTCATTTTAGAGAAGGAAAAACCTCGGACAGAACCAGGCTCCAGGCTATCTGCCTCGACCGAGTGGGGTTAGTGGACAGAGAGAGAAAATAAGAACGAAGAGAAAGAACAAACAAACACAGACACTGAATGGGGTTTTATCTACTGCTTTTACAGATGGACATCAGACAGACGAACAACAGGAATCACTTCAGCTGATAAGTCACAGCCACTGTGGTGGAAAAATATATACTTAGCTTCCAGTTATAATACAGAAAGAAGATGATAGCAGACAGATCGACAGACATGCCGGCCTAGCATATAGTGTGGGGGAATAAAAGTGGTGTTAAAATACTGTTTGCAAACCCTCAAAAACACAATGTATGATACAATGTGAAGAGTTACGTTCATTTTCTACCTCAACTTGCACCTAAAGAGAAATTTTATCTAGTTGCTTTTATCTTTTATCTAGTTGCTTTTTTCTGCAACTTCATTTGCTATTAATGCAGACTATTACCAAGCTCTGCTGTGGTTCTGTCTCTAGAATAAAGTGGCTTTGCACAATTTGCTTCTGTAAAACATATTTGAGGTTATGCTTTCTTTCATCCAGTTTTGCAGCTATTAAGTTTTATTCATGATACCTGAAAACTAAATCTGAAACTAAATACCCAAGATGAAAATTCAAGCACCTGCACACTTGTAAAATTTAAAGAAATCTGAAATTAAAAAAAAGAAAAAGAAAACTCATGACCCAGTGTTATTCTACATCATGGTGTTTACTTATTAAAAGCTACATTTCCAAAACCAGTGCCCCCCCGTTACATGCTGCCCATTTCCAAATAGCCAGAACATCCTGGCAACAGCTGTAATTCATACTCTTGAGAATGATCTAATCTCTGATAAGTGCCAACTGAAGAAACAAGAGCCAGAGCGAAATGACAGATCATTACCTCAACCCAGCAGCTAAACTGTATCCTGCGGTGCTTTAGGAATAAGATACTGACACCAAATGATACCTGGAAAATGTCTGTCAGGCATATGCTAACATCCGAGCATTTATGTAATTATTGGTGTTGGTCCTTAAGGTACCAGCTGGGGGAATTTACTGTGTGAGGTTATTAGTTCCACTCGGAAGAGAAGAGAAAGCCGCCTTTTGCAGTCTTGCCAATTTGTGCGAGCATTGTGTGTCAGGGGAAGGATAACAGACGAGGAGAGGGGGGCTTCCTTAGCTTAAGGCAAACTTTCATCTCACTTTATCGCCTGGAATCAAATAGTATAGTTACAGTGATTGCACATCAAGGGAATGAAAAGCTAAGGCATACTTTAATTCACTTTCCCGCTAGGCCCTGTGCTAATATAATTTATTAAAAACAATCCAAATGAATCCCCGTATCACCGATTTGTCTTGTATTTCCAACGACTAAAGTCTCTCCTCTTCATCTGCTTTACCCTCATAAGCTTGTCGGACTAGTATTCATGACCAAAGACCACTCTCAAACACGCCTTTCTGCCACAGGCATGCAGCAAATTAACAGCACCGAGGACTGTTTGAGGGCAGTGCTTCAGTTGTCGTCAATGATACGAGGAGCTGGAGCAAAAATAGCCTGATGTGATTAGGCTCATGCAGGGAACTGTTCAGCTGTTGGTGGAATGCAGTGTAAAGAGGTGAGAGGAGGGAAGAGGGGGTAAAGGGCAGCTTGAAAACACTCCCCCCGTCACAGATGAATATGGAAACACTTCAATGTCAATAGGAAAACCTAATAGGAACATGATAGGAAAAAAATTAATAGAGCTTATGTTGGTAGCTGTCAACTCTTGATGCGGAGCTTGCGTGTTTACATTCCCAGGGTCCATCACTGGCTCAGTCACTATGTTTACATGTACTAATGCTCCATTTATACTTGATACAGCTCTCGTAAACAGTATATTCCATTTGGATGTTCCAAATTAGACCTGTGCTGGTATTATTCAGGTTTTAGGAGCGTTCGTGCAGTGTATTTGGAAAATGTGTCCCAGTTGGATTTTTTTTTTTTTTTTATGGCAGGCTGTGACACTATGGTTTCTTTATGGTTCGCTCTGTGCACCATATGCAAACAACCATCATACACTTTTTCAAGCTGGAAAAGAAGTGCAAAAACCTACTTTTCTGATGGAAAGCTGAAATATCCCAAGTTTTAAATACTATGAAAGAGCTGGATATGAACAAGATTTTGGTTATGCGTAATGATTACACCCCTAAATCAAAAAGTAAGACTGTGTTGTTTTCTCAAAACTGAAAAATGTTGTGACACAAATGAACAAAACTTGACAAGCAGCTAAAGCCACATTTCCAAATTCTGACATGATAAACAACATGTTAGAACACTGTTAATCTGGGTCTGCAGGGCTGCATATAAACAGGCATTTTAGGAGGAATATTCAGTTTCATTTCCTATGTAAACAGCTTAGTAGAGTTTACTTTTTTTAAATAAGGGTAAAACCCAGTGTATTTTGTGCATGATAATGAAACTCTTGATGTAACTTCAGTGTTTATATTCCCCTGCGAAGGCACTGCCTTATTGTCTCCTTGGATCTTCTCTTTTCACTGCTTCCTCCACATCATGGTCGATGACTGACAACTACCCTTTGAAATTAACGAAGACATGAAGTGAATTAAAGCGTGGCCAAACCAAATCTCCGCTACAAGCTTTTCCACATGTGGCCTCGGATCACTCTGCGGTGACAAGGGAATCCTTTATGACTATATCTATGGGCATTTTGTGTGTGGGCTAAAAGTTTCAGATGCAGGAGACATGTAGGCAGGCTTGAGTGTGGCATGAATATGCAACAAGAGGAGGGGGAAATGTGGCAGGGTTTGAGCCAAGGAGTTGACTGCCTTCCTGTCTCACTCTTATTGCTCCACAGCAGCAGCCAAGCTCAAGTTTGTGTTGGCAGTGGCTGGGTACTGTCGGATGATTCCAATTCATGCTGTGTTCCTGGTCTCTCTCACACGCACACACAAGTATATATGCTTATGTTTACAGTCTGACCTCCCACAAGCACACGGCATATTTCACTATTCATGCTTAGTTTCATGTATTCCCTGCATTTGGAAATTATCCTCACACATATATTCGGACGCTACACACAGACAGGTCTGTACTCTATATTCCCCTCATTTTTGGATAGTGTGTGAAAGTACATAAGACTTCATGCTGTCTGCTGTGGTCTGTGGCACGAAGCCAGAGAAAACAAAGCCGTAGGAATAGTCTGGGGCAAGTCCATACTCCCTTATGGACATTGGATACACTCTAGACCTACATAGCATGCTGCAGATATAGATACACACAACAGCTGCTTTACACACAATATATGCAATCATAGACAGTACTGAAAGTGGTCAACTAGTCACTGGGGAAAAGCTGTAAAAATAAATGTCTCTTGCAAATAAAACCTCAGAAGAGCTACAAATATTTTGTGATGCAACACATTGTTTTCGAAACAAAATGGATTTAACCACACTTCAAAAATGAAAAATCATCAAAAGTTCAACAGAAGACAAAGAACAAAAAACGCTTCATTTCCACTTTTCATAAACCACAACGCTTGTAATAATTACAGAAGGCAATCCATTCTACCGTGGGAAAAAAAATGGAATTTAGATCTGATAGTTGCAATAAAAAAAGCATACTTTCGATGCAATTCCAAGAGGGGGATTTATGTGTGAATGTAGAGTATACAGAGACTTGAGGATCCACATTAAAGAGCCAGTTAAGCTGCAGAAGCCTCGACGCTACTTACAGTCTTTTGAGTGATGGCAATCCAAGGAAAGCTCCTGGTTCAATACGACTGATCATGTTACTCCGCAGGTCCCTGTCAAAAGCAAAGAAGACAAGTTTAGGTCATGAGCTGTTAATAAAGTACCAAAATAAGATTGAATGCTTTCTGCTTGGTTTGCGTCTTTGCATGAATTTAATAAACCCTTTGCAGAACAGCTGTTAGACTTTTCCCTTTTATTTTCATCCGGAGCAGCTCAAATATTTAACTTAGTTTATTCAGAAAAACTACATTGTGTCTCCTCTGCAACTTTGAGTTAAGTGCATTTTAGCCTACACATTTTCAAGCTTTAATTTACTGTGCTACAGTATACACTAAACCCTAAAGGTTCATTTCAGTCTAACTTGCTGCTATTCTCTCTTTTCTTCCACTATATGCACATTATGATTGAAGTTATGTTTCTCCCTTGCTATGTGGAACAACAACATCCTTTACATGTCCTATTTTGTTTTGAAGGGATTAAGTCCATTTAATACTGCAACTCACTTTCTCAACACGATTTGGCAAATGCACAGTTGCAATATCCTGTGGTCAACACTGTCCAAGAACTTCTACCCATATTTTCAGCCATATTCCAGTGACAGTGGGTGGTAACAGACCAATCTGCATCCCTATGCTGTTACAGTGCTCAGGAAGTGTGGAGTTAATAATGTAAAATAAGACTCACACATGCTTACATGCTTATGTGAGGTTTGTGTTGGGGCCTGTATAGTGCCGGAAGCTAGCTGTTTGTTGATGCTTGTTAAAGTGGTTTCAGTTGCCTATATCCATGATAACATCCTGTACACTCACAGGAGTTTTTCTGGAAGAATTTATTCTTGTTTGAGTTCTTTGCTGCCTCTCTTCTATTCCTCTAAAATGTCAGAGTTGGAAATGGAAAGTATTGTACTGAATGCTTAAAGAGCAACACTGCAGAGCTGCAACAGCATGCAACACTTGCGAGAACAAACAACAAATGACCAGCTCCAAGCACAACACAGAATTCAATACAAACTTCACATAAGCATACAACTACGCTTAAATCTTCCACTTTAAAAGACATCCACATGGCAGTAAAATACTATAAGACTTGTATTCCCATCCTTTCAAGTGTTGTCAGGCACAAGATCCATTTCCTTCATTTTTTATTTATTTTTTTTTTAAATTGACAAAGAACAGAACACACTCGAGTGATTGCTACACAGACGTTGACAGGGTTGACCCCTAAAGCAGCGTTCTTGCTCTCGCATCCCCACACAGAGTTGTCCCTCCCCGGAGTTTCAAAGGCTTGTGGTTGCAGAATTCCTGTGGTGCTCACCTGCACTGGCACTGCCTAGTCACTCATTACAGCCGAGGTTCAAGAGGCTTTCTACTCGCCACCTGAACCCACACAAAGGGCCTCTGGGTAACTCTGCCTGTTTGATGTCGAGGAGCTGTCAGCTGAAGGTGAGTAGGTGGCCATAGATAAGTCATAGACAAAAAATCTATTGCTTGTTAAGACTTTTGATGTGAGCTAGCAGAACTGGCTTGTGATGACAGGAAAATGAGAAGGCAAGGCAAGGGAAACAATCCTTAAAAGATAACCAATGAGTGGTTTAGAGTGGTTATTAGAAGCACGCACACACACACACACACACACACACACGCACACACACACACACACAGATAAGGTCTAGGCCATTTTGTCCGTGAGAACGTGGAGATACAGTTGTTACAGTTGAAGGAAAGCAGGAGACAAACATAACCAGACAATTCTCCTGAGATGCAAGTGACTGATGAGTCACCAGAAAAGCTCTTCAGCTCCAGCTGGACTCGCTGGTCAGATGTGCAAGCCGCATAATTAGTTTCAAAAACAAGCCACAGAATGCTTTTCCAGTAATTCTCATATTTTGACATATTTTCTCCAAGAAATTCCAGACAAAAACAAATAAACAAATATCCGTCACAGAATTTAAAATGACATTTTAACATTTCAACCCCAAAATTACATTAATTAGCTCAGTTCGTGGTGGGCGATTCGACAGTTTAATATCATGACTGATTTTACAGATGCTGTAATCTCTCATTACGGGAGATTGCGTCACATTATGTCTACTGTCTCCTGTTTCTAATCTCCATATGATAACTTCAAAGAGCATTAATAAAACATCTACAAATCAGTAAGGGTGTGTAGACTCATATATGGTTCTGCTGATTGAACATAATTACTTCACGGGTCTCTTTCTCTCAAACGTGACATACATATAAATAATAACTTGGGTGTAAGTGTGGCCAGCAGCAGTACAGTGCATGAACAACTGCTAAAAAAAAAAAAAAAAAAAAAAAACAAATACGCCAACTCAGTATGTGGTGTTTGAGAAGTTGACAATCTAAGAAAATTACAAAGACAATGTTTTTTAAGTATCGTCATTGGCATCTTGATTCTGGAATGACCTTGCCTGAAGAGATACAATGAGCAGATTCAGTAAACTCTTAAACATCACTTCTTAAAACGCACTTCTTTTTCTATATTTTTTGTATTTATTTTGAAATCATAAAATCGCCCTCTCCTTTGGTAAATCACAACCTTTAATTCTTAAATCCTGCCTCACAGGCTGCCCTTACAATTCAGATATCAGCCACACAGGAAAGCCTGCAAAATCTGTACTGAGTAACCACTACTGCTGATGACAAAAAAGAACTATCCACTTTTCCCCTGTTGGACTACTTGTGGATGAACTGTAGAGTTTCAGAAGGGAACCAGTTCACGGTTTATCGTCCATAACTGCATTTCAGAATCCAACGGCCGCTGGCCACACATGACCTGGCACCTTTTAAATTTATCTGCAGAAACAAAAATGCCCGGCTCTGTGGATGTACTGAAAAAGCTGGCTTCAAAGCTCCAAGTATGTTCCAGGGCTCTTCTTGAACTAGTCCCAAACCAAAAAGGCAAGTTCTGCAGCTGCTGCCATTTTCAGGAATACAGTTTTCCAATTTTCCTTCTGTTATATTGAAGAAACACCTGATGTGAACTCCTGCCGGTCGTTTTTGTCACAGATTTAATGATGGAAGTATCTGCTGGCAGAGGATTATACATGCTGGGTCACTGGCATTTCATTGACATTCCTATTGAGGAGAATCAAACTAATGGTGTTAAAGTTGCCTCAGGGTACAGAGAATGATGGATAAAACATTCTGCTGCTCAAATGCAATTTTTTTACAGCACAAATTAAGTTCACCAGAGACTCTATGAATGACTGGCCCATCTAAAATATGACTTCTGTGTACTGACTATCTCAGCAGACAACATTCCTCACAAAACAGTCACTGCAGTCGTTATCTGTCCTCTGTTTTCCACAATAAGCATTCCTCCACAGCAGTGGATTTAGTGAGGAATTAGCATGTGACAGTTGCCTAGCTTGGCTCCCATTTCTATGAAGAGGAGTGATAATGGGGATTCTGTGTGGCTTATTTCCAAGCAGGGACACCTTTGGCCCCTGACAAAACACAGCGGTCTCCACAGTTACTTTGCAATTTCACGCAGAGTGCTGGATAGGCGTAATCGATTCTCTAGCCCTCTCTGGCACTCACAGCCAGCTGCTGTCTCAGTCTTCATGACTGCATATAAAGAGTCCAAATGAGGGCGGTCTTCTTTGTGGACCAAAAAAAAGAAAGCTGTGAAAGCAATAGGAGGAGGAGGAGGAGGCAGGGGCGAGCCCCTCAAATACACTTGTGTTGAATTTTTATCCACTTCGGGAGTTTGAGGAGAAAAGAAGGGGACAGAGATTGAAAGGGGTGTGTGGGGGGGGGGTGCAGAAACATTTTGGGGAGGGAGAGGCTTCAACATGCAGACAAACTAACACTCTGTGAGAAACGTACTGCTGACACCTCTGGCCTTGGCTTGGCCTCATTACAATGACAAAGCACGCAAGCCATCTAGCAACCTCGCTTCACTGGTTGAGAGAGTGGGGTGGGGTCTGTGGGGCACAATGGGAGCAGCTTTTGGAGGTAAACTTGCTTGTGGATTGATGCTATGACAAGGCAGGGGAGAGTTTACGACCAAATTGACTGGCCGTTCACAGACAAAGCATATAAGTGCCTTAAAGGCTTTCTTGGTGGAGAAGGATCAAAGCTTACTTTTTTCATTCACATTCAGTACACAGCTTCCTGCCTCCTGTAGGTTTGAGCTGTAATACCAACATCTGACCCAATTCGACAGTCTACAAGGAGTTTTGCTGCGGATCCAGGGGCAGATGAATGTGTTATTAATACACGAGTACACCCAAGGAAAGCACAAATTTACACAACTCACCATCTCAAATTATGACCACACCTCGAGAAAACTTCAGAATACAAAATACACAATCAAAATTTGCAGTAGATGGTTTAATAGCAAAAACTGTCAATATCTGTGTTTACCACCTGAATTTATTTTTGGGGAAACTTTAAAATATAGATTTTTTTCCTAACAGGAGAAAAAAAAAACAAAACAAAAAAAAAGCAGGGTGTTTAAAGGTTGTGGTGGTATGCATTTCATTCAGAACTGATACCAGGAGGCTAAATAGGGCAAACAAGTTCTCATCTACCTTCTAGATTTCCAGTCTTTTTAACCAGCCCGGAGAGAATGACAGGGAAAACATGCCCTTAGAATTCCATATCAATGCAGTCATGTGTTATCGTAGCCTTGAGTAAAAGCACAGCCATTAATGGTCTGGTTATTTTATCTGCATGAATCCATTCCAGAGTGATAAATCACCCATGGCCCCATATGTACGGGCCCTGAGCCATTTTCTTGAGAACTCTGGAGTAAGGAAACACGGATGGTGACATTCCAGTCTCTAAAGTAAGAGTCACACTGACAGAAAATATACACTGGTATAACAAAACAAAAAAAAAAAACCACAAAAAAAAAAACATCTCCTTGTTTCCCTTTACTGCCTTATAAGGCTCTAAGAAATGAAATACAGAGGCCTAAAAGAATTAGTTGTAAAATAGTATTATTGTTGAAGAAGCAATAACGTTACCTATAACTTTGTAAAGTGAATGAGCGAATACTGAGCCGGATGTGGGGAGTAAGTCACCAGGCAGACAAACAAAACAACCCTTGGGGCTATATCTATAATTAGCCTTTTCTGGTACTGTCTCCGGTCATCTATCATATACTGATATTCTTAACTAAGGCTAAGTGCTGCATGGAGGCCTACTCATTTTCTATGACCTGGATGTTCTACTGGCATCAGGCCAAAGTGTGCTTTACAGAACTCCAGCTTCTCCACTTCACTTGTGGAGTGATGGATAGCTCCGGCTAATGCACTGGGAGATTATAACTGGAGATGTAGCTAAGGTTTTCGACAACACCACCAGACCTCCAGCAAAGGTCAGAAGTTTACATACACCTTGCTAAAAGCATTCTAGCTCCACTGGTGTGTATTGGTATATTGAGCACTTGGGAAAGACTTCACACAAAGTTCCCATCTCATTCACCCATAAACCTGCTACTTTAGACCACAAATTTTGGATGCAGGAGTTTGTGTTGATTATTTCAAAACCTTTATTTTGCTGTACCATTTTGAGTCAGACAATAACACTAAGCATGCAGTCCAACTCAAAATGGCACCACCATGGACCATTTGCATCCAAGTTTTACCCTTCTGCCTCACTTGGATATTCAAAATATCAAATAAATTTCACTATGCCATCAGATTTATTAAGCCCCCCAGTGGTACTCCACCGCTGAGGGTCACTATTGGGGTGGGATTATTTGGGTTACATGCCTCACCAGTCTTCCTTAGTAGATAAAATTGATCACTGTGGCCTGATAGGGGTATTTTTGGATATTCCTCCAACACGTAAGAATCTTTGTCACTTTGCAAACTTAACTCTTATTTTTTTCTGCTCTGATATTTTGGAATTGTTTACTCCTACTTGAAGAGTTCTTCAAGTTCTGATCCTAAACCCCTCTCTCGACTGTGAATGGGCATATTTTTGATCCTATTATGCTGGCCGTTGTCCTGGGATGCTTTTGTTGCACTATGATATGTTCATCACTGGAAGCCAGCACATGCCTTCTTCAAAGAGTCACTGGCTATATGGAACAGGAGCATTCATATTCATGTACTACTGTAGTTATGATTGGGCTCCCAAAAAAGAACTAAACTTGTGCAAATTTATTGTGACCACTAACTAATCTGAATTTTCAGCAATGGTAAAAAAAAAAAACTTTCTGGGATCTTCCAGGCTGTTTAAAGACACGGTGAGCTTATATTAAAATAAAACTTCAATTAAAAACTGTTATTCTGAAATTTTACATCATAACAAGAAGTGAAGTAATAGAGGGAATATGTTAAAAAGCAATATTTATTATGTCTTATGCACTGTCAAAAGGCATAATAACTTATATGTAGGTATAAAACCTTCATCCATCTCTATAATTCACAAAAAAAATAAATCAAGGAGGGACTGAGATAAATGATGAAATGACCAAAAAAAATGACTTACAATTTCTCCAGAGTGGACAATCCAAAGAAGGAGCCATTTCTGAGTTCCTGAATCTTGTTGTTGTTTAGAATTCTGTGGAAAGAAAAATACATATAAATTGATGAAAACTGAAAAAACAATGGATCAAGAAAACATTAGAAAAGAATGCATTACTGTGAAACAGAGAGCAAAATCAATAGAAACTAGGCCTAATGTTTTTTTTCCTTAGGTGGGACACTGCAGCTTGTTAACAGACAATCAAATTATGTCTTAGGCTACTGTTTAGTTACCAGCAGATACACAAAATTCCTTGCTACCAGGAGATCAGAAAAAAAAAAACAAGTTGGACTTCAGCCCAGTGCTTTCTCTCTGTCACACTGGTCATTCTCAGAGCAGGTAACATTGCTTTCTTTTATTGTGTAGCCCCTTTGATTTAACAAGTAGCTGTTTCATGATCTCATTTCTTGCAGCAACCAAACATTTGTAATACACTCTCAATAATGCTCCAATAAAAATTTGGCACTTTATCCCCAGAAAACAGTTGGACAAAACCTTCAAGTCCAAGTGTGAATTCTTGATTACTTCCTCCTTGCACATTAAACTGAGTTTTATTATCCAGTTTATTCGCCAAAGTGATCGACTACAAAGCTGCAGAGTACAACTCCACACTCTGTGCCCAGGTCCTGTAGAGTTCCCCTCTTTCTCCCAAGCTACTCCCAGTGGATCTGGGAAATCAACACCACTGTTAAGTCCCAGAAGAAAACCCAAGCAGGGACTTGTGGTTAGCATATGTTCTTGGCCAGCAGGGAGGGGATGTGGTGGGTGACATACATGCTAGTGGCACCCACAACCCAGGGCCACATTGAAGTCATTATGGGGTGTTGAGGAGTTCTTTTATTACAGGGTTGGACAGTGGAGACTCATTGGAGAATTGCTGTTTGGCTCCCTGCCGCTCAGAGAGAGAGAGAGAGCACACAAACAGTTCCTGTGTTTCTCAGCCGATGCTTTGCAGGTTTCAGAAAGTTGAAATGCCATATGTTAGAACTTGGTAACATACAAGACTGCAAATTCTATCACTGCTGGTCTACACAATCTGATGACACTGGCAGAGATGGTGGGCCTCCCAAGAATATGGCCACAAAGATCTTATTTATACTGAGCAACATTTGGCATGCTGTAGGAATGCATTCAGCATGTCATCCCTCCTCTTGGTCCATTCATCCGTCTTGTATTAAAAGCCGGTTTACAGAGGCACAAAGAAGAGACTGGGCAACTCCTGCATGAACAGCTGAAGCTACACATCAAAATTTCTAAATATGTGAAATAGTGACAGTGATATATAACAAAGATGACTTTTGATTAACACAGGAATAATTCAAACCAGACCTGAGTTACAGGGGTTTCCAAATCAATTTGGAAATCATGTTGAATTATACACATAGGGAAAATCTTCACAGATTTTCTTCTTCCTAATATTTAGAACTACAACACATTACTCACTAAATGACACATTTGGGTTGTTGTGCCCAAGTGAACAACACACCATCTCATAATTTTTTAAGTATGCACATGTAAAAGGATAAAAAAAACAAACAAAAGCAAAACAAGGACAAGTGGTACCACAATCCGTAATGTTGATTAAAAACAAAGAACTAAATAAGGCTTAATGAGTCAGGATGATGAAATGGTTATGGAGACCCAGTGCATGCTGTCACACACAAACTATAAAAAAAAAAAAAAAATCAATGGAAATAGAATAGCCCCAGTAATACTGGGCCTGTGGTCTGAAAATGTTTGTCAGCACTGAATGTGTTCAGTGGGAACAAACATTTCACACAAAGTACTGCAGTTTGAAGTGACTGAACTGAATACATTCAGTGCTGACAAACATTTTCAGAATGGCAAACCTATATCATTATGAAACTTTATTCACTGTCTTCCACTGGCGAAGCACTGAAGCTCTGAAAATACATCTTGACCAGCCATATGACTCATCCACACCAAAATATCTAATTTACAAAACAGATATCTTTATGTTGGAGTGTCTCATTTACATGTAAAAGGCATTTACGGTTACATCAATGATGATTTTTCAAAACTCCAGTTTGTGAAAACAGAAAGGCTCGAAAATTATATTACCAATATTGCATTGTGTAATGAAACTGTACCTGAAACATCAACTCCACATGCATAAATAAGTGCATAACCTGTAGTAAATCGAGGTCAGAACTGATACCTTTGGGAGGCTGCACCAGTGTTAAGGTCATATTCACATAATGTACATAATACACTTCTACAACCCCAAGGTAACTTCAGTTTACAACTGAACTTGTTACTGCTCACTTTCATGACAGATTAAAGCCTATTATTATCCAGTGTTCACAGTTTTAATTTCACCATTTTTCCCTGACCATTAGTGCCTGTTTGAAGTCATTTTTGTACTGTCATGTGGACATATTTTGTAAGACAAAGGTTCAGTGGACAGAATTTTTTTTTTTTTTTAAAACGAAGGAGGAGAAATATCCATTTAGCAAAATATCTGTGTTCCGGCATTAATATTAGCTAATGTTGGCCTCAAGGCCTAGACTTGGCCTAGACTCTCTCTTATTTGCTATTATGGTACTTTTTTGGAAATTACTGGCATAATCTGTCCAGGTTTTAACTGCACAGATTCTGCCAATCCAAATATCTTCAACAAAATATATTTAACAATTTCCAGGGTGGCCTTGGTTAGTCTGCGTGTAACTCATGAGGATCTACAAACCTCTTATATGACTAGATAATCAAGACTAAACATCAGAATCTTCCAAGGCAAGAAGAGTGAGAGAGGTTAATCTGGAGTAAATCATCCAAAATCTCCTGTAGTCTGAGCTCATCTTTAGGTGAGTCATTTAGAGGAGGATTCATTATAATGGAAGACACTACAGCAAATATATCTGGGCTTTTGGGGTAAAAAGTTATTTGATATGACAGCCTTTTTATCTCCACTCTAAATTGTATTATGTACCGTACAGCAGTATAAATACACATTTCTAGGCTTGTGACTATGGATCATAAAACTAAATCTGTGTCTGGGAGTTCTCTTGGGAGTCATGAGGGCTTTTTCTTGCCCTTTTCACATTCCTCTCTCCATTGCATGCCAACTTTCTTCAAGACAGTAGTGTGACCATGGTCAGCAACAGTAACTGCTTTGGCTGCAAGAGTTTTTTTTTTTTTTTTATAGTGTCACAATGGTGAGAAAGAGATACAGCTGCAGACTATACAACCAGTGTTTTTCTTCAATACAGATACTGCTAAAAGAAAATACACAAATCCTTATGAATATTATGGAATATTGAATTTAACACATTGAGTTAACAAGGCTTAAGGTCTGCAAGGAGTTCATTACTTATCTGCCACAATCTCCACCACCCTTAGGACATTTGTAGTTGGAGCGTCTGCTTCCTTACTGTCTGCCTTTGGACAATGGTCTGAGGTCTCCAGACTAAATAGTAGTCTACGGAATTTCTTTGGGCTACTCCTGAAATGCTGGAGGAGGGAGTCTCCCTTATCTTGATGCATAGATAAGACCTGTTTGAGCTCAGGCCAGGAACAAGCTGCAGGGCAATCATACCCCATATCTCACATCCTGTCTACTGACACAGATGGGCCAGATCAACAAAAGTGAACATCAGTGTCAAGAATTCAAGTTTCACCTATCATTTCTCAAATAGGCTCATTTTTTTAAGCTTAAGAACTCTATTTTATGGAACTGTTTACAAAATTTCATTATCACTTGTAGATAAAACAATATAAAGATATAGGTTAATCAATATGAAATTAAACCTAGAAAGGACTAAAATATGTAAATGCACTATTTACTTTAATAATATTTTTTCTTCCTTGTATAAGCGATATTTTAAGTCTGTGAATCTGTAGGTATTAATTATTCAACAGTACAAGAATATATAAAGGTTATATACAATCAAATTATTTGTCAAATATGCTCTGCAATTAGGCTAGCTGTATATATAACTTTAGTTGTAATTTGTATGTGAAGTAAATGTTTATTAGCATATTTGTAGTGTTTTAGTTAATGCAAAGTCTTTTATTCTGATACTGAACAAAGTGACAAATTGCTGTCCCTGTGTCACAACAGATTTGTGTTCATAAAAATTATCATTTAAACATTTTTATCCAATACTGATCATAATTGTAGTTTAACATCATAGATAAAGCCCAATGCTTCATTTACTATCAATTTCTTACGAGAACAGCATGTTTTGTACATTTGTGTAAAGTGAAAAAAACTATGGTCAAGTCCCTGTGTCACAGCAGTAATTTAAGTATTTTTACCCCAAAATTTTATTTCTGTAAATTGTAACATGTGTCACATGAAAGTACTTACTGAGACCTATTCATACATGTATTAAACATGTAGGTAAGTTATTTAGTTTTCAACACAGACCTTACTGAACATGAAATGTGTCCCTGTGTCACTGCTTGAATCTGGCCCAGATGTTACATATCTCACTAGCTGGGTTTCCATTACCCTCAGAAATGCGCAAAATGTAAATTGCACAATAGAAAACTGGTAATAGAAACATCGAAATGTCACAAAAACTGTCAAAGATCACAAAAAAGTTTTTACACACTCATGAGGTGGTTTTTGAGACATTTCGATATCGAAGTAGCCTACAGTGCCAAAATGTGATGGAAACATATTTTGCGCATTCTCACACATTTGTGCATGGTGGTTTTGCTCACGCCAAATGTCTCACCTATGACCCTGTACTCAGAACAGGTGGTTCTAGTTTGTATCGGGCAATAGCCACTCACTTTTGTGCAAGAACTGCTTCCTAAGTGCATGACAAGTCTGGTGTCATGAGAGGTTCAACATCATCACACAGTTCATTAAATGTTGCCTGGGTCATTCAGAAATTCTGGATCCACAACTCGTTGGTGAATTCCTGAAGTACAATTCTCTCCCAGAAATCCATTCTGCATGGCCGCTGCCATAAATAAGGACTTTGCCTTGGGACGATTATATGTTCCCTTCTTTTGTTTAAGACAGTCACTGCAATAGCAGTAGATGAACAGACATGACAGTGCCAACACTGTGGAGGTTTTGCATGAAACTCAGTGTGTCCATCTTCCTTAAACATGTGTCTTGCGAGAACTATACAGTATTTTATGAGAATCATGACATGTTGCGAGATGGGACTTTACTAGAATGACACTTCGGAAGCCAAACACTCTTCAAATGGAAAAACCTACAAGTAGTACTGTGTCAAAATTGTACAAAGAGCCTATCGCTTTTATTTAGTGGAAAACTGTAATGGCAACCCAGCTACAGACATTTATGGAAAAGCTGTCTCTAAAACAAGAATTTCTACTCTGAGTCATGGCTAATATAAAATGCAATGGCCTAGATTTTAGTGTGAAAAAGTAAGGGAATCTGATACTATCGAAGGCTCCAGTTCATTTTCACTTGGGAAAATACACCTCTAAACATGGACACCTCCAGCTGTAGACACAACTTTAAAAGAAATAAACTAAAAATGACCAGCCAATACAAAATCCCCTAACAGGCACATAGTGTTTCCAGGACAAAGCTAACTGTTCCTCACTCAACACTTTCTTTACACTCAGGGGGCTTTTAGACAAAGAACGCCCAAGAGCAAAGAGCTCCAATTCTTCAAGAGGCTTTAAGAAAAGATTCAGGCTGCACTTGAGCTCATAAAACCCCTTCTAGAGTAACTTCCTCTTAATATAGGGGATGGAAAAGTGGACCTCAGCTCAGGTGGAAAAGGGAACTGATCCAATGGCTGATATGTTGGAACTTGCCAAAGTATTTCTTGGTGTTGTCCAAGACATTCTTGTTCCAAAACCTTTCTAAGTTTGAAAATATACCTTTATTATCCACTTTTGTTTTGACACTGAAGGCCCGAAAAAGCTTTAGATGGATTTATATTTCAGATTTCAATGGTGAAATATTTTTTGTGCCAAACTGGAAAGAGCAGAAAGGTCTCACTCTGCCAAATCATAGGCCTTAAGATATTCTTTTTCATTATCAAACAGGCTAATCCATCAGAACGAGGTATTGTCCTTAAGATTCTCTGGTTAAATGGAAAAATGATCTACCATGCAACAGCAGGATAAAAGCAGATAAAAAGTAAATTATCACACACAAAAAGTTATCACACAGGCTTCCCTTATGCCTATGCTTGAAACTGAAATGCTTGTCTGGGATTAAGTGGGACTTGGGGAAACCTGGCAAAGTACAAACCCAACAGGTCTCTGAAATGAAAGGCTGCGAACTGACTAAATGTGCAGCTGTCTGTGCCTCGCCTTTGAGATTTTACCTTCTGCTGAAAACTCTGCCAGAGTACTTTGAAAAACACAGGAGCATTCCTTTAGACCAATGGCTTGTCTGCAGAGGAACAAAAACAAATCCTCTTAGGATATGCATGACAGCAGGCACCTGTGTTCTAGTTATACAAGCACTTCAAAAGGCTACCAGCGTGACATAGTATTTTTTTAATGTCAGGAGAAATAAATAAACGAAGCAATTGGCATGAGTGCTAATCACACATTCCAGACTGATGGGTTTACAGACAGTCTAAGAGTTTCTTTTTAAGATTCCATGAAAAGGTCTGACTCATAAGGTGAAGCCTCTATGCAGCCAGATGAAAAAGTGAACAGAACTCCCAGCTTGCACTGCTGTGAAACAACAGTTTACTGCACTCCAATGTGTCATCAAAGTGAGCGTGCTTTTCCTGCAGCGAGGGAGGAAATCCCTGCTCTCTTCCTGACATTAATCCTGCGCTGCTCTGTAGAGGCCAAAACCAGGTGTGCCTATGTGCACTGTCCAAACCAGGTGCTCCTGTGAATGCAACCTGATTACACTAAACATGCCTTGTAAAGAAATATGAGCTGGGTTAGTACATACAGCCTAAATGCAGTCAATTCTAGTCTGCATGGGCATTTTAACTGAAACTCAAACAGGTAAACTGAAAAGAGCACTCATGTAGACACCCATGCATACTATGCATGCAGCCCAAATTATCCTACTAGGGGAGACATAGGTTAAAATTAAACCCTTGTGTTTAGCCAAGGCCTACACTGACATGGCTGTACAGGGCAGCTGTAAACACATTCGTGTCATTTCCTCTCAGATTACTAAGGCATGCAGTATCATTTGGAGAGCACAAATGTGGGGTAATGCATCACTCTTTTTTTTTTCCACTGAGAGGCAGATCACAGCAGAAGTGCACTTAACAGCTACAGCAAACATTTGAGTGAAATTATAGCTACTTAACCCTCAAAGACCTAAACAGCCCCCAGCGACCAAAAGCATCTGATCTAAAATGTGAGATAACTTTTGATCCACTTATCCTATCAATACAGTAAAATAATTCAGATAAAATGCTGTTTCTCATCTGTTCAATGGTGTTAGATGTACCTTTTTTGGACATTCAGAGGCCCCATAATTAACTTGGAAACGCATTGTTCCACAATATTTATTCACCAATGAAAAACATGTAAAAGACAGTGGTTCAAGAGGCTTGTTTTTATGTTCAGTTAATGATATATTTTGTTCAAAACATGACTTGATATGTGAATTTAGGCTGAGCTTCTACATATGTCTATAGGATTAGTGAAATACATCTACAAAATGCAGAGGATGATATTGAGGATGAATCACTTGGGAAAGGTTAAATGTAGATAAAAACTCAAATGCAAGTCACCACAAAAATAGTTGTAGGTCTTTAGGGGTCAACTTTGTAATTGTCAAAGTGCACATTTGTGGTTTTGTTACTCATGTATGACATCATAATAAGAGCAGTACAATTATCCTGGTGGTTCGATAATGTCTGCAAAGCCTTATGAGTAGTTCTCCAAGTGTACTTGTGGTTCAACTCTTTTTTTTTAAGTCTCCAAAAATCCTGAATTACTTGTTTTATTCATTAGAATCCAGACCCCTGAAGTGGAAAACAGGAAGTCTAAGCACAAGAAAGGGATTTAAGTATGATGAATGGAATGGATCTCTGGCAAGGCCTGTAATTAACATACACAACAAGGTGCAAGAACACGCAAATTGAAAATCATCCAAACAACAAGGCAGCTATACTGCCTCTTGCCACTATGTTAATTAAATAACACAACCCTAATGTACGGAGTTCAGAAGTCATTAACTCCAGAATATTAAAGCAGTCACGGTCTGTTTAGCAGAGTAGGGTGTAGTTAACAAACAGAGTGAACTTTCT
The DNA here is from genome assembly GCA_037367295.1 of Apogon hyalosoma. Lineage (NCBI taxonomy): Eukaryota > Metazoa > Chordata > Actinopteri > Kurtiformes > Apogonidae > Apogon > Apogon hyalosoma. Next base: position 14,578,730 of record JAPQRP010000012.1, on the reverse strand, counting down.
GTCCGCACATAAAGTTAAACAGGGAAGGATCAGCTATGATTTAAAAGAGTGAAATGGCAATGAGGGGCCGTTTCATGTTCGGGAAAGTTGCCTCGTATGAATCGAGACCCCTCTTTGCCTCAAATTCTCTGTGTTCAGACCAGCTGTGTCCAGGCCATGTTCAACCCTATTGCAAGACAGCGACAAAGTCATAAAACGAGACCACCTTGTCTCCTGAGAGAGCCCACTGATTTTACAGACCATAAATTAACACCCAAAAAACTGCACTGCCAACATAAATTACCGTTTCATCACCACTTTGGTCTCGAGGGAACTGTAGAGAACACCAGTGATGGAGAACCGCTGCCTTTCTTATCCTGCAATAAATAAAAGCAAACAACCAGAAATACAAAATGCTAGGACTAGGAGGACATGGGGAGGAATTCTTCAGAGTTGCACTGCTCGCTGCTTTCTGCTCTGTAATTACATCGTTCTTGTTCTGTGGAGGCCATCCTCCACATAACAGTCCTTAAGCTCAACGCTAAATCATGAGCAACCTGGCTCCACTTCCAATCCATCACTGTCAGAATACGATAACAGGCTCAAGGCTCAGTGAAGACAAACAGACATGGGACTGGAGGCAAACTTCTCTCCAACTTTGTAGTGTAACACTTTTTTTTTCAAGGATTTTCAGATTTCTACTACCTTGGCAATAACACTTGCACAACGCATTGCACGCAAACACTATTTTCTTCCAAATAAGAACATGTGATATGCCTTGAGAATCACATAGTAACAGCAATTAACTGTCTAGTAAGCTCCTAACTGAGTAGATGTTTCCCTCTGTTTCTTCCCCTCCATAGAGTCTATTATTTGCTTTCTACCCCTGCACCCTGCCCTGGTATTCTCATATTTCCCTCATCGCTCACCACCACCACAAAACACAAGTGCTCTACTCTTTTTTTTACTCCTCTCCATCTGTTTTGCTTGTGTTAACCATTCTACTCTGTCAAGCATTCGGTAACAAACCATAATAATAATATTAAAAAAAAAAAAGTCAATGAGCATGTGGATATGTTTTTTTTTTGTGGAAAGCACTTGCACTTCATGACTTTGATATGTGAGATTTTGTACGTCACATTGTGTGGTCCATGCAAAGACAAACAATTTTAGCAAGATAACTAAACAAATGCTTTTTTTTTCCTTTTTTTTTTAAACAAAACTTATGCTATTCTTTGCCTTTCGTATGCTGTAGCCCATGTTCTACCCTGAATTCTAAATGTTACTACTTTGTCTGTAAAGCACTTTGGGTCAACTTCTGTTGTTTTTAACCCTTTATCGGGCAAGTGACTATTTTTGGCAATTTCCGAATATATGACAAGACAATGACAGCAACAGTTACAGTGAGTCAACAATCTCAGATCAAATGTGGTCTACAGGGTCTGTAAGGTCCACCTCTGCATGATCAGTGAGTGTACCTGCTTTGTTAGGTACCACGAAGTAATGGTACTAATGTAAGGGAAGATGTTCAAAGGGATAATGTGTCTGGATCAGCACTTATGTTGTTCTAATGCTCTAAAATACATATTTCCTTCACTTCACATGTGCTTTTCAAATGTATTTCTTACATGTCAGGAACCAAATATGGTAACTTCATTAAAGTCATAAAGTCTTGTTATGTCCTCCAGTAACATGCTAAGGTTGGAATTTTGAATTTCCGAGTATTTCTGAGTGCCCTATTAAGGGTTAAATGTGCTAGATAAATAAACTGACTTGAAGTATGAAGTAACAAACCATGGTTGCGTGCTAATAAAAACACCCAAAAAAGCTGATCTAAACTGAGCTTTAACACATTTACAGCAGTAAATCTACTGAGAAATGCCTGAAGCAGAAATAGATAGGTACATCATTTGGTGTCTGCACTGATTTAGCTGCAAAAATATGTTCCAATGTGTGAATCATTGCATTACAGGAAGTTGCCGTTACATGGGGTTTACATTTACACTGTTAAAGAGTTTGCAGCTGTGAAAGAATGATGTATGGCTGACAAGATGTGAGCTGAGGTGAACTGTTTGTCATTCTGTTTAAGATGAACAAAAAAAAGAGACATATCAGTTTGGATATACAAATGTACTTTTCAGTGACTAGTAATTGGGGATCATTGAGGGAATACTGCATGGGAGGGGGGTTAAATTAGTGTTTAACTGGATATATGCGTTTTGTGGTGCAGTGTATGTACAAATGCATGTGCTCCATACTCACAGGGTGACTGTTCTGTTGGGGATGGAGTCCGGGGGTAACACCTGATGGAGCTCCATGTTGCTGCAGACCACTTTCCTGTCGGATCCCAGGCTTTTCCCACTGCTTTTTGAGCGTTCGTCATATGACTTACAATCAGATAATTGAGCCGAGTCACCGCCGCCACACAGCAGCAAAATCACAAACAACTGCAACAGATCCACCCTCATTTTCACACTCGATCACAAGCAGAATGCAGCATGAGGGGGGGAAATACACACTAAATACGACTGGTGGAGAGACGGGTCAGTGTAGTGTTTGTTATTCGAGTATTTCCACAAATACAGGCAGCATTAAGGACAAAAACAACACCTTTCCCAGGATCTGGTTTGGCTCCAGTGTTCCTTCCTCCTCCATTTCTCGTCGGGCTTTTTCTCCTGTTGTGCTCGGCGGTGCTTCTGTCCGGTTCTTCTTTGTTTGCCAAACCTCTCATTTACAATTCCCTTTTTCCATCGTGGGACGGAAAACGTGTCTCCAAACGCTACAAATCAACACAAAAATCCCCAAAAGCCGAGTGGAGTTACTCGCTACCGACTAACTTATCCGGTTGTTGGGAGATTTTCTTTGTTGCTAATCGCGTGCGTCCAAGTCCCGGTGTTGTCTTTTTTTTTTTTTTTTTTTCCCCACAGTTGTAGCGGTTGTAGTCACCTCAGGTTATCCAAAGAGAGTTTTAGGAAATGTATAAGCTCTTAAGAAAACTAACTTTAATTCCTCTGTACTTTAGGATAAACAGTGAAGCAAACCAGGGTGAGTAACTTTCTCCTTCCCGAGCACCGACAGGAACTCACTTCCCAAAACCCAAAGCGCAACATCATCTTTTCAACGGAAAAAAAACAAAACACCCGAATAAAGTTGAAGCGTAAAGTACAAAGAAGAAATAAAACACTCGGAAATATATCCACAATGGGTGCTTGCGCTCTTTTAGGTCGTCGGAAAACAACTCGCAGCCTACTCTTGTGTTCATTGAGAAGTCCTCTTCCCCTGGTCCTGCCCAGTCCTGCCCCGAGATCCACAAGTCCCACCGGTCAAGCCTCGTGCAATACAGCTCACTTCCGGTCCAGATTTCACAGTAAAACCCGGAACAGGCTATTCGGTAACCTGGTGATGATTGACTCGCAGCATTTCACTCGAGTTTTGATATGTTATTACCGCGCCACCTGAAGGGGAGGCAAGGGGTGTTGGGTTTTTTTTTTTTTTTTTTTTTTTTTTTTTTTTGGGGGGGTGGTTTTTCTTCCCCTTTCTTTGTTTGTTAACACTCGAGCAACAAATCTATTGGTTGAATTCACACCAAATTGGGTTTATAGATTGCCAGTGATCCAGAATAGATCTCATTACATTTTGGGAAAAGTAGATCAAAGTTTACATTTTTTCTGAATTAAAAAAAAAAAAAAAAAGTTTTCCCATTTTCTTATAATGGGCAAACTTTCAAATGTCTGTTGCAGCAAAACTATTGGTTGAATTCATACCAATTTGGGTTTATAGATTGCCAGTGACCCAGAATAGATGTCATTACATTTTGGGAAAAGTAGGTCAAAGTAAAATTTTTCTGTGTATACTTTTTTTTTTTTTTAAATCCAATTTACTTATAAAAGGGAAAAAAATCACATTTTTAACTGCAAAGCTATTAGTTGATTTCATAACAAATTGGGTTTATCAATTGCCAGTGACCCAGAACAGATGTCATTACAGTTTGGGAAAAGTAGGTCAAAGTTCTAATTTTTTATGAATTTTTAGAAATCTTTTTTCTTCTATTTTCTTACAATGGGCAAAATTTCAAATGTCTCTAAAATCACCAATTTTGTTTTAATTTACTTCATACTTGGCACATATATAGAGGCAATTGATATGGTGACATCAGCACATGCAAAGATATAATGACATCAGCTGGATCGATGCAAAAATAAGCTACAATACATGCGAGGGGTGGGGTTTGTTGTGCATGGCACCACTTATTATAAACTTTTTAAAATTTTGTGTGTGTGTTTCTCATTGTTTTTTGTATTTGTCACATCTAAAATGGTATTTGCCACATGTAGATATTATGTTTCCCCCTTCAATAAAAACAACAAACAAATAAATAACCAAAATAAATCAAATGACACCTAAGCAAATATGATTTCATGAAAAGAAAATAGTTTTACATGACTAAACATTTCAATTTTATACAAAAACTGAAATTTTCATATTAGTCAATATCAGTAGTTATCAATGATACATTTATTTCTGCAATAATTAAAGGCTGACATTGAATTTAAACTTTTTAATGGTCAGAACACAATTTATAGATGGAGCATAAAAATGTTCAATGATTGCTGAAATGTTCTGACAATGTAAACAAAAAAACTAAAGACAAAAATCATGCTCATTATTGAAACAAAATTACACTGTAGATAGGCTTACTGGTCTCCAAAAAAAATTTTTGCAATATAATAAATCAAATCATATCACGCTAGTTAACACCATCCTTTTATCACCCAGCCTTACACTTCATATTTTTTGTCCTCTGAGTGTCTTTACACTGTAGCCTATTGGAGTATGAATACAGGCATATATTCAATTAATCTTCTGTTACAATGTAATATAGTGAATCACTTCAGTGTGCACAAAAGGGATGCACAGGGTAATACTGAATGGCCAGGGAAATAAACCTTCAGGGCAAATGCTTTCATCTCCACTGTTTGTTATCGAGACAGGAAAGGCTTGGCATTCATAGAGCACTTTGTTTGCAATGCTCCACTTTGTTTAATGACCCGAAAAGCTAACATGAACTCTGGTCAAAAAGACCCATCATAACTATCACTATCGTATAATCAAAGTAGTTCCAATGAGTTTAAAAAATAAACTTTTTCTCATGATATATCGCACGCACATTACTTCACATTACATCACATTTAATTTGTTCAAACCTTTTTTTCTAGCAAATCTTTATTCAACAAGGTAAAGTATACAATCAATGTATACAACAAGAAAATAACAAGTTTGCCAGTGGGAAGGGTTATACAATTATAATAAAATGTCTAAATCAGAAAAAATATTGGCGGTTTTTGTAGCCTTTTTGTTTCCAGATTTATCTAAAAGCTTTAAATAAAGCTCAACATCTTTTAAAAAATAAATATTTGGTTTTGTGTTACAGAACTTACATTTATGAATGAAGAATTTAGCAAGTAAGAGAAAAATGAATTCTAAAAAAGTGTTTTTCTTCCTTTTTTGGGGTATCTGTAAAAACAAAATTTTTTTTCCACAATATTTTGTGTGTGTGTGTATGTTTTTTTAAAGAAATAAAATAAAACATATTCGACGATATAATTTTTAAATCAAACTTTTTACATACGTTTCTCAAAAACGACGTCATGACGTAGGACGTTAAGCCTGGCGTGCTGCATTCATGTGCTTCTTTTAAGAATGTACAAATTGAAACCGGTCATAAATGTTAACAAAACTCATAAAGTTGCAAAACTTACCTAAAATTATTGCAACTACTTGTTATTCAGTAACGCTCTTCAAGGTCAAAATGTTCATATTCGGTACCGAATATGAAGCACAAAAAAGATATATGAGAAGAAAAAAAAAAAAAAGGTGTGCGAGTTTACAAGGTTTATAAAATATCCTGCGGGTGACGTTAAAATGTAAATGGAAAATTAAGCGTCATACACTAAAACAGTCGCAACAGTGGTATTAATTTGTCATTGGTTAACATAGTGTCCACATTTCCTGTTTCTAAACGTCACATTTCCTAGTTGCTCCTAGTGTAGCTCAGCGTGTATGGCAGCGTTAAGCCAAACTGCCAATGAAATACAGTCTGCGGTTAAACTTTAGCGAAACAAAGACAGACCTTTTATAACCGTGTGCTCCACCACCGTGTCTGCAGAAAGACAGTGAATCATGTTCCCGTGTGACTTTGCGTGGGGAGCGGGAACTGCAGCGTATCAAATAGAAGGTATGTAAACACAGACACTACTACAGTTCATTCATTAGAACTACTGCAAACCCGAGCTTTTATTTGACTTAAATAAACGCTAAACTACTTTTAAGATGGGAAAAACTGAAAGATATGGAGTATGTGGTATTTGTCTGTTCTTTCTCAACCTTAACACCATACATTGATTTTTACAAACCACCACTAAACGTCATGTTAGTCCAGAATCTCATGTACAGTGTTACCATAAAGTTGGAATATTTATTTATTTTTTATTTATTTTTTATTATTAGTGTTACAGTTAACGAGGCATGGTGGAAAGAAAACAACAACAAATAAACAAAAGACGAATAGAGCAAGTACACAAACAAAAAACAACAACATATTACAATGAAAAACATAATAAACGTAAAGAGCAACTAAACAATATGGATTGATTAGGGGCAGTAGGTTAAAGGGAAGGGGGGGGAAGTGAATGAAAGTGAGAAAGGGAGAGAGAGGGGGGAAGAAAAAGTGAGAGTGCAAATTATAATAATAATGACAACACAGCAATCTATAGTAATAATACTAATAGTCTTATTTGTTATAACTGTCGTGAAGGCAGCCACAATAACTAAAAATGGGTTACTTAATTCAATATTTATAATAATTTTTGTCAATTCAGATCAGTCAGAGTTTATATTAATTTGGGTTCAGATGAATGAATGAATAATTTAAATTAATACGTTAAGTTGGGATATTTTTGTTTTCAGACACCTTCTTTTTATTGAAATCACCAGGTGCAGTTACTACATACTGTGTTCAGGTTACACTTTTTCAAGAATACATCACATTGTCATAGTAATTTCAGGACAAGAGGTAAAACTATTTTATTTCAACTTTAGGGGCAGCAGTAGCCTAATATTGTAAATAGAAAATTTAAGTCTTAAAAATACTAATGTCCTGAAATCAATAATTACCTTCAATAGGAAGCTGATAATAATCATTGTGATGATTCGGGAAAAACAGGTTAATTGATCACTGATCATTTGGTTCATGGGTTAATAATGACATCATTATTGCAGTGTTATTGAAATAAGCATGAGGGATTTAAAAAAAATGTTCATTAAATAACTAAAAACAGAAATCTAAAGACATACCCAATAAATGCTGAATAAATTTTGTCTGAAATACAAGTAAATAGCAACTATAGCAGCAGCACAACAGTTAATGTTGATTACAACTACACTTTCTACAAATTGTTAGCCTCATAGCACAATTGCCCAAGTCCTACTTAAGGCCAAACTGTGACATTTGTGTACCTTTACATTCCTAACACTGCTGATTAATTGTATGCACTCACATAAAGTCCCATAATGTGTCCCAATATGATTAATAGTCACTAAAATGATCAAAAGGTTTAAGTTAACACCACTGTCAGGAACACACCAACAGAAAGATGTGTTTGGATTAAAAAGGAAAAAAAAAAACAAAAACACTCATAATTCCATTCCATCACATAAATATGGCTCCAGTAGAGTCACAATAAATTTACCGCATAGACACAGTAAAAGTACCAAACGTAGCAGTGATTTTTCTTACCTCGTTTTATGTAATGAAACAATTTATTTGTGCATTAAGGTGGCTGGCAGGCAGATGGCAAGGGACCAAGTATCTGGGACACATTTTGTCATGAGAAAGGCAGAGTGTTTGGGGAGCAGAATGGAGATGTGGCCTGTAACAGCTACGAGCTGTGGGAAAAAGACCTGAAGTGTATCCTGCAGCTTGGACTGACGCATTATCGCCTGTCTCTCTCCTGGGCCCGTCTCCTGCCTGATGGGACCACACAGCATGTCAATCAAAAAGGTATTACCATGTCCCTGTTAGACTGACCGAGTTACAGTTTGGTTAAAACGTCGTAGCGTCCATCTTATTTAGTTAAGACTGTATTATGGGTGAAGTCAAGGGAAGGTTAACATCTGGTCCAAAAAATTCAATTACAAGAGACTCATATTTTTGGGTAGGTAATTACTTATATTTTCAGGAAAGTGTATTTTGAAATGAGAAAAAAATTTGTGGAGTTTTCTGAGTGTGAATGTTCGGAAAGTGACAAAGTTTTCTGCCATCATTCTGGGTCCATTTTGTAAACTTTCATAAATAAACAAAATGTATTCCAAATACATTGATATTTGACTATTATATTATTTATGTCATATTCTAAACAC
>JAPQRP010000012.1:14556534-14570023 GCA_037367295.1 Apogon hyalosoma | reverse complement strand
AATTGAAATAAAAAATGTTTAATTTGATATTTACTTTTGTTGTCCATCCGTGACGCTGCTATTTAGGTATGATCAAATATTTTTATCCTCTAACCAATTATTAGGTTGTAAAATAGAGGGTTTAAGGTATAGACTGAATACATTTTAGGATGAAAATGTCACAGGAACTTCACTTTGGAGAACTTTGTCTTGCAAAAAATAGATGTTAATTTTTTTGTCCATCTGTGATGCAGTAGTTTTTGATATTTTTCCATTTAAAAATATTGGAAACTAAATTTTGCCCTTTGAGTATGTTTAAGATGGTATTTAGACATTTACAGTTATGTGTAATATTTGTCTTAAACTTGTCTGGTTCAAAAGTTCTGAATCAAAAAGTAGTGGGCGGTCCATCTGAGACGCCCTTGACCTCGCCCTTATGTCTCATGATAGCAGTTCTAATCACACTTCTAGTTCTGTTTTACCTTATTAACCATTAACTACTAACATGTCTAACTGGACAACAGGTGTGGACTACTACAACAAAGTGATTGACGATTTGCTGGCCTGTAACGTAACACCAATGGTCACCATTTACCACTTTGACTTGCCTCAAGCTCTCCAAGATCAGGGTGGCTGGAAATCACTGAGTATAGCGACCCTTTTTGACAGCTACGCTCAGTTTTGCTTCCAGACATTTGGCGATCGTGTCAAACTTTGGATCACTATCAATGAGCCATGTGTGTGTGCCAAACTGGGCCATGAAGACGGTATCCATGCCCCTGGGTTAAAAGAACCAGGGATCACTGCCTACCTGGTGGGCCACAACATGTTGCGCGCCCATGCCATGGCTTGGCATAGCTACGACTCCTCCTACAGGGCAAAGCAGAATGGTTTGGTATCTTTGGCCATCAACAGTGACTGGTTGGAGCCGTTACAGCCAGACTGCACAGATGACATTGTTGCAACTGAACGCGACTTCGCTTTCACACTCGGTTGGTTTGCCTGGCCTGTATTTGTAACAGGAGACTATCCAGAAATAATGAGATCTGCCATTGATGCCAACAGTAAAAAACTGGGGTACACTGGTGCTTCAAGACTGCCCAGTTTCTCAAAGGATGAGCCTGTTATTTTGGGCACAGCTGACTTCTTTGCTCTCAACTATTACACATCACGTAAAGTCAAAGCAGGAGCTGGATTTGGACAGACACTGTGTATGAAGAGCGACCGGGATGCAGAAGAAGTACTGGATCCTTCCTGGCCTATTTGCGGGGTGTCTTGGCTGGCTGTAGTGCCCCATGGCTTAAGGAGACTTCTCAAGTACGTTAAGGTATTTTACAAACCACCACTTTATCTTTGTCAAGATTTACTAAAGCTTATCTCATCCGTCCACACAGATTAACCCATGAAGAACCAGTGCTATGTTTATGTCACTTCCCAAATTAATGCTTCTCTCTATTTAATCTTTCTTAAGTTATTTATCACCATTTATTATAATATCTTCTATATTTTGCAGTTTTTCAGTGGAATTCAGGTATTTTCCCAATTTTCATTCACTGATCATGTAGATGTTCATAAAAACTCAGATGAAAGTTGAGGGTTACTATATCCAAAACAGAGAAAACTGAAGAAAAAGGGAAACATAATAACTTATCTAGTGTCACTGATCAAACTCACAACTTACTTAAATCAAACTTACTGGTGAATCAGTGTTGTAGAAGATGATGGTGTTTCCACATTCACTACGGAACCTCTGAACGTCCAAATGGGTCATATCTACCGACCATGAAAAGATGAATAATTGTATTTTACACCAATTATTTCCATGTATTGATAGGATTAGTGGATCATTAGTTATTAAACATTTTAGATGGTGTCAGGATTAGTGATTGTTTGGGTCTTTGTGAGTTAAGATTACTCTAAATAAGGCTGCTGTATCTTTTATTTTGGCCACAAATTCAGTCTTTTCAGTAGCGTAGTCATCTTTCTTTTTCCTCACAGAATCAAACTGAATTGACCAACAAGAAGACAAATCACCTTCAGCCAAATGAGGAAAACACTCTGACATTTGTTTAGTGTCTTGCTATCGATTTTGTATGCAGTAATCTCCTTTTAACACCTCCAGAAACACATTGATGCTTCATTAGTGCTGTCACATTGAATGAAACAGTTACTTTGCTGAAAAGTGTTTGCAAACGAGCAATTTCCTGCTGTTGTGACTTGTCACAGACCATTAGTTTGAGCTTGGCACCGTTGAAATGCAGCTAAATGGCACACGGTAGACTAATCTTTCTCTGCCCAGAATATGTGACAGCTGATATGCCTTGTTTGATGGTAATATTTGCCCTGTGACTTTCCAGGACACTTTCAACAATCCGATAGTCTACATTACAGAGAATGGTTTCTCTCAGGTGGGGCCTCTGCAGATGGAGGATGTCCAGCGCTCAGAGTTTTACAAGATCACCATCATGGAAGTGGGTAAAGGTAATGTCGGGTAAAAACTGCACTGGATATGATTATGAGCATGTAATTTCTATCTTAAGTCAGTTGGAAATGTCAGAGAAATTTGCTTCAGGTACAGCAGTCATCAGTGATAATACTGCCTCATAAAGTCCCTTTTCTGGGCCAGACACTTTTAACCTTTTAAAAAAACTGATTCATTTCTCACAAATCTGGGAATCAAAGATCAAGACTGGATATACTAACATAAATCAGTTACTTTTTAAGATTTTGGGATCTAAACAATCAGACTTTACAATTACTTTTCAGGTGTAAAGCTGTTTGTTTTGCTGCCACCATCTGGCCAGTTTGTGTATTTTTTATTGTCAGGGATATTGTTTTTGATTAACCCATAAAGACCCAGTGCTACTTTTGTGTCAGTTCCCAAATGAATTTTTCTCTCTATTTAACATTTCTTAAGTGATTTATTACTATTTATTGTAATGTTACCCATTGTATTTTGAGACTTCTAGTGAAAAACCCAGTATTTTCCTATAGTCAATTCACTGATCATGTAGATGTTCATAAAAACTCAGATTAAAGTTGAGGATTATTATATCAGAAACAGGGAAAACTGAAGAAAAAGTTACTTGTGCAGTAAAATCAATCATTAACTGAACATAAAACAAGTCTCTCTACCCACTGTCATTGATCAAACTCCATGGGTTTTACTGGTGAATCAATGTTGTAGAAGATGACGGTGTTTCCATGGTAACTACAGAGCCTCTGAACATCCAAATGGGTCATATCTGATGACCATGAAAAGATGACAAACTGTATTTTACCTCATTTATTTACAGGTATTGATAGAATTAGTGGATCAACAGGTATTAATCATTTTACATCAGTAGATGCTTTTGGTCGCCGGTGGATGTTTGGGTCTTAATGGGTTCAGTTGTTATCTTTGTATGATAGCAAGACAAACAAGGAATAAGGAAAAGAGAAACATCCCAGCCAAGCTGGTGTGTTTAACTCCAGCCTTATTATTCAGTAAAAGCTGCAGAGCCTTTTACCCCAGACAGTAAAGAAGTTATACATGACTCACAGCTAATGAGCATGGGATTAGACCACATAGTTTTTAGTTATTGCAGCCATGTTGCTAATTTTGTCAAATGCCATGTTTTACATTAAAAAGACGTCGAAGCATTAGAGAATTGTTCAGGTTTTGCATCAACTCTTCTTAAGTGCACACAATTAAAACAGATTTGTATCTTTTCTACAGCTATTGAAGAAGATGGGGTCAACATCTGTGGATATTTTGCATGGTCTCTGATGGACAACTTTGAATGGGCCGATGGATTCAGTGCTCGGTTTGGCTTATTCCACGTGGATTTCTCAAATGAGAAGCTGAGTCGAACCATGTACCACTCTGGACGGGAGTATGCAAAGATGATCATGAAATATAAATCTGAATCCAAATGAGAATATTAAGCAGCCAAGAAGTCTCTGTCCATGCACTTCTGGATGACGTGGGGAAAATAAAAGTTTTTTTTGTTGGACCATGATTGATTTAGCATTTCTTTTTCATCTACAAAAATGCTCAAGTAAAACCCCTTATCCCTGACAGGCATCCCTTACATCTTAAGTCATGGTTTTGGAGTTGTCTTGCACAATATATTTGCAGGTGCAGCTGTTGTCAGTGAAAACGCTTCTTCATAAACTCCCCTTTACTGGGCCAAACATCTGACATACTTTAAAAATCAGGTAAAATATGTCACTATAGTCAATTTGACTGCCTTTACAGAAAATCTGACTTAAGCAGGATGTGAGGATGCAGACGAGAGTGCTTCAGTTGATTCAGTGGATTTTAAATAAGTATTCTGTCCTACACAATTCCCAGCCACTCTTCCCAGGAGATTTATGGACTGGGGTTCTTAACTCATCGGGCCAAGGCAGCTGTAAGCCCTCCAGACCAGACTGCAGCAACAACTTAACAGGTTTGCAAGACAAAAGACTTTTAGGCTCTAAATCATAGCTATTTAATCAGTGTCCTCTTGAACCACAGGTTTTCAACCTTGGGGTCGCAAACCCACATAGGGTCGCCTGGAATTCAAACTGGGTTGCCTGAAATTTCTAGTAATAGATTTAAAAAAAAAAAAAAAAACTAATAAAAACATGAGTTAAAAGAGACAATCATAATACATAAAAGACGTGAAAAACTAGAGCTGAAACTGAAGCACTGTGGTACTGTTTATCTGTCAAATGTTCATTGTGGTCGGTTTCAGATGCTGCAGCTCCTTCATAATAGTTTTGAGTTTTTGTTTGTTCAGTATTAATTTACAGCCTTGTAAATACAAGCTGGACTGACTGTACATATCCTGACCAAGGAAAATAAAATTCTCACTTTGTGCAGTAATCTACACCTGGCTTTTCTGCGTCCGTCCATAATAATATACATTATATAGACTAAATGTTGTCTAAACTTAACATTTATTTGTACCATAGTATGGCATACTATTACATGATCGATAAGAAATTATCCATCCATCCATCTTCTTCCGCTTACCCGAGGCTGGGTTGCTAAGTAAGAAATTCATTTTAGCAAAAAAAAATTTAGCCATTTTGAATGTCTGGGGTTGCCAGAAATTTGTGATGTTAAAATAATGGGGTCACAAGCCAAAAAAGATTTGGAACCACTGTCTTGAACTGTATCATTACATGCTTGTGTACATACATGAACTTCATGTATTGACATAATGGAACAAAAGCTGAGAGTAAAAAGGCAGCTCCAATTCTTTTAATTAAATAAAATATAATTTTGAACACTAACAGAATGATGTTCTGTTGATTCGATATTAGATTTAGACAAGGAAATGTATATTTATGTGGTTTTATAATGTGGTTTCTACAGGCAGTTTTAAATGTGGAAAATCTGTCCTCTGACCTTTTTGGCCTTAAAATGTCTTGGATACAATTTTGACATCTTAAAATGGACTAGACTGGCCTGTTTCAAGCCTGTTGAAAATAATTAATTCCAAGCAACTGCACTTTTTGGAAGAAAAGTTGGAAGTAGGGATGCAAAGTCCTTAGACTCACACAGGAAGTCAAAGAAGTCTGTCGTTTCTTAATATTGCTCTGTATTCACAATGGGAGCCAGTCTCACTGTGATGGGGTAAATTGTATTCAGATTGGTTGTGAAAAGGCCTTTAAGAAATTCTAAATTTATCTTGTTGAAACCTGGAGAAACCCTGATATATTGGATGTCCACATGACAAAAGTGATGCCTTAGGAAAAAAAATCTTACCAGTGGAGGACCCTTTGCAGTAATGAGCAGAAAATCAAGTTAAGGAGTCTGCTAGATTCATATTTAAACTGGATGAAAATCTTCCTTCCAGAGAAACCTATGCAGTAACAGTCTGAAAACCAACTTAAGAAGTCTGCCAAATGTATATTTAACCTGGCTTTACTTTGAATCCAAAATGTCTCTGTGAGCATAGTATGCAAAGCAGCAGCTTACAGCTTCTGTATCAGCTTACCTTTGAGGAAAGAACTATTCTGCCATCAGGCTGCATAAAACGCACTTCAGTAGACTCAGAAGAGATGCCAGCTGAAAGCAACAGATGTCCTACCACAGGAAGAGAGGGTAAAGCCATTTGTGTTCCTTGGACAGCTGTGCAAACTGCATTTTAAGAAAAAAAAAGAGGGGACTACTAGGAAGCCTCCCTTGGGCCCTTTGTTTATTCTTTGAGCATACTGCGGTTAAGGTGGGATTATTTGTATGGTGTGCTGAACAATGCACCATTGGTCTAGTGTGCAGGGTGCGTGAAAAAGCCTTACTTGAAAGTGCAGTGTGACTTTACAGTATGTACACAGGTGTATCAAAAAGTTTTGGATTCAAGTTTAATTAAATGCCACGTCAACCATCATTGCTCACTTCAGTGCACAAGGTGACAAAACTACACAGAATGGGGCAAATGCAGCATGAGGACACCTGTTTGTAGGCCTACACTGCCACCTTGTGGTAGAACTGCAGCTTTAAATTCAACTGATCTACTGTACTATGGCAAATGACAGTGTAGTGTCACATGATGTGCTGCTTTGATTCATAAAATGCCTCCTGTTGGTGTAACAATAAACAACTAAAGCAGTCCCCTAACCACAATACATCACAGATTTAACACAATTAATATTTATGCTCCGATGTGAAGGAAAATGTCATTTATATTCTGTGTTGAGAGACTTTGTTTGCATTAATAAGCACGGTGTATCGTGACATCCAGTTGGCTGTGCATACTGTTTTCAACAGATGTGAATAATACCCTTGCGGCCCTCCTCCATCTATGTCAAACCGAGTGAGATTCCCCTTTGTCTTATGATGAATAACAAGCTATTGTGGAACTATGAATAATGCCGTTGCTGCTTGCATTAGAACTTCTTTGCAGGCTGCTTTGAACACAAACTCGAACCACATTTCATAGTTTTTCAGCACTAATGAAGTTCATCTAATATCTGTGGCTCTGACAAAGCTGCTGGCTGACAGTGATCCTTAAGTCTCTGTGGCATGATGGTGACGAAGCACAATGCATTACATTGAACTAGAGCAACAAGCGCCATTGTGGGTGGGTGGCTGAGGTAGAGTTACTGGGTGTTGGAGCAGAAGGATAATGGACCACACAAACAACTAAAAACCATCTTCAGGTCAAATGTTAACTGACACAGGTGTGAAGCACATTTCCAGTGATTCTTCAGTCCAACCCATGGGAAAGTGGATTTATAATTCCACAAACTGCCTCCCAGTACTGATGGATTTCATCTTCCTCTATCACCGACTAGACTGTAACAGCATGGCTTAAAGAGCCCACCACTGCTTTTAAATGGATTGAATGAAATATGAGCAGGAAGTTAACTCTGCAGTGTTGAAATTAGCCATTTGTGGGGAACTGAGGAATAATATGTTCCTATTGCAGGTTGGAAAGCTTAAAACATTAATTAGGATTTAAATAATTCACTCTTCCAGTCTTTACAATAGCCCAACAACCAATATTCAACTTCAATTCATTATGGTAGGCAGAATTTATTCTGATTAGGCTGTGATGTAGAAAGTCACCAAAGAAGCCATTTCTAAATGTGCTTTCCAATTAAGCACCGAATATATCATGTGTATAGATAAGTTGCTTTTGACAATGAATTAGTACGTTTAATTGTAACATTCAATCACATTCACTGGCGGAGATTTACCCCGAGGAACATTCTGGCAAATTACCAAGAGAGACCCATTTGTATTTGACCAAACTTAACTCATTATATTTTGACAGGCGTTATGAAATATTCAATAACTAGGAAATTCATTTACTTATTATAAATTAACTAAATAATTTAGCGGCTAATAAACTATCTTCATTGGGAGTGATAGGAAAATCGTAATCTTGTGCATCGTTGCAGTGCTTACAGGTGCAAAGGGTATGACTTCTGGCAAATAATTACCTTTTTCTATTTACTGATTACCCTCATATGCATATTCCCTGGAGTAATGGTATAATTAGATTGTTGCTTCAACATCAAGATGAGAAGACATCAGCCACTCCCGTTCTCTCGAGCACAGATACAAATCTCTCTCTCCTGCGTTTCCGACTCACTTTCTCTTTGTCTGGGTCTCTCAGTCAGCTGGTGTGGGACCTGAGAGAGGCCCAAACCACCCCTCAGCCTGGCTTCTGTCTTTTCCTTTCTTTATATTGCTCTTTTACACTCACTTTCTCCGTTCATCTTCCCCTCTCTCCTAATCGCATTGCTCATTTTCCATTGACAAGAGTGTACGAGGAGAAAAAAAAAAAAAAAAAACAGCACAAACTTTCTAAATCCCATTGACCTACTTAGCCAGACATTTCTCTGGGAATTCATATTAGTGCAAAAGAGTTCGAAGAAGAAATGTTTTCTCATTTTTCCCTTTCCATCTTCATCATAGCCCCCTCTCCCTCTTTCTCTTTCAGCTGGAAGCCATTTTCCTCACATCCTGTATTTGATCCTGTATGAGCACTACAGTACATTATACAAGTGGATAAACGCCTTACTGTGGCATAACTAGCGGTTTGAAGCTCTGTCACCACTTTTGACAGTGGCGTAAGAAGCGTGACATCGGAGTTATAAAGCAAGGCCTCATCTTTGATTGATGAATGTGGCGGCGGGAGGCGAGATTGAGGAGGATGAATATTGCTAGGCCTCGAAGACAGGAAGTGGAATTATGACAGGCTCGCATGGAGAACTAAAGCAGGGAGACGAAAGGAGAATAAAAAGAGAGAAAGGCAATTCAAATCTTTTCTTTTAAGTTCCTCCCTGAGGGACTGCAGATGACCCTGCTAACGACTGTCGGAATTCTAGCTCCCTTGAGTGTGATGGCGCCGCGTGATGGGAGTGGGTTAGCAGACCTGCCTGAAAAATTGAAAGCTCCTAGAATATTCAGCTAACCCCGTGCGCTCGCTTGGGGGTGGTGATGGGCGAAGGGTGGTGGTGGTGGGGGGGTACATGCAGAGATTGGTATTCAGGGTCTGTGTGTGTGTGTGTGTGTGTGTATATGTGTGTGGTGGGTAAGCCCAGCGGTGGCAGCGAAAAAGAACCCCCCTCTGTGTGCGTGTGTGTGGTGGCCAATGAGCCGAGCGCCGTGTCTCATGGGAGCAGTGGTAGGAGTGTGAGTGAACATAAGTGAGAAAGGGAAAGACAATTTATGGAACCTTAAGAACGGAACTGAATAGGAACTGTGATGGCAATGTAGTTATCAGGCCCGGATCCAAGCAGAGAGACTAATGACGTGGATATAACCTCATGCTCCCAATATGCAAACACAATGTCATCAACAAAGAAAGAGAGAAGAATTCATTGGCTCTAAATCTCCTCTGGAACTTTACAGACAGACAGCGGGTACCTGTGGGTCTTATCTGTCTGCAAATTATGAAAGGGATACAGGGGCAACTTACAGTATAAGCTTCAGTCCACATTTTCTGTGGCCTTTCATGTCCTATTTTTCTCCAAGATTAAGGGAAAATCCAGTTTTTATTCCTGCAGAATCCTATATTTCACCATGACTCCTACACATCGCACCATGCTTTACCTCTGAATAAATTGGAAGAACACTTTACATTTGCTACCAATAAAACACTGTCATTAAATTAAGTACATTAGCGATGTTGCACAGACTGTTTATAGATCAAGTTTACTCCTCACAAGATACAAAATTTGCCCTGAAATGACTCTATCATCACCCACATAAGTAGCACAAGCAAGTTCCCATGACTAAAATGCAAATCAGAGCTTGAATATAAGGGAGCTTATTAGGGGACATAAAAGGCCTGATGTGTTTTAATTTCCTGCATCCAATATGCACTTGGTGAGTACATATTATCAGAAGCTAAAGAAGCTCTAAATAAATGAATGAATGAATGTAAAAAGCAGGGACTTCCTGTTCTGACAATGGAGGTCATTTTAAATTCTAAAATTCCAATGGCCCCACAGACCATCTACCTGGGTCTGATACCTGATGATGTAATTAAAAGAGAAGAAATTTACTTATTTAAAATATTACTGCTTGCCTGCAAAAAGGTTTTCACAAAGAACTGGTTAAAAAAAATGACCCTCTTTGACCACTGCAATGGCTGGACATTATAGAGGAAATATATACTATGGAAAAAATGTACGTTTCATCTGAGGATTAAGGTAGGAACTGAGATGAGTGCATAAGGAACAGCACCCCCCCCCTTGTTTTGTGCTCTGTTTTTATTGTTACTGTACTATAAAAGTGTTTTTAAAAATTAAAATAAAAAGTAAAAAAAAAAAGCAGGGACTTCCACCACAAGATGTATTTGGGTGTAGTATTTCCCCCACTGCACTCAGTGTAGCTTCAGGCTTTTAGTTTTTCTTACAGTCAGAAAAAAATTGGAATCTTTTTTCAGGTATTTCCCTCAACAACAAGTGGTAGATGCTTTGCAGTTCATCTTCAAGTAGGTGTAGATGTTTAAGGTTCAGGCCGTTTCAAGAACAAGCTGGATAGAGCGGATGCATGGGGCGCAGAGCAACAGTGCGTGTGGACTAATTAACGTTAAGTGTTGTACGACATGCTCCCTTCTCACCCGTGTTGTCACTCAGGGTTTGAGTGGCGCTAATGAGAGAATTATCTAGCCTCGGACCCTGGTAATGCATTCAAATGAACACCAGCTGACCTGACCTAAGAGATGGCTTTTTAATCTCACCACTTAATACCAATCAGACTTGCTTTCTTATGTGCCCACACTGGGATGGCCCTCTGCTCCAAATGCTGCCACTTTTTTTTTTTCTTTCGCTGTTGATCTAAGGGAGAGCATTAATTGTCTTGGATGACTCAAGGGCTTCTGTTGATATTATGCAGAGAAGCTCAGGTGTGTGAGTTAAACAGGTGAACATGGCTTCTAAAGTGCTCACCAGGCTTCAAAGTAGAAATGTTAGGGTGCGCGTGCATGTTTGTGTGTGCGTGTAAGCCCCTTATCAGGAAAACCCAGTTGAAGATTAAGAAGGTTAATAAGGTCATGAGTTTGCAACAAAAGTCAATGACACACAATAGAGGTTTGGAATGGTTGGATTACCATAATCATCATCCTTTGGTGCCCAAACCTGTGACTCAATTGTTGTGCTCACAGTGTTTTAGATGCAAAACAAATGTTCTGCAGGGGGCAGGTTGGAAGAATTTAATAATTACCTGCTGGTATTACCAATTTAAGTATTTATAACTTGAGTAAATAAGCCTGTGTTTCTAATTGGATCAAGGTATTTTCAGTTTGTTGTCTAGTGAGCTTAACTGTGATGGTTTGTTTGAGCCAGACAGCACTGAACTTGTGGGCAACATGAGCAATAAGCCCTTTCAAGTGTTTGGGCTGTAGCTGTTTTTGTTTTGCCAAGTGCTCCAGGTAACAAATAGCAGATCAGCCAGAGTTCAAGGCTGCTCGCAAAACAGTTGGTGCGTTTCAGTGCCTTTTGGGGAGACGTTTATTGTTATAAATCTTGTGGCGTACTCAGAGCGTGTACGTTACAGCGACTGTGTTTGTGTGTAACTCTAGCTCTAACTTGAGCTTGGGTGCAACATCTGCTTGTGTAAACCTGAAAGGTTTCCAAGGCTTGTGCACCTTGGCCTGCAACCTGCGTCCTGCATTTTAGAGAGTGAGTGCAGAAGTGTGCCAGGATATGGAGTTAAAAAAAAAAACCTGATGGTTCAAATGTGCAGGCTTCATTCTCCTCCCTGAAGTCACTACGATCTATATTTTTATATTGTTCACAAGCTGTCAGGATTTCCCTGAATGAGACTCAGTTAAAGGGGATTTAATAGGATTTTCTAATTGCTGACTCAAGGAAGTGATCGTGACACCTTTAGTGGCAATTTCACCCCATAAATGTAGATTTCTAACTGAGGAATGAGGTCAATGGCGTGTTTTGGCACTGTTTAACAACAATGAAACGGTGAAAGACATAATGTAGACACCACAGACATACATATGCAGATCCTTTATTGCTTACTTCAGTCCATTGCTGCAATGCCCCGACAAATTCCTTGTGCAGGTCAGGTCAAAACTGTACAGGGAACAAATATAAGTAAACAGGGGAGCAGCACAAAAATACTATGACTTCGATATTTGTCAACCAATCAGTCATTTTTATACTCAGGTTTATGATCTGTCTGGGATAAGAAGAAAAGTTTGAGACAAAACTTTTTTTATTAATCCCAGCTCACTGCATCTGAAGTTGTTCACACAGATTTGAGCTTTGCCCTACAGTGCTTTTTATATGGGAAAAAAATATTATTATTACTATTATTATTATTATTATTATTAATAAATAAGGACATGGATACCAATAGGTCATGACCACACAGTATGTATGACCTGAAAGTGACAGTGGGTTGAAATGTCAAGCTGACTAATTAAGCTGGCTAATATTAATTAATGTGTTTATACATTAAACACTGCTCATTCAAAAAAGTTACTCACACTATATTTGTTCAGTGGAAAAAATACCTCTCTAAAAACAAGTAAAAAAAATTAATAAAAGATATTTTTGCTTGAATTCAGTAAAAAATCTGCCAATGGAACAAGTGAAAATGATCTTGGTAAGATTTCTTGAAATAAGATTTTGATCTAACTGATTTCACGTTTTAGACACATAATGTTGCTGAATCTAGACCTCATGAACTGAAGCAACCTCCGATTGTAACACTGCCCCCACTGTAGGCACTAGGCATGATGGGTAATCCCTTCATCCACCTCTCTTCTCGCCCTAATGTGCCTATCACTTTAGAACAGGGTCAGTCTGGACTCAGATCACATGACCTTGTTCCATCAAAACAGTCAATCCTTTATTCTGTCAGACTGATGGATGTTTAACAAATGAGAAGCTGCTCAATGCATCAGTTAGGGTTAAATAACCTGTTGCAGCTGAAACATATGAATCACTGCAGTAATCTAAAATGGAAGGCTTATCCATCTGCTTAGTTAAACTCAGGTAGAAACTTGTTTTTTTGGGTCAGGCTGTGTAGGAAGTTGACATTTCTGTGAACAAATACAGCTGTATGTGTTAACATTTATTTAGCAGCTTAAATTACTTGGTGGCATTTAACAGTGTTGTTGTTTTCACTAAGTTAGTGGTAGTGTTATCATGGCACTCTATCTTCTTGTCCAGAAATGGTCACTTCTGTCTCCAGATGCCCAAAATGGTAATGGCTATAAGTCAAACCAATGTGTGACAATCACTATAGCAACATCTTCTTTTCATGTATGCAGTATGTGATTTATACTGGTTTGTATTTTAGCTGTTCTGAACATCTGATCAAACCTGTTGTCAAAATATTGCTGTAATTATAGTGGGTGAGATGTGTAGTGGTGATGGCAGTATTTAATTATGTGTTGCTATGTTGGGTGCAATGTATAGCACATCTTTAACATGGTACTGGCTGACAGCTAATTGTACAAGAGACAATAAAATCAGCTGCTGTGTTGTGTCGTGTGTGTGTGTGTGTGTGTGTGTGTGTGCGTGTGTGTGTCTGTGTCTGTGTGTGTGTGTGTGT
>JAPQRP010000012.1:14497261-14544816 GCA_037367295.1 Apogon hyalosoma | reverse complement strand
TGGGCTCATATATGTGACCACACCATCACCCCAATTTCAACTTCCAGTATCAAATCAGCAGTGTAGAAATTAAAATGTGAGATCCATATAAAACATAAAGCGATATAAAATCCTTTCCCCTGCTACAAAACTTTCACTGCAAAGTTATGATGTTTGGAGAATAAAAGGCTCTACAACCAATTTCCAGGTTTAATGGAGGTGAAAAGGTTCATTACACTCCCACCTTTAGTGATTTAATGATAATTTAACTCAACATTGAGGTTTTTGAAGTAGTCTGATCAGAAGTGCCGCTCTCAATCATGTTGACAAATACTTGAATTTTGAGGACAGGAGAACAGTTATCCTGAAAAGGAGTGGTTGTAGTTGCTGACATGATTGACATTTATAAGCAGAGTGCCCTTAATTTTAGTCTCTGAAAGACACTCAAATTAAATTGGCAAATAACACCCGACTATGATATATGGCGATGGTGGATTGCAATGAGAAAGTGAAAGAACAAAATGGGAATTAAATCATAACTCCTTCATAATACTGTTCTGAAAGAATAATTGTGCAAGCTTACTGGTCTCCTATTATCTCTATTTAGTTGAGTGATTTTGTCTTTTTGCATAATTAGCCCAAATGTTTATATAATCGCAAAGTTCAGGCCCAATAAAAATTTATATGATGGTATAATTTTCCAAATCAAAGAAAACCTGACATGAAACATGTGCAGCCAAAGATTGAGGAGAGTTAAGTAATCCTACAGGTCCTCTTATTATCACATTCCTTTTTTGCCTCTTGCAGTGCTTCACAAGTTTTGCTTCATTATTACTTCTGCTGAACATCTCTTTCTTAGTCTAGTGAACAGAGAGATGAGCAGGGGGGGAATTCAAGTCTGTCGGGGGTGAAAACGAGTGGAGGAACCATGGCGTAAAAACTTTTTTCAGGCTCCATTTAAACTTTGAACAGATACTATAATGTGTTTCAGACCAGACTCTCAAAGGATGAGGGATTTTGAGTTTCAGTTCCTGCCCTGGCGCTCATTTAGGCCTTATTAATCTAATTACTTGCCCAATTGTACATATTTAACATCGCCCCGGCCCTCTCCCAACTCGACTATAAGAAGATGCCCGACGAACTCTGCTGGCTCTACCTTTATAAGGAAAATTGCTGAAGCTTGCAGATAGAGAAAAAAAATTAAATGGCTGCAATTCATCACGCGATTACACCAATTATGTCGCTAGAATTTGGATGGGCTCAGATCACAGACCTCTCCGTCTGGGATTCCTGGCAGCCAATCCCATGTGCATGAGTCCAAGATACTAGGGCCCATTTATCTACCTTTGGGGAAGTCTGAGCCAATATTAATGCCCTGACCATGATTCCCCATCATCTGCTTCACCCGGTTGGTGACACTAGCGGTTTACACATAGGTTATTAATGGTCTATAAATATTCACTCGATGTTTAGTGGGACTTTGTTGCAGCCATTAGCAGAAGACGTTTGTGTCGGGGGGGAAGTGTGGGGGCAGACAGGAGTTTTTTATTTCTTGACGTGACAGCGCAATGGTGTGGCTAACCTTGGAGAGTTAGCCTGATGGGGAATTGGACCTTGGTTTGAGGCACTACTTTTATTCTCTGGCTTTTCATGACTAGTGAGGCAGTGAATGATGAGCTGCATGCTTCAGACCCCTCATTCATATCTTCCAAAAAATACAAGGTTAGGGGGAAAGGACCCCCTCCTCCCTTCACATGCACTCCCTTTACAGGATTTTATCCATTCCTTGAGCAAAACAAATCCATCAAAACTAGAATAAACATCCCCCTTTGAATCTGCAAATACAAAAAAAAAAAATAAAGAAAAATCAAAGAAGAGAAATTAAAGTACATTGTGACAAATGAGTCAGCTGTCTCTTTCTGTGTAATTTTTCCTCGCTCTACAAGTAAGCAGCAACCAGGCCTCCACAAATCCAAATGCAATCAGACAGCTCCCTGGAATATGCACACTGTTACGTACACCTTGCTCACCACGGCATAAATTGCCATTGACAAAGTCTTGTTGATGCTCCCTCTTTTCTGGATATGATTTGAATTGGATTCATGTAGACGCTTCTGACACAACGAAATGAGCAGAGGAGGAGAGGGAGGAAGGCACCGAGGGAGAGGAAAGGTGAAAACAGGAAAGACACAGGGGCAATCAGAGACAGAAGGGGCAAAAAGCAGGCAGAGATAAAGAGAAACAAATCAGAAATGGGGAGTTGAGCCAACAACAAGCAGAGACTGAAGAGAAGAAAGGGGTTAAAAAAAAAAAAGGAGAGCATGTCTGACTGTTTCACAGGTTCATTCTGATGCATGGAGACAGACAGGAGAATAGATTGGTAGCCTTGGGTGGATAAGGACAGAACCATTCCCCAGAGAGATGGATTAGACGAGGGAGTGGAAATAAATGATCGCAGATTTTAATGGCCTTTTGGCTTGCTGTGCCCACCCCCCTTCCCTCCTTTTCCATTTCCGAGTGGGGGGAGTTTTACAGTGATGACATTTTCATATGCCAACTGTCTACCTTTTGTAGTTTAACTCATGAAAACAATCATCACAGTTTTCACGGAAGCATACCGTGAGGGCGCATGGATGGGGGACAGAGTATGTTCGTCTACCAGTTACAGATGCACAACCAGATAGAGGAAACGGACACTTGAGCTGTGCAGGTGACCTATACGTATCAGGATGTTTGTGCAAAGCCATCCTTTCCTCTTTATCAGGAAAGCTTTGTAGAGCAAAACAAGACTCCAAAGTTTCCTTTACCAGAAAAAAAAAACAAAGTCAAATGCATACTAAGACTTTTTTAGACATGAATCTTTAAAGATAAACTAAAGTTTACCATGACAATTTTGAATGTTGTTTCTATTGGATATGACAACACTGACTCTAAAAGAAATGCTGACATATGGGTCTGTTTCAGCACCTCTACAATACAATCTGCACCCATTTGTGTGGAAAAACCATGCACAGATACAGCAAAAAATGAAAAGTAGAAGTCAGACGGAAAACTGTGATCGATGTTGGTTTTGTCTTCATATTCTCTTCTAAAGAAATATGTCTTCCCTTGTATATAAAACTCCCTAATTATGTTTGAGCACTGATCAATACTTTTATTAAATTATTCAGACATGTATATGAAAATTTTAAAGGCTTATGCACTTTTAATCCCTATAGCTGTCTACCAACCTTCTATTTCCGTCAGCTTTTAAACCTGTTTTGTTACATTGCCTGGAGCTTAATATCATCAGTACTCCTCTCATCAACTACGCTACTACCTATAGTATGCAGCATTTAGAGCATTTCACACCTTAAGAGCCAGACATTTACTTTAGGGATCAGTGTGGAAAACTTATGAATTAAAGGACAATATTCACTTTGCTAGTATCTTTCATAACAGGAGGTCTAGCCAAAACTTTAAGAGTAAAATCCAAAATTTGTTCATTTACATCTAAATAACATAACTTTTCCAGTGACTGCTTGCTTTATGGTAAACCAGTGGACCATTTCAGTATGTGTTGCCTTTGCTGAATTATTAACTTTCATGAACAACTGACCAAGTTTTGATAGCTGGATTGAATGCGCACCCTTTTTTCATGTGACAGACAGGAATGCATATATGCCATATAGTTGTGTCATCTCATGAGAGACAGTTGTGCATATCTATTCATGCACCGCAAAGTATGAGGGCACAAACATTCCCATCTACCATAGTCTTCTCTTCTCCTGTGCCAAGAGGTAGCGGAGGGTGTTGCACAATAATGACATACGGTTCAAATTACTGCTCCACCTTATCTCAAAATGCAGCCCTACATTAATCTTAGCAATTTTTACATTATTTATATATATATTTATATGTATATTTAAAATACAGGGCACCCAGCACATAAGTCAGTGTAGTTGAATAATATAGTTGGCCATTAGTTTTTATGGAAATATAGCCTTGGGTTCTGGAATAAAAAATGGGTCTCACTCCTAATTTCTGTTATGATAAGTTCCATACCTGATTGCCTCCATAAGAGGCAGATCTGTCTTCATAAGGCCTTGTGAGGCTCCTGACAACTATTTAGCTCTGCTAATCCATTTGTTTGATTTATTTCTTACAGTATGTGGCTAATGTCTTTTAAAGATCTAGTGGCTACAGAGAGATGAAGGAAAACCAATTGCTGACAGATAGCATCAAAATTTTGAGCATCTAATCATTCTTGCATATCTTCTTCTCCTCAGAATTCCTTTTTGGTTAATAAATGAGATGCCTTGATGAGCACAAGAGATATGGATGCAATTCTGCACCAGTCTCGACAAGATAGTGATTTTGAGGGTGAGATAAGCATCATCTAAATAATGCAATGCACTACTCAAAATAAATTGATGACATGAAACAAATCGCACCACTCTAGCAGCTTAAACTCTGCTAGAGAAGAGGAACACAGAGGAAACAAAACCCATTGAGAGCACTGAAGAAGGATTTTGGTAACTTTCTTCTCCGACTTAAACATCCTTCCTCCTCTCTCTTCCTCTCTCCCTGCTTACCTTTCCTAATCCGAATAACAGTTCCTTCCATCACTCTCTAACCTCTAACCTGTAGAGGCCTTGCTAGGGGACCCTGCCAGCAGGTTGAGGCCGGGGCTGAGATGACTTTGGGGGGGTCTGAAGCCCTGTCCGACCAGGAACATCCGTCACCGTCAGAGTGACCACAACTGGAGCTTAGTCTAGCATAAGGGGAGGTGGTGGTGGTGGTTGGAGAGGAAGGGGGGAGGGCAAAAGGGAGAGATAAAGACTGATGGGTAAGGGTCTTGTGCTCCTCTATCATCATTTCACAGGTCTAGGGCTGGTAGACAGCAGCCTCTCACACTGGGAATCGCTGCTGGTTTGGGAATGGATGGGAGATGATAAAAGAAGAAAAGTTGGATGCTACATGAAGAAGTGAATGCAATCAGTTAGACTACAGTCTAACACTCAAGGAAACAGTGACTAAAGCCAGCAAGAGAGTTGAAAGACTGATTGAAATTGTACACAGCAGCGTTTGAGAACCACTTGAATATAAATGTTTTTGGAATGCTAAGTTGCCTAGTGAGAGGTCGGGCAGCGCTCCTCAATTTCTGTGCAAATACATGCAAATACAACTGTGAGGGCATGCATATATATTGTACACAAAATGAATACTTATCCGGCAACAAATAAGTACATATACATGCACAGATTCATAAACACATATACATCCATGCAAATCAAAGCACACTTGAAACTACACAAAATAAGTATTTACCTTCCGTTAAATAAATACACAGCTGTATGCAAGAGTGTACACAGAAATGTGCACAGGTGCTACCACAATCGTGTGCACATGCACTCACACACCTACACACAGATTAGGCTACTGCTGGGACTGAGGAAAATGGCTTTAGGGGACCCATGGCAGCGGCTGTGGTTCCCTGTCTCTGGCTTAGACACAGCCACGTCGATAACTAATCCTGACCTTTCCCCAGCCACCAAATTGAAAAATAAGAATAAGAAAAAATAAAATAGATGGCGGATGCTATCGAAACGGCCTCTGCTGCTTCCTGCGGGTGTAAGAAGCGCTCCATCTAATGGATCGAGAGGAGGGGGAAAGAACGGGAGAGGAGATGGGGATGGGTGTTGGGTTGGCCATATCTACTTTTCACAGGGTCTCTTCACATGGATTGAGAGCATAATTCTATCCATGGTTTGCCCTACTGGCCCAATCCAAACCTAGAGAACATATCATGAGGTGGATTTTAGCCTGCCATGTCACATCTGTCTTTCTTTCAATCACAGATAAACAGTGAGATCGGTGACTCTTCTGCTACCATTATATGCAGTGTGTGACCTATACAAATCCAGAAGTTGCCCCATGGTTCATTATATGAGCACAGACTAACCTTTACTTTAGATATGAGTTCACACACACATCCACTCCTTACTCTGTCATACCTGTTAGAGCCATAAATTACGTTTGCCACAACCATGGCAAGTTTGCCAAGCATCTCCCTGTAGCGAATACATTTGGTTACATTACCCAACCACCCACTGTGTGGACCCAAGGTAGTGATGTTCTCCCACTGGACTCAGAGATATTTGATTTCATCACATGTTTTTACCCCCTGTAACGATGGACCCAGTCACGAGCGTCCACAGTCAGAATAACTGACACATAACTCCATTAACATTATAGTCTATTAATAGTCAGCAACTATGTGGAAAGTTGACAATATTTCCACTTAGAGGATGCACATGAAATTCTCACTGCTCCAGCACATCACTTGTGATGGCGCTGAAGTGAAATCAATGGAACAAAACGCTACTTATTTCATGTGGGAAATATCTATGCCATTTTAGTGAACAATAATAAGAAAATGAAGCAGCAACAAAGCAGTCGGCGCTATGAAATGAGTCAAAATGAAACAAGAAAAAACTCATTTGAAATTAGAGATGAAATTACCTCAGTCACTTGTCCAAATGGGACCGTTTTCCCATTCTGTCCACACAAAAGGAGAAAATATAATTTGTGGGAAAATTCTGCACTGAACTGGCAGTACACAGATGCCATATTAAATTATAAAGATCCAACACACTAATGCATAGGCATGGGGCCATGAGGAAAGTGAAGACCCACCAAAGAAAATGTAGTGAGAGATTTACACATAAATAGAAACGTGGAAATACATTTATGCCTCTTTCTGTCTCTATGACATGCATAAATGCACAAATTAGGCTCACGAAAGAACCCTCCACTCCATACTAAAAAGCTCATGGTCACAAATGCACATCATAGTGATCAAATTGGCTGATGTTCCAGCATAATCCAGCAGGGGGAGTGGTAGTTTTCAGTTCCAGAGAACCTGCCCACAGTCTGTATCTTACAGTGTTTTGGCAGCAATAGTGCTGTGTTGGAACCCCATCACAGATCATTAGGACAACTTAATGGTTAGTAATTGATAGCAGTTGTGGATAGTAAATCACTAAGTTTCAGTCCTTGGTTATTAATGCTAATAGGGCAAAACGGAAAGCAATAAGGAAAAGAAGTGCTTAAAAGCAAGCGGATGCATGAAGCACAGGTGGCAAGATGCATATTTTTAGGTGTGCTATATGGATCTATATTCACTGTAAACAGACTGCAACAAAGCAGTAGAAGATCAATATGCACACAATAGCATTCAGTCCACAAAGTAGGAAAGAAACTTTCTTAATCAAATGAAAGAAATCCCCATCCTTCTCTCTATCGGCAGATTAACTGGCCCTACCTGTAACTGCCGCTCATTGTTAAGGTATAGTGTGTTGCCACTGAAATTTGTCTCCGTCTTTTGATGCAAATAATACCCATTTGTAAGACTCATTAGTCACTCGGTGGGTAATGGTGCCAGACGGCGCCAGGAAAAACCACAAGGGCAGGTAAAAAAGAATGGAAGAGATTAGAGCCTTAACTTCCTACACAAGAAACAAGCAGAAACACAAACAAACCGGCAGTTCTCAGAGGACACAAAGCATAAGAATAAAGTTAGATAAACCTAAAAACTGTGTGTTTATATGCTACAAAGTAGTCTCCTTGGACAAAACAATGCACTTTGAAATCTTTATGACAGGCGCACATCATGTAGTTGTTTTTCTCAAAGTTCATCTTACGCAGTAAACTTGATCCAATATTAAGCTTGGGCGATAAAGTATGACTTTACAGAGAGATTTGGGCAAAGACTCCTTAATTACATTTTCTTTAATTAAAAAAGATAAATCATATGATGCTCGGATGCAGCCATCAAAGCTTCAGTCTGTAAATTTTGTGCATGTTTGTGTGCTTACGTTAAAGCTGCAGTGAATTGTAGTTTTTAGTGTCAATGGGCAAAAATTCACAATTATCATTCAGCATATTAAAGTGGTCTGACAAGACATGAGACTTCTGCATGCATGTGTTTTCAGGCTGTAGAAAATCCAGCCTGTGACATCCTGATATTGTTGAGTCACAGGATTTTCACACAGATTGGGGGTCAAATACATGAATACTGGCTAACTCCATATCTAAGCTACCCACTACGTTGCTACATCCATAACAGCTTGTGCACTGATTTCTATAGAGATGACTCAAGTTCTCCATGAAAATCCTTCAGCCCCAAGAACTCTCCTCTGCACCTCTACAGTTGCTGCTTTTCTATTGATCCTCAAATTGTGCAAATATAACTTACCCATAAAAATTTGCCCAATGGAAAAACGACAATTTCACCAAGTTTTTGCGCTGGCAAGAGGTGGTTTTTCGGGCGTAGTGCAGTTGGTATATCATGCAAAACTGCAACAGAAAGAACTTTTTCTGCAACCAGAATCACGATAATATAAAAAAAAAAACAAAAACAAAACACCCGGATGTTGTCGCATGTTACAGTAAGCGAAGAAGAAGACTTTAAACCCATAAAGACCCGGTGTTACTTTTGTGTAAGTTCCCAAATACATTTTTCTCTATATTTAAGATTTAAGTGATTTATCAGCATTTATTATGATATTATTGTCAGTATTTTGCATTTTTTCAGTGTAAATCATGTATTTTCCTTTAATTCACTAATCATGTAGATGTTCATTAAAGCTCAGCGTAAATTCATAGGTTATTATATCATAAACAGAGAAAACCAAAGACAAAGTGACTTTTTCAGCAAATATATCATTAACTAAACATAAAAACAAGTGTCTCCATCCACTGTCATTGATCCAACTCCATGGGTTTTACTGGTGAATCAGTGTTGTAGGAGATGACAGTGTTTCCACGTTCGCTATGGAGCCTCTGAACGTCCAAATGGGTCAAATCTGATGACCGTGAAAAGATGACAAACTATATTTTACACCAGTTATTTACGTGTATTGATAGAATTAGTGGATCAACAGGTATTAAACATTTTAGATCAGTAGATGCTGTGGTTGACAACGGCTGTTTGAGTTAAAAGAAACATGGGTATGTGTGGACACATCAGGAAACTAAATCATTTTTTAATTTAGTTTGGGATAGAGGGGTAATGTATAATAATAATAATGATAATAATAATAATAATAATAATAATAAATATATCTGTAAATCAATGTGATATTTATGTTTGTTGCCATGTTTATGGAATGACTTCTTGTGTCATCTTGCAATAATAAAACAAATCATCGCATTTGTGGTTTAATGGAAAAAAATGACATTACGCACTTCTGTTTCTTCAACATTTAGTAAATATTGGTAAAGTTTTGCATAGATGTCCAATGGAAAAGCCACTGGTGTCATCTTTGCACAACACTGTCTACTGTCTACATATCTACTGGATATGGAGTCGATTAACGGCAACAGTCATCTCCCATAAAAACGCAGATTCCAACAAACTTCACAGAATCTCATCATGTTATTCTCAGTTAAATCGTAGTTTCCGGTCATTCAGTGTAATTTGAGGCTGATTTGTGTCAAGTGAGACGAAGATAAACTCTCCTCCACCTATTTGATGGACTAGATCATTTGAATTGGCTCTGAAGTAGGAAAGGTAACAAGTCAAATGAAAGAGGATGTAAAGTGCCTTGTGTCCATGCACAGCTCATCCTATATATCATCTACCTTTCCCAGGGCCTGTCAGAGAAGGTCACTAGAGTGGCACTCTCCATTGGTGATGTTACAGCTATTTTCTGCTGTGTTTTAGCTCTTTTTAATGGAATGTTTGCCTCCAGCTATCCACAGCATGGCTAATTAATCGGAGTAATTATTTGCTTAGGCAGACAAAGTGAGCGTTTTGTCTCTGTTCGGCAGTTTTCGACAGGAGAACATTGTGTCCGTATGAGGGCACGTAGAATGGAGCATGATTGCTGAGGGAAAATAGTATAGATGACAATTCACTGACGCCACAGTTTTTTTTTTTATTTTATATTTTTATTTTTTATGAATCATCTTTGGTGATATGTGATGGGGCGCTGTCACCTCTGCTAGGATTTGGGATCTGGATCTAGGTGAATCTTGTGGTCTTCAGATACTAATTAGTGATGTGTTGAGCTGCAGTCAGACACACTGAGGGTGGAATTTGATTTTACTGATCCTCTTGCAAGTTTCATGAAGAAATGTTCAGAGAAAAAAAAAAGGCTATCTGAACCTGGGAAAAGTTGTGGCAAGTATTCATTATAACCTTGA
Source organism: Apogon hyalosoma (assembly GCA_037367295.1). Classification (NCBI taxonomy): domain Eukaryota; kingdom Metazoa; phylum Chordata; class Actinopteri; order Kurtiformes; family Apogonidae; genus Apogon; species Apogon hyalosoma. The sequence continues at coordinate 14,534,646 of JAPQRP010000012.1, read as the reverse complement.
TATTTCTCCTTTTTTGCTGCTTCACAAAAGGAGTAATGTGCTATAGTATTACAATATGGTGATACTTAATTATTAAGATATATACTACAACCACAACACACATAATAGAAATTAATAGAAATCTGCATATGCTATTCACATGCCTAATTTTTTTTTTTTTTTTTTTTTTTAATTGTTGTTGCACCAGTTCAGCTTCTTGGCCCTCACAAAAGAGGTCCAATCTCAAGGGACCTCCTAATTAATAATCAAAGTGTTCATATTCAATACTCATTTACTGTTTTCTACTCTAGTATGCATCCATTTCACAAACAGTTTAATTTTTCTTGCCCAGATTTACTGTCATTAACAAAACTAAATGCATTTATTTAAAAAGCAGGAAACAAAATGTTCACGTTATAAAAATACTCATCATTTCAAGCTTGCAATCTTCCCACCTTGAAGTCCACGTTTGATCTGTAACAAAGTACTTATGATGGTAATTATATCTTTTTTTCCCCTCAACTTTATTTATTTATTTTTTTTAACAGTGTTTGCAGAAAGTAACTGTTGCATGATCAAGAAGGAAGATCGTCACTGTGGGGAGTTTGTTTAATTAGTCTTGTTGCACATAGATCAGGAGATGAACACATACATATGCTGCACAGTCTTGCTGTAAGCGTAAGCACATTTATTTGGCTCAGTCATACAGTAATAAATGGGATTGACACACCCATATATCCTCACCTATTACAGAGCTGTGCATATCAATAAATAGAAATAAAGTCGGCATGAACTGCATATTAAATAAATGTTAACATTCACATATAAACCAGTGGTCATGCACAGACTAACATACTCTCACTCCTGCCTATATTGAACGGGCTGGGTCTTTCGAGCACTCTAAATCTGTTCATCTGTCAAAGTGTCAGAGTCTATGCATCATTCCTGAGACTTAGCAACACACACACAAACACACAAACACATACCACAAAGAGAGCATCTCTCAGAAAGCAAAGCAGAAGGCTTTGCCATATTTTAAATGAAGCAGGCTTGCCGAGATATCAGATTGTTCTCCATCTTATGGGAGACGTTCGCTGCTCTTGTGTACGTGGGAGTAACAAAACAAACTATTTCACAGGGCGCCTGTGGAGTCTTACTACACTGTCTCTAAACACCAAACAGAAATTCAAAAGAAAAAGACAGAATCATGTTTCCAAAGTAGTCAGAGTTATACTGATGATGCCGTGCAGAGGAGATTTATTTACCTTGTTCATATACCCACACCGAACAGAGGACGAGTCAAATCTTGTTGAGTTCTCATGTAAAAACTAGCATGACACTAATGGGACTAAATATCACACTTAGAGCGATATAAATGTTTGCCTGTACTATTGAATATAAAGGGAAAATATTATATAGATAATGACTTTCTATGTATGGATACGTATTTTCGATCTCATCGTACATCCAACATTGTAACGCTGGATTTCAAGAAAACAAGTGTAAAGTCAGTACTTTGGGTAAATGATCCAAACCGCTTTCTTTTGAGGTAGAATCAAACACAAAGGATCCCAAAATGTCAACAGAAGTCCCTCACTGCATGGGAAACACATGCACAAAGATTCTACCGTAAGTATAGTTTGTAAGTGTTGAGGTCTTGTAAATTAAAATGAATTGGAAGCTTTTCACAGTTTGATTTCACAGCTGGTAATCTGGTAAAACTCGCATAAGTGATGGAAGAGACAAACAAAAGCATGAAGATCTCACGAGAGCATTTACATTTACAAACAAAAGTGCACCGAGAGACTTTCTGGTGCTGAATTTAACAACATGCTCATATCACCAGTCTTAAAGAAACTCCACTTGTGAAGTACCTGCTACAACAAAGAGATGCTCAGCCACCACAATTGCATATTCCTGAGAGGCCTTGGATGTAAATGAGAACAGTACGCTATGTACGACTGTGATTATGGTTTTGAAAAGGGCACACGGCCTCCGTACAGGTAAGGACAGTCAAAATGTAGATGCAGCGATAAATAAAAACTGATTCTCATGCTAGTTAGATGAAAAAGTAATTTGCAGTATCACATCGTCAGTGGAATTATAAAAACACATACACCTTCTGTTCTTCCTATCCTCATTCTGACCCTTTGTTTCTCTGCTTTTCTTTCTCGCACACACACACACACACATACATATATAGACATACACACTTTCTGACGGCCATAACTCAAAGGTCACAGGCGCCCTGGAGCATGTAGTATCTTACCACACCTCAGTGGTCCAACACAGCTCCCAGGTGAGAAAGGATGCTGTGGGCTCAGCATGCTGATGTAAGCACGACTCCTAAAAGAACAGAGCGGAGCAAGGTAATTTGGTTGTGTGTCATTGTCTTTGATTGTTGGCAACGGGGTGTGTGTTTGTGTGAATGTTTTGGACAAACTGCAGGTTTTTCTGTACTCTTCCTACAGTACCCTAGGTGCCTTTCCAAAGGGGAAGGGGTGTCATGCATGGCAACAACACAAAACGCCGCAATCACGCTAATTGATCAGGCTGAGTCGAGAAGATTCAGGGTTTCGACAGGCTTCACCTTGGCCCGCGCAAATGCTGGCAGCTAGACTGGCGCCGGTGGACGAGATGAGAATTTAGAGTTGTCCCGCTGAACATTTGATATTAAATGAGAGGTTTTACCAAGATTACAATGGATCAAAATTGTGAACATGGGTGCTGATCAAATTGTTTTGAAAGACATTTGTGCGTTCCTATCAACCTCGGATCCAATTTCGGACTTGTAGGTTTTTGGTTTTGTATCTCCTAGTCTGCTTCTCTTACTGTTTTTCCTTTGAGTGAAACATTTTTTTGGGTGGGTGGGGTCAGTTGATGCCCCTCAATCCTTTTTGGGAGCAACAAATAATTGAAGACAAGGAATGAAGCAATTATGGTGAAAGCCATTAGGTAATTGCCTTATAGTAGGCCATTGGAAAGTTGGCCTTAATGTTTTCTGTACCTTTATCAGTCGGCATTTTCTTGTTTGTATTGTTCTTTTTCTGCAGCTCCGGCTCTTTTACCCAATCCTTTCTCCGCTAACTTGTCTTTCAGTCTCTGTGACACGCTCGGAGTCATAATCACACTTTGTCCTCCACTCACTTTTCATTCGCTCCTTCCCTCTCTCCTTCACCACCTCCTCTCCCCTTGTGAGTAGTAAGATGAGAATGTGTGTTTGAAGGGGGGTGGGGGGGGTTAATGTCAGCCCAGGCCATGATCCGCTCTGAGGAGTTGATTTGCTGTGGCTCAGCGCCCCAGAGGCCGATTAGCATTCTGCAGCTAACTCTCCGACTCCCTCATACTGTACAGCGTTCAGCCGTATACGTCTGCCTCTTCCGTTCCCTCCTTTCTTTCCGAGTCCTTCGCACAGACATCCCTGCCACTACACGCCAGTAATGAACCCTACAAATATCACACTTAAAGTCACTTGCAGTTTCCCTGGAGCAAGAGGCAGAATTAGCAAAATACAGTGCCAGAGCAGAATAAGTCAGAAGGAAATTCTCACCTTCGACTGCAAGAGTTTTCTTCTTGTGACTGCTGGATCACCTCTGGGACAATAAGCTCAGACTTGAACTGAACTTATGGGCCTCCGGAAACACTTGTCATGCTCATCTGTGTTCGGCTCCTGAGGTTTGGCACGTTTCCTCTCATTCAAGGAGACAGACTTAATGATAGGTGTGCCAAGGCTGCACAGTGGCATCGATTGGGAAGAAATAACCAGATTAGCCCCTCATTGGGTCTGGGACTACGGATAAGCTGCAGAACTGGGTGTCGAGATGAATTGGACCAGATATTGAAAGTTCAACGACAGCTGGGAGTTTCAGATGAAATTTAGACTCCTTGTGCCAACAAAAAGCAATGAAATACCACTGAATGTGCAGAAATAACCTAAGGCTAAACACTGTGCTTCCAAAGTTTTTCGTCCACTGAAATCTGTGGAGATAATTTGGGTGGTTGTCTATTTTTCACTGTCCAAAATTATGGTTGGATACAAAGTAGAAAGCCAGTGTAGAAATTCTAACCAAAACACCAAAACAAAATGGTTCTACTCCATTGGTACATACATTTTTTTTTTTTTAATCGTTCTTGGAGCTTTTACACTCTCAGAAGTTATATTCATTTAGATTTATTTATGAACAAACTGCTGAGAAGAGGAGATGATCAAAACAAACTCCTACTCCAAAGAGAAAGTTAAAATTTTCATTCTGCAGGTTCTCACACCTAGAGAGTTTAAAATTATTGGAGCAAATATTTTCCTCTAAAATGTGAAAAGATGGAAGTGATAGAATTGTGTTCTTCAGACATTCTGATAAAAGAGAGGACAAAAAAACTGCTACCTCAGATACAGGGCAATAATTTTGACATTTTGATACAATTTTACACACAAGATATATGTGATTTCTCAGGGGATGACTTTTGCATTATTGTATGCGCTGTGTTCTTTCCTCTGCTTTATTAACTGAATGAGTTTATTGCCTCTGGTTTATATACTGGGCAGTTTGGATGGTTAAACATATAATCATATTGCTTGGTATACATCATATATAAACAGGCATATGTTCTCCATATTTACAAACCCTCTGACCAGATGAAGATCCAAATTGGATTGAAACATGCTGACATTACTTTTTGGTTTATTGATAGATTTTTTTTTTTTATTAAGTCTAACACTCATCGTGATGTGGGTATAATTACTCTCCTTTTATATATGTAAATATTTGTCATGTATTTAATCATTTCATGTAGGGCTATATATGTATAAAACCCCAATAAGAATTATTGGGATATAATATTATCATAATTCATGTGTATTTTTCTTTAAGATCAGGGGCTATCACAATCAAATTTTAAAACATAATTATACTTTGGGTCTTTTAGGTTTATTTTGTTCATTTTATTTTGACAAAAACGCAAAGAGTGGAATCCTTAAAGATAGTATTGTTCCTGCTAATTGTAATCCGCTCCATCTTAAAGACCTATTCATATCAGATTTTGCAGTAATGATATGCTGGTGGAAATATGCACATTAGGTTTGGCTCTAGTCCAGTTTGCTCTTATTTTGCATCGTAGTTTATAGTATTTCAGGAATTGATGTGCATTTTGTCTGCATTTAGTCCACAACAAAAACGGCAAAACCCCTCAGATTGCATGTCTATAATGAGCAGAGACAATCAAACCAGCATTCCTGCTTCTATAATATGACACAGTCTAATTAAATGTCCATCAAAATAGGCTCCAGGTAATAATGTAAGTCAGACAGGTATGAATGTGTTTAACTATTGTCTTACTCTTAAAATAATGTTATGCATCAGTAGTCGCTTTTCCATTGGACATATGTGCCAAACTTTACTGATATTTACAAAATGTGGAAAAAACGGAAGTGCATAATGTCGATTTTCCATCAAATCACAAATGCGATAATTTGTTTATTTATTATTGCGAGATGACACGAGAAGTCATTCCATAAACATGGCAACAAACGGAAATATCACCTTGATTTACAGATATATTCATTATTATTATTATTATTATTATTATTATTATATTACCCCTCTATCCCATACTAAATAACAAAATGATTTGGTTTCCTGGTGTGTTCACACATACTGCGCCATGTTTCTTTTAAAACTCTTCTTCTTCACTTGTTGTAATGCCCATCAACATCTTTTTTTTTTTTATTCACGTGCCTCTAGTTGCGGAAAAAGGTCTTTCCGTTGCAGTTTTGCATGATATACTATTTGTGCTATGCTGGAAAAACCACCTCTTGCCAGCGCAAAACCAAAAAACGAGAGTTTTGTAATTTTTTTCATTAGATACATTTTTATTCACAAGTTATATTCATGCAATTTGAGGGCCAAAGGAAAAGCGACTAATTACTTCATCTGGAATTTTGCAGAAACATTAGTGCTGTTTGTCTGATGTCAAGGCTGGCTGTGAATCATAGTATCTCCAAACTCCAAAAGAGACTGTGTGCATTTACACACATTGCTCAGCAGCAGTAACTTCAGTAGTACCTGATGGAGGATCTTATGGTCATTTATGTTGTGAGTTCTACAGATGTTACACTCTGGGACTGGAACAATACGATGAAGTGTTAATTAAGCAGTCTGATCTCCATCAGCACTTTTATATTTTTAAGTACTTGAAACTCATAACACCCATTCTAACCTGATCCCTTCCATATCTGACTAAAGGTTTCATGCTCAATGTCACTGAACATTAATTCAACATCAGCCAAGCCTTAAGAAGTGGAACATTTGGAGAAAGAGGGAGATACAGAGACAGACAGATCTGGCCCAAAAGGCTTCAAAGTTTTGCTGTTTCAATAAACTTTACATATGCACATATAGTATTGTATTATGCTTATGTGATCTACAGTTTGAATTCTAAAACCTAAAAGTATATCATGTGTTTATATTCATCTTTTTCTTCTGTCACTAGGACTAGGGCTGGGTAATATAAAAAAAAATTATTTCATGATAATTTTTTTCATATCAGATGAAACTGATATGTATAACGATATAAATCAAATCACTATTTTTGTCAAGCTTAAATTTTCTGTTGCTCATAAGTTAGTTGTGAAGACATCAGAAAGTTATTTTTGACTTAAATATTTATTTTCCATCAGAGGTTGAACATGATACAACTGTTTCGGAGAAATAAAACAGGTACATATATTTGAAACTAAACTAAAAGTCTGACCAGCAGGCAAAAGCTTTCAAGATTTGAAAGAGGACACAAACAAAAGAGACCATCTTCCCAAAACAGACAATGAAACTTAAGGAAAGGTGAGTGTTTGCGTTCTTCACATATACTACATATATTTGTTCAGTATACCTCCGTATTGTATTGAAGGCCCTGAAACGGTTCACGCCCTGCTTTTCAGTAACCCGGTTGGCCAAGTTCTCTGTCACATTTTCTCCTGAGAGAACACACATTATCTCCTACTGCAGCCCAAACATGAGCGTGTGCGCTGCGGCTGCTCTTACGCCTGTGCTGTGGGCATCAACCTAACTTACCGTGGCTCTAGTGTGATTGGTTCAGTGTGGCGCTACTTAATTATGATTGGCTGTTCTTATGTCTGTCAAAACATGGATGAATTAATTCTGCCGAAATTGTATCAAGCATGTCTCATATTTCTGCCAAGGAAAAGTTATTTTGCTATGTATACTGTTATCGCTTTATCGCCCAGCCCTACTCAGGACTAAAACTTTAAAATGTAGTAACTGAATGTTCACCTCCTGAGATGTGATTCCTTGAACATGTAGCAGGTCACCATCAGTTATGTGAGACATATATCTCATGGGCAAATTGGCATGGAGTGTTCCTTTATTGAACTAAAGCAGGGACAAACTTTAAGCTTATTGAATACACCCCAGGTGCTCAATAACCGTCAGACTCCATCAGACAACAGAAGCTCTCTATTGAGCAACACAGATTAAGTTTCTTGACTTGAGCTTTTCCAGCTGAGAAAGATATGTACCTGAATAATGTTGTGGAGAGGAGTTTATTGAAAAATAATATAAAGAAGAATGGAGAAAGAGGATATATTGGCATCGTATTGACAACCCGCAGAACTTGGCCATTAATGTGCATTTTGACATGGTGAATAGGATGCACTGGCTCAGAGAAATAATCCCATAAAGAACACAAATTTACAAATGCCAGATTAAAGCAAAGGTGTTCAATCATCTGCACCGCCCCTCCCTCTGGTCTCTTTGCACAGGTGCAGTATGAGTGTCCCAGAATTGTGGGCAGGCATTTATTCACCTGAGCACTGTTGCTTTATTCTTTCATACATCAAAATAAGAAGAGAGTGTGTCTTTTTTGTCTGCAAGTGTATATTTACAAATGAGCGCTTTTAATTTAAAAGAATGATCCAATTCTTAGGTGGTGTCAAAGACATGATGACTAATGCTTTGCCTGGAGACTCGCTGCAAGTGATTGGTTTTCTATTGCATCAAAATCAGAGTTTCATAGATCATGATAAAGTGGTGCGACCGGGACAATACTTCATTACTGGCCAGAGAGGGACGCAGGCTCGGGAGTGTTTGAAAAGAAACACCCCTTTCTCATCTGTAGTTCAATAACACTGCTTTCATCTCGGCATAAATTTGAAGCAAACAAAAGGTGAAGGGCAAATTTTCAGAAGAGAAATGACAAACTTTTATTTATTGCTAAGAAAGCTTTTCCAAGAAGTGGTTGCTCTTGGAGAGACGTGTAAAAAAAAAAAAACAAACAAAAAAAAACAAAGTAACGCAGCTAATAAGTGCAGGACCGTCTGCGTCCATGCATCTTTTGTCTTTTTCTGGACAGTTTATCTTTCGTCCAACAGCAGCTGGTCTTGAAATCCATAAGGGGACTCCTCTTCGGATTGTTCCGTGGCCCCTACTGTCTGTATGTGTCTTTAATAAAGACACTATCCCCACTTCCTGCCTACTCCCTTCTGATTCACAGCTCTATTTACAGTTCCTGCCTGGCCCTGCCAAATCAGGGGCCCTCAAATTGGGTAGTTAAAGGAGCTGCGGGCGGAGAGGCACATTTTATCACCAGATATGCCCAGAAATCAATGCACCCTCTCAAATGGCTGTCTCTTTATGGACCGTCAGGGAAATATGAGTGGAAATGGAGAAGCAGGAGGAGGGCAGTGATGTGATATGAGTGAAGGCCTTCATTCCTAAGTCTTGCCTCCCAGTTCAAAACACACATTAACACCAAGGGCCCCATTGGTTAAAACTTCGCTCTTTGAGTCCATTGTGTGCACTCATGCAAGCTTCTAAATCCCATAACTGGACATAAAATCATAAAAAGAAAGTTCACAAAAATGAGTTAAGCCATAAGTGGCGTTCAGTACATCTACACGTTAACTCTAAAATGGAATTATTGGCAGATAAGGAAAATATTATTACAGGAGCCAGAAGGAAATCGAATGGAGAAATAGAGACAAATATACACTGCCAGGCCAAAAGGAAAAGGATTTATCTGAGCAATGAGACAAGAGCCATCCATTGGATAGAACTACAATGAACAAATTCTTTAACCCTGACTTAAGCAGTAATTTGTTCAACAACCATAAGTTTGCTTGAGGGCATAAAAACTGGACAATACAGGGAATTATTTGGCTCATCCAGCTTATGAAAGAGTGAGTGAGTCCAGACCTTAACTCCACTGAGAATCTTAGGAATGTCATAGAGAAGATTTCACATAGTGGAATGGCTCTCCATCATCAGAACAAGATCTTGACCAAGATCTTAATGGAAGTCTGGATGGAAATATATGTCACTGTATTTACTGTATAAATGATGCAACAGTGAATGCGTGTTATGAAGCTAATGATGATCTACTGATGTTTTTTGGCCAGGCTGAAACTTCACATTCCTTGGGATAAGCTACCTGGCAAGATTATGAGAAACAGGAAAGACACACTTTATAAACAACATGGTCCAAATTTGAAATATAAATAAGGCTACATGCAGTATTTTCTTTAACTAGGACACATTTTTTCCCCCCATTGTGACTGCTGGTCATGATAACATTTTCTTCATTAATTAGTGGCAGCTGCTTGTACATCCATCAGACCTCAGGGGGATAGGTGAAGGAGATGCAGAGAAGAAAAAGCTAGAAAGAAAAAAAACAAAAAAATTAAAAAAAAAAAAAAATAGCTAGAAAAATCAAAGAGGGAATACATAAAGGAAAATGAGTCTCCACTGGGCCTGTGAAAATTCCAGTGTAACAGAAATGGTCTCAAAAACTCGTCTTTGATCGAAAGTAAACAGTCTCTGGAAAGTCCTGTAACTGCATATCAGAGCCAACACCAACAAAACAAAATACCTTAAAAAAACGGAACCAGTAACCACAAAACCCTTGAAATAACATTCCATATCATTTTAAAGAAGCACCATATATAGACCGTATAGGCGGTGACTTTGGCGTATAGTTTGCCAGTTGTTTCACTGTTTTATCAACTTGCACCACTGTATGACAGCATCACTTTGAGTTTTTAAAGTCAAAGCCATTTAACTCCCATCAATCACACATGACATCCCTCCCCATGAACACCTGTAAAGTGATAATGCACTTGATCTGTGTGTGGCCGCAGCCTAAATGCTGTTGCTTTAAGTCCTACGAAACAGGCACTTTCACTCAATGGCAACCTGCTTTTTATTTAGAGCCCATCTCTCTGGTTCAGATCCAAGGTCATTGCATCACACTATGGATGCTGGCTGCCAACAAAGTGGCCTATCAGTCATCAGCCTTAATGAATAGGGCACAGTATAAAAATAGGTACAAAGACATGCAGTCCGACTGCAAGCTTTCACTAGTGCTGTCAACTTATTATCAGTCCACTTCTGTCTACAACAATTAAGTTTCCTTTATTTATCTGTGCACATTTTTACCAAACGAATGCAATTAAATTTGTAAATTTCTGCAGTATGTTTTAGACATTTCTGTGAACCTTCCCTTATTAATACTGTTCAGTAAATTTAACTGTCATTTTTGTTGTGGTACTCAAAACACCTGCTTGTGAAATGACAGCATGTTAACACAGACATGCAGTCATCTACTGACTGAATGCTAATGTTTCACTATGTGTAGAATATTTTTTAAACAACTGCACAATTAAAGCTGCGTATGACTTTCGTCACCAATTTTTCATCAAATCTGTAAAACCTGAGTCTTTCTGTGATCACGCATCTGAATCTCTTTCCTCATGGTGAACAATTTCCAAGTGTATTCCACCATAAACAATCCATTTTTTTTTTACAAACAGAGCCGGTAGGTCACACTGGCATTTTCGAAAATTTGTTGCAACTTGCATTGTGGGAAGCGGAGTTCCACACAGCTGCAGCACCAAGAGGCAATGAAGCTGTTTCCGTGTTTGCTGCTGCTGCGGCCATAATGCGGCTGTGTGGAGCTCTGCTTCCCATAATGCACATTGCGACAAATTTCCAAAAATGACTTTGAAATTGTTCACTGTGAAGGAAGAGATTCAGGTGCATAATCACAGAAAGACTCAGGTTTTACAGATTTGATGAAAAATTGGTGACAAAAGCCATATGCAGCTTTAAAGTCAGTTGAATTTCTTGTATTCCTGATTATGGTAAGACACATTTTATTGTCATTGTATAGTCTCCTATACAACAAAACTGCGATAGTAACTGGGTCAATGTAATTGAGGGACTTTTTGAGTTCCCTTTACAGGGCAACATAATTGACGGGTATCGTTGACATTTTTGCTGTTTTCGGGTCTAAAATCAACATAACCGTCACACCACATGGCATTTTTACAGAAAGATTCTTCTAAATATCATATGTAAGACATGATCATAATGAACATAAAAAAAAGGTTATTTTTAACTTTTAATAAAGATGTATGCAAGATATATCCCATGGACTTCAAAAGTCCCTCAATTATATATTGACCAATTTCTGAAATGTGCATTTCTATAAAACCATGAGGAAACACATGTACTAAATAGACTCAATAGATGAATAAAAACAAAAGAACACTACTGTCATACAGAGGCTAAGTTGTATGAAGCTACTGTGTGGAAATAAATGACTGTATTTCAAATGATAACATTGCACATGTAGCCGATGTTGCACATTTTTTCTACAAGAGCAGAAATGTCAATGGCTCAGTTGAAGGTCCTGATTGCCAACGGACAAAACATTATTTCCCAATGTGTTTGTTCTGGTTTTGAGGCTTTTGTATCTCCTTCTGGAAAGCATCAGGCTGAATAGGTGCTGTCTAGGATCTGGTTCTGAGTCCTTCTAGAATCAAGAGTAAATTGTAGCTCATCGATGAAACTCTTAAATAAGATGAACTGTGTTTAATCAGTCGTGGACAATGTCAGTGTAATGTGCAATCAAAGAAAAAGACACATCTTGACTCACTTAAACCTTGGACAAACGGATACTGGTTCTATTCAGAGGACTGTAAAATAGCAGTAGGACATAAGGTGCTGAAGTAGCAATCAAGTCTAGATGTAGACACAGTTGGAAACATGAGATTTAAAGAACTAGCTAAGGCTTTAAATGAGGTTCATAAGTAGCTATGCAAGTATTACTATTATTGTAGCTAAACCAGACACCAAATATATTGATTTTTATAGCAAAGTTTGCTATAGTTTGATTACAGTAGTGTGCATATGATTTTATTAAATGTCATGTTCATACCAGGAAGTCTGAAACAAGGTAAAGCAAGGCAATTTTAGTAGTAAAGCACTATTCATATACAGGGTGACTCAAAGTGCTTTACAAAGGCATAAAAAAAAATCACAAAAAAAGACATTGTAATTACATTAAAATCAAAAAAGGGAAAATGACATTAAAATCATCAGAGATAAAACGTGCTTTTAAAATGCATTCACAGAACTAAAGAAAGACATTGATTATTTTAAAACCATACATTAAAATTAAAATAAAGCAAGACATTAAAATTAAAAAAAGTGCATTTAGAAGATAAGCTTGAAAAGAAGAAGGTTTTTATCCTGGATTTAAAAATGTTCAGGAACAGTTTTTGTTCAGTTGTATACATTTGATTCAGTTTGTCTATTTTCTATACTACAATTTTGTGGTCTTCTCACAATAATCTACTTTGTGTCTGAAATAAACATGTTAATTTGGCAAATTATTACCTCCGTCCATTTTCCTTCCCTCTTACACTTGTGATCTTTTATCACAGCGATAGCCTAGAGTTATTTACAGTAATTTGACAAAAGTTTGAAACCATCTACTCATGAACCAAAACATGGTTCTGTTTGATCAAGATTGAGACCAGCACTTTTGGTCTGACCAAAGACTGGTTAGAAATGATAGTCCTGCACACTTAAAGGAGTGATATTTTGCTTTGTTAAATGGAATTATGCATTTTAAAACATTTCCCTGTGGTCTACATAAACTGTAAATGCTACACTTGGGTCTGAATTCTTCATTAATTAAACTCTACAGGTCCATCTTCAGCCCTATTTCTGACTAATGACAGGAAAAAGGCTGTTTTGAGCGCTGGCCCTTTAAATCCAAATGTGCCACTTCACACCACACCCCCTCCAGGTTGTTGGCTGTGCTGCTCTGTCCCGTTCAGCCACTTGTGTTCATTTATGTAACCGACAACTGAACATTTTAGGTAATCGGCTCAAAGTTTGGACATATTTTCAGTTTGGACTACAACCACTGCTGCTGACAAACAATTATGTCGTATTCGGAGAAATGTTCATCAGAAGTCTTGACCCTATATGTGTAAATGTCATGACGTAACTAGCTATAAAACAAATGAATATCAAGATAGCTTTGCAGCACCTGGAGGGTTCAAATTCAAACTTCATGAATTATTAGGGTCCAAATACACAAATAAATGAACCAAAGACTACTAAAAGTGGAATGAGCAAAATATGACCCCTTCAAAGGATTTACAATCAATAACAGATAAATGTTGGTTATCATTCGAGGCAAACAGATTAATCCAAAACAGGGTTATGATGAAAAATAAAAACTAATTAGTCAACTGAAATAGAAATGATAAAAATCTAAAACATAAAAAACTACAATTAACAACTGAATGTGCCAGGTCCTAAATACTGTACTCAATGATCAGCAACTGAAGGTTAGTGTTTCAATGTGTGCAAAACAATTATTTGCCACACAACCAATGCTGGAGGAATTTGGTTTCAACTAAATAACAGAATTTACTTTGGGTCAAACAATGGTAATATTTCGCTGAAGAATAAACCGAGTGTGAACACTAGAGCAGGGGTGTCAAACTCATTTCTTCCAGGGGTTGCATTCAGCACAGTTGGATCTCAAGTGGTCTGGACCAGTAAAGCAATAGCATCATAATCTATAAATAATGACAACATTTTCTCTTTATTTTAGTGCAATAAAAAGCATTAAACTATGGAAATATTTACATTTGTAAACTATCCTTTAACAAAAAAACATGTGAATAACCTGAAAAAACAATATTAACAATATCATGATTCAACTTATCATTTATACACGTACATTAGTACACACAAACATTTGGTAACAAGCATAATATTGTTAAAAATTTGGAGTTTGGAACTAAAATAACAATTCCCCATTCAGTTTCTCATTTGCCCGGGTCATTGTTGTTCTTGGTAGCTCTTTGAACCTAGAAAAATGGAGTTGTCACTATTTATAGGTTATTATGCTATTATTTTACTTTAGATCATATTGGTCTGTATGTGGAACCTGAACTAAAATGAGTTTCACACCCTTGATTTTTAACATCTTAACTATAATTTTTACATTTCACAAATTCATCCCATGGACCAGATTGGACCTTTTGGCGGGCCAGTTTTGGCCCCCGGGCCGCATGTTTGAGACCCCTGCTGTAGAACCTTCAATAAAAAAACAAAACAAAAAAAAAATACACTGCATAGGCTTCATAGGCTGTTGTCATCATACCTGAAACCCTAAAACAAATAAAAAAAAATAAAAACTAGTCACTTCCTCAAAATAAAACTAATTACACACTCAAAAAATATAAACTAGACTAGAATGCTAAGCTAAAGTAAGAGACTGAATAAACATAAAAACTAATACAAACTGTACCAGAACATAAACACATCCTGTAACTACTAAAACCAAATTGGTCCTTTGGCTTTGGAGGTGGCAGATGGCCGGCCCCCTTGCAGAGTGGCTCTACCAGCTTGGACTATCACACATGTTCCCTCAGTGCAATTAAGTCTACCTGACCCCTCAGAGCCCCTTGCATCAGCGGGGTGTTTCCGTCACGTTCTTCCATGCAGATGCTAGCATGAGTGTATTCTATGTGCAAACCCTGGCCATGTGTGTCACACTGTGCACATATGGCTTCTCCGTGTTCAGCATGTTTAATAACTCAGACATGTTTTAGGAGATAACGTTAAGGCGGCAGGAGACCGAGACTAAATTGACCATCCACGTGACAAATAAAGCTATTAGGTTTTGCTGCAGTGCATGAGAATACAGACTGTAGTTAGACTTAAAATTGTGCATTGAGTAAAGTAATAAATTATGAAGAACACGACTGTGAAACATTGTGTTTATTCATTCTGAAGTTGTTGCTGTTTGTTTGTTCACTCACAGCTCCTAAATCAAATTCTCTTTTTGATTGAAAGAACAAATCACTCACCATTTGCAATCTGACTCTTGGAACGACATCTCTCTCTCTCCTCGTCCATATGTACAGTAAATATATCTTTTTATTTGCATGCACAGGCTGCACTGACGCATGACAATAAAAGAAGCAGCTTAATATATCAAAAAATCTGTCTGATTTATTGGCAACTGAAGTGTTTGCTAGCAACAAAAATCATTCCCATGCCAAATAGTCTTTGTAAAGCTTGACTGCTATTTACTGTCATGCGTCTCATTTTAGTGTTATGGGTGATTATGATGGGGAGGCCTGTGCAGCCATATATTAGCATGCACTGAATGAGCTGTGGGACATGATGCCCGGTGACTGCGAGGTAAATGAAAGCTGCTTGCTTATGCAGATGCAGTTACAGCCCGACATGAACTGAAAATAGCCTCAAACATTATACTGAGATGTAGTGCTATGAAGATATCCATACATTTATGATTTATCCATCAATCCTTGCTTCATCCATCTTGGGTAACTGCACTAGCAAAGCCATCAGTCTGTGCAATGATCTTCCTGAAGTCTTTTTCTGTGTTCCAGTCAGTCAATCTTTCTATTCGGCATCCATCTAATTTGGGATATGCAGACGAGCTGACCCTTCGCTGTCCCGATTCCAGCGGTGTAACCTGAATGCATCAGCGTGGCTGTCACTCTGTGGGTAAATTACTGTGGTTCCTACTGTCCTGCTGCAAGGCCCAGGTCACACTGGGCACTATCTGGCCCTTTTATCCAATTAGGAAATGAGTTAAAACCCTTCACTTGTGCTAGGACAAGCTGACAGACACACACACACACACACATATATATATATATATATATATATACACACACACACAGGTGCTGGCCGAAGCATCTGCCCCATCACCCGCGCTATTTCTTAATTTAGATCTCAAGTAGGATAACCGGTCAAAACACACATACAAACACACTGACGGATAAATAGACCGTCTGTCTCCCCACTTCCCCCTCTGTCTGCCACATGGTGCAGACACACATCAATTGATTCGGCATCTCTTTTCCCGTCTCTCTCTCTCTCTCTCTTTATTTATGTGTGTCTTTCATACACAAACACACACACACACACACACAAACATGAAGTCCCTCCCCTGGGGATGAAATCACTTACCAATGCGCACACACAAACACACACAAATATCGGGTGGCTCGTTGCTGGAGTGGACAGGCCTGCGTGAGATAACGGCCAAACGCAGCCTGACAGGCTCGGCTGGGCCATTATTGAATTGCAGTGAAGACTATATTACTTTAGAGTGAGATAAAAGACTACATACAAGACGGATGGGTGGGGGACATCAAACAAGACTGTGTCCGGATTGTGCCAGGAGTAATCCGGCTGAAGGCAGTGCTGATTTCCCCCAGGCCAGGTGCCATTTCTCCTTGAATAATTCTTATGAGGAATCCAACAGCAGCTCCTCCTTTTGTGCCTCATATGGTATTTTCCTCCCATCCCGGTCTTGCACATTCTTCTGTCTTGTTTCTGGGATTTCTGTTGCACAAAACTCCGATGTTATTAGAATTCTTCAAAATCATTTAACTTCATGTGGCGTGCCTTTCGACTGGGGGATGTTTCTCGACTGTGAATGGAGAGGGAGGAACCTCGGGGGAAATACTTGTGATGGCGTTTGGGAGCTTTGGCCTAGAATGCAATATGGATGGAGGAGAAGCCATCTGATGTTGAGGAAACATTTGGCACCTTGTGTCATCTGACGAACTTGTTTGCAGTCAGAGCTGCCTTTGATCTGTAGACAAAAGCAATGCAAACAGATGCTTTGTGTTTGCTCAGTCTGAACATCTTAGGCTGCAAAAAGGCTGACAGGTATGATGATGATGATGATGTGGTGAAGTAAGGTGATCATTACTCACTTCAAAGGAGAAATTAACAACTATAAAAAACAATGTGGAAATTACTATATGAAGAATAGCAACTTTCCTCTTTCCCTCTATTCTATTATTATCATCTGTTGCATGCTGATAGCACTCTTTTGTAGCTGGCAGTGCTGAATGGCATTGGACTTGACAATGATGCTGGCATGTCATTAATCAAATATATATGCATGGAAATCATCTAGGCGCCCCGCCATAGGTTACGCTCAGGTGGCAAGGAATAAAATAACTGAGGTGAAAAGAGTCTTTCTCCACCAAGATCCAATACAATTCCCACAAAATTAAAAAAGCAGCCCTACTCTAACATAAATCCAGAGTCTACATTAATAAAATATCACTGCTCACTGATATGGGAAAATCGATCTATTTGAGTTGGTTCTCAGAATGATAATGCAGAGTCATTGCAAGTTAAGAATCTCCCAGCTGTGAACTTGACATATTATCGGTGTCTTCTCAAAGACGTCATCATGTTGCATTTAGAAAATATGTAGCTCTTGTGTCAGAGAGTAATATGTGTATGGGACACAGTAGAATCGTGAAACAAACAGAGGTGTAATTTATGATGGCATACATCTTATATGATGTAATATATGAGGCTTGGTTCAGATCAGTACGATTTAAAGAGACATTTGGAATGAAGGAGATTCTAAACCAGGGGTGTCAAACATATGGCCTGTGGGCTAAACTAGCCCGCTGAAGGGTCCAATCCAGCACGTGGGATGAATTTGTGAAATGCAAAAGTTACTCTGATAAGATATTAACAATTAAAGGTGTCAAACTCATTTTACCTCAGGGGTCACATAAAGACCAATGTAATCTCCAGTTGGTTGGACATGTAAAATACTATCATAAAAGATCCATATTTTTGTCTTTGTTTTTAGCATAAAAAGTAAAATTACATGAAAATGTTTACATTTACAAACTGTCCTTTCACAAATATTTGAATAACCTGAGCAAATACAAACGACCTGAAATATCTCATAAGAAGTAAAAGCTATTTTAACAATATTCTGCCTATTACTGAATGTTTTGATCCTATGTAGTCCCACTGCATATGTAGGATGGTTATTCACATTTTTTAAAGGATAATTTGTAGATGTAAACATTTACATAATCAAATTCTACTTTTTTGACTCTAAAAGATGGAAGAATGTTTGGAGTCGAGTTGATTTATAGGTTATTATGTTATTAGTTAACTAGTCTTGCCCATTTGAGACCATATTGGGCTGTATGTGGCCCCTGAAATAAAATGAGGTGACAAAACATTATCCAGATAATGCAGTACAGACTACTATACCCTCAGATATCCTATATTTACTGTTTATTTTCAATAAACTGGTCCTTAGTTTGTGAAGTGAATAAAACTGGTCCTTATTAGAGACTTTGCAGGGGTCATCCGAGTTCAGGAATGGTATGACCCATTGACTGTATAGAATTAGTCGACTTGGGAACCGTCACATTATCTATTTGTTTCTGAACTGCAAATTTGAAGCCAGTCGTTTACAAGTGACCATATTTGGACAAAAGGGGTGGAAATATGGGAACCAGAGGGGTACGAGGTGAGCTAATGCTGAACATAAGCTTAGTGACCTGGTAAAATGGTAAACTTCAAACATTATTTGACAAAAACATATTATAGTCTTGTTAGTGGAACCTATTAAGTACAAGTACAGCAGCTGTTAATTGTGTTTTGTTAAAATATATATCAAAGCTTTCTATTTGCCCTTACATCTAATCAACTGAGGAAAAATCTAACTGGACTTCCACAAATTGTATTAGATTAAAATTAGTTTACCATTTCATCACATGAGCAAGCTAGTACTTGGCCATAGCCCAATTCCGACCCCTTGAGCTTGTGCATTTCCACTGTTGTTGTTCAAATACGGTCACTTCCAGTTCCAAAGAGCCAAAATCCAAACTACTTGCTTGAAAACTTCAGTGCAAAAACCAGTGAGTGACATCACATTACCTCCTTCCATTAATTATATGCAGTCTATGGTTTAAAAAGGAACTGGTCTTAGTACAAAACAGACTCCAACATACGTACATGAGCACAAATGTACAAATCTACAAGTTTTAACTTGGCAACATGTCCTTGTTTTTGCAACAACTAACTCATTTCTCTTGGTACTCTGACAAAAACACTAAAAGCACCACAACTGCTGCTGCTGATATGTAATAACTGTAATTATGGCCACCTTTTTTTTTCCTTGGCTAATGCAAGATGATCTGGTGTTCTTGCCGTTTTACCAAAACATATAATAGGAATAGAATTAGAAGTGTTAATACCATTATCACTATTTTAATGGTAACCCACAATGTATAATTAAAATGTACATTACCCTTTCTGTGATGCTCTTTGCATTCTATACAAGCCTATCTTTATTTGCAGGTTAATGAAATGTTCATATCCCTACTTGCTTTTTATAGCTATAGATTGAAGGCCACATTCTACAGTGGATTAACTCAAACAATTAAATTTGTGGTCTGCATCATTGATCACAAGCCAATTGCATTTGGACCACTGTGGAAGCACAAAGAATATATACACTATTTGTTCTCTAATTGAAAACCGGTCTGGATTGTCAAATTGATAGTTACTCACATTGTGTGTGACCCCTCCTTGCCCAACACTCCTTCTGTTCTGGGGTTTTAGAGGAAGACGGCCCCATTGTCTTATTTATTTGCTGACGTGATTCACAACACGATAATAATAATTAACTGAGGTTATTAATTTTTAATGAGAGACCTAAATGGTGTGCCCCAAGGGCCTATAACCTCTGGTTTTAATTAATATGCGGTGGGTGCACATTAGGCTTTCAATTAGAGTGAGGGGAATGGCCAGGCAATCACTGAGAGCTTTTAATCCATATGCTCATCAAGAGTCCAAGTCATGCCTTTTTAATCAAGCACTCCAGACCTGAAAAGAGCAAAAACACATGTCTATCAGTCATTTAGTGAGAACAGCTAGAGTGGCTCTGGACTTCAAGAAAAGTGCTGTCTTTTAATGAGCTTGGCTTAAGACAGTAATGTGGCATGAAACAGCGAGGGAATTCTGAGAGGAGGAGGAGGAGAACGAAACTTGAATTCTTCAAGAGGAGCCGAGAGAGGAGGCGGGATTAATGAGATGCAAATTAGTCTCCATTTGTTCAGATGCTGACAGCTGAAGTGTCGCTTTGACAGGGGACACCGTCAGTCCAACAAGCCCAAATAAACACTTTGCTGTTTTCCCACCCAAACAAACGGCTATCCTGCGCCAAGATGTGGCACATTCTGCTGGCTTGCCGCAGGTGACTTGATGCAATTCGAGAAAATGAGAATCATGTGCCACAAGGAGGTACTTCGCATGCATAGATGGTGGACAAGTGTTTGTACATCTTGTAAAACAATACTCCCACCTCCATCTCATCACAGTAAGACACACAGACACCTCGGCAGAATCATTAAATAACCCACGGGTTCTGAGAAGACACATGTGAACGTACTTGTGAATCAGCTCAGTTTCCTCAAACCACCTCTGACATTTATTTTACCTCTCTCTCTTTATATATGTGTATGAATAAAATATATGTTAAGAGTTTCAGTCACATTATAAAACATAGTGCTCTGAGCAAGAGCTACAGACATCAGTTGAAAACATGAAGCACTGTGGGAAATACCATTTTCACACTGCATCAGAAAAAGCAGACAATCCCGCATCAAAGTACATCAAAGTGTTTCACAACCGGAATCTCTGTGTGTTTGTCTGAATTAGTGAAGCAAAAGAAAGAAACCGAGAGAGACGATGATAAACAGAGGGGAAAGAAGATGACTTACAGACAGAGAGGTCGATGCATACATAGACAGGTAGACGGAGGGATCAGGGGGCGTAGTGTAGCAGCTAATGCACACCAGCAATTATGGGCCATCATAATCACAGCATCCAATGACAACATAATCATAGCACAATCAGGTGGCGAATCAGAGGCAATTTGCCGACTATCTCTGCAACTTGGAGGGGCTGCTGAAATTCCCCATTTGTGTGCAGCAGGCTGAGAAAGCTTAATTATCCTGATGAGGGGGTGGCAGAGAAGGGACCAGCGACCCCAGCGAGCTTCAAGCAACCTATGAGACAAACGGCGGCTGGCGTAAATGCCTCAAGACACCTGGAAACTGGGTGAGCGTGCGACTGAATTCCTTTGTGGTGCCACGGTGCAACAAGCAGGTGTCAAATTGATTCTGATTGAGAAGACAAGAAACAACAGATGCACAAGTTGTTGCTGGTAATTTGTCCTGTGATTTCCTCTTTTCTGAGAAATTCACAATTTTGTGCCTATGTTTGTACATTACGACTCTGAGAGCACCCATTTTTTCTGCTATAGAGCCTGATTATCTTGTCAAGCCTTGGCAGCGGACCGAGATGTGAAAATACTGATAAGATATGAGTGACAATTTGTTATATACTCATATACAGGGAATGAAAAAATTCAGAGGAGACACAAAACATTGCAGGAAAAGGCTCGCAAAATTTCTGTGTTCGCTGAAAAAAAAAAAAAAAAAAAGAAATACCTTTGGGTTATGTTATTAAACTTAGAAATGAACAACAAGGAAACTGAATTAATCTCCAAGAAGGGGTGCCAGATAATTCCAGTTGAGCAAATTGAATTGGAATGTAAATGTTAAAAATGATCCACATGCTGTCCCTGGGTTCCTATGAGTACAGGCTCCGAATTCAGTCTGCACCTCTCCCTCTGTTGCTCAAATATGTGGATAACAACAAAATTAATTATACATATTAATGCTTGCTTGCCAATTTTTCACGCGCATCTCCCCGAAAACGGCTTTCTTCAAAAAGCACCCGTCCAGAATTTGAACTAACTAATCTCCAGCTGCCTGGGGAGAGAAAACAAGCGCTTTGAGGGAATAAGTTACATTCTGTTGCCGCGTTTACACGTGTGGCTGAGCACAGAACTTCAGAGCTGGCATTTCAATCAGAAGCCATCAGAGGCATCCTTGGCAGATAAGAGGAGCTGCACAAGCTCTAAACTCTAATAGTGTGTTTATGCAGGAGGTACTCTCTGCATAAAGCAGAACAAATCGCAGGCTACACCCAGGCCTTACAGGGAAGATGAGCTCTTCCTGGCTATATTACGATCAGAGGAAAAACTTGGGTAATATCTTCTTGTGAACAGTGAATAATACTTTACACATCTTTAATATTATTCATATTTTATCTAGTAGACAACATTATTCATGGGGCTTATGTTAGTTGGATGCAAGTTACAATTTGTTATCCCCAAATCATAGTCTGGCACCCTATTGCCAAGTTTAAAATGGTTAATCTATGTTAATCAAATCGGTAACATGTTGTTGCTCTGAGCAGAATTTGGAGAAGAAATTAGACTTTACACTTCTTTACTGCCAATTGCAATGACTACAGAGTGCTGGTGCAGCCCCCGCATTGAAAAAGCAAACAGCATACCAAGTGAATAATATAGTTTCACCATCAATTATCTTTTCATTAAAATAACATGACAGCATTAACACGATTATGGTGATACTTGAATTATTAAAATGCCCAAATGAGATTAAAATTCTGTCTTTCTGAAACATTAGTTTATATCCTGTGGTGCATGCATGGCAACATCTGAAGTGAAATGTCTACATACAATATGGATTTATAGCTGCATAATGCGGATGTTGTGTCTTCAATATTGTCAAGGCCGTTGCTTTTGCTCTTCAAAGCTCCTTTGTTATGTCAGATGTATTTCCTGGATCACTCCCAATATCCTTAAGGCTTATTGGAACGCTGCATCCACGACGACTCGCAGAGGACACCCAAAGATAACAGGAAAAGTTGGACCTCTTCCTGAAGTAAGGTGTTACAGAAGCTAGTTGTGTTGTGCGCGGGGATTCGTACCCACAGCATAACAGGTTTATATCACCTGGTGTAAAGATTCATTGGTGTGATCACTGGAATTAACTTTTAACTGACCTGCTCGCCATAAAAATGAGGCTAATTACAAAGGAGCGGGAGAGTGTCACCTTTGAGAAAATATCTAATCTATTGATGCTTTCATTTTAATGATATGCGTGACCTTTGCGAGTCACACCCTTGAGCTTGATAAATACTGAAGGGAGATATCTTGGCTTGTTCCTGTGAGCTCAGGGTTGTTTGGTGTGTTGTAAGTTTGCTTCATCACTTTCCTCCCACTAAACCTCTCTACTTTGCCACAAATCCGCCTACATTCAAGTCTTATAAACTTTAGAGCTGCCGTCTGTCTTTTTAAAAGATGTCATTAGAAAATTATTGTGAGCCAAAATGATGCAAATGTGACAATATTAGGGGAAATTAAGTCTGGGAGTCACTTGTGACGGTTCTCTGTAAGGTAATTCAAGTTTATTATAACTAAATTAAAATCCCCTTGATACACTATACAGACAGGAGTATTGGGACACGTTGAATTCAGGTGTTTCTTTTCCAACAGGGGTCTGGGATACAAATCAATAACGACAAATGTCATAATATAGTTTTATATTGTAATAAATATTGCATTATATGGGTTAGTTTTGTTTAAATTGATATATTTGCTTCCTAAATGCCTGGTAGATTGTTTTTGCTTAATTTCTCTCAACATTGATATTGTTTTTATGCGCTTTATTTTTATCTATGACTACGATTGTAAATATTCTACCTCTGAATTTCTTTAAATCCATCATCTACTTTCTTCACATCTCCTTAGGAATAAAAATCTCCTATTAAACTTTAAGGTAATATTGCTTTTTAGATTTCATAACAGCATTAACAGCACATCTGTGTCCCAAAAGTTTTGTCCGTATAGTTTATAAGCAAAATACACTATGAAATTCACTGTGCACTGGACCAAAGTATGCCAATGCAAGTGAGAAAAATGAGACCGTTTGTATCTTTTCATAAGCGTAAGAGGGTACTAAAGCCTTCAACTGTCACCAGAGTGTGAATTACCCCTCCATAATTGGGGGGTACTCCCTTCACTTCTATAGACCTTTATGGTCCACTACCACATCAATGCGAAGAGCTGCACTCACCACCATGTTTAGTGTTAAAGTGCAAGATAAGTGAGGCCAACACACACTCAAGGTCAAAACAAGTGACAAAATGACAAACAGCACCTACATTATCTACTACCCAACAAGTGAGGAGTTTAGTGCACCGAAATACGAGTAAAAGTAATATATTTACAAACAGCCTACATCCTACTTCATGAAATAGATTTTGAGATTCAATTTTAAGATTCTAATAGTTATAACATATTCATATCTAAAGAACCTGAAGCAGTTCAGACTTTTTGTGAGATTTTGAATGTTTTAGGTCCAGATAAAACCTTGGTAATATGGGGTTACTGTCTCAGCTGTGAAAAATGAAATGGGTATAAATAATATTCACAACAGTTGGGGATAGTAGAGATGGGCAATAACATGAAGAGGGTTTATTTGGAAAGATAAGCACAGAAATACTCATTTTTTTCTTCACTTTAAAAAATGTTAAACTGAATGTTAATTAGTTCTCAATTGAAATAGTGAATAATGAGTGTGAATGAATTGATTTTATTCTGTATGAAGTGAACTGAACTAGTTCACATGAAATGTAAACTTGCACAACACTGTCACAGATTGTACTTTATTATTCACAATAAAATGAGAATAGAAACCAAGGCAGTTTATCTCCTTGGACAATTATAATTGATTTCCTCTCACAAAAATGTAATAAGCTTGGTTTAAATGGAAACTTAGCTTATCTTGCTAAGATGTTAGCCAACGTTAACGTGGACTGTACCAGCCTCTGTCGAACAATGTTAAGTAACTGAACTTATAAAGACGTTAGCTTGTCTCCATAAATGAACAACACACTTAAATAAGGTTGTAAACTAATACAATTCCAAGAAGCTAGATGTCTGCTCCTTACATGTACCTATCTATGTCTGTATCATGACAGGCGAACCCAAATTACCATCGAGAATGACTGAACAAACTGAAGTTGGTTGTCAGTTGCCTTTAATGCCGCCATTGTAGTTAAAATGGTACGGTCCACAATGGGGTGTCTGAAATTTTTTACATTAAACTGTTCCTGCACTAAGAATGGCAGTGGACTGACTTTAAGTGCATTGAACATCCATACAGACACCAGTCGTTTTACTTAGTCCATTTACTCAGTGGTTCTTAAAATGCAAAGGAGCACATTAGGGATGGGAATTGATAAGAATTTAGGGATTCTGGTACCATTACTGATATCAGTGATTCGATTCCCTTATTGATTCTCATTGGATTAGGGAATCAAACCGTAAAAATGGCTTTGTTAGCATTACAACCAGACTTTAGAGCACTTCTGAACCAAAATACGGAAATTGTGTGATGACGTTGTGGAACCAATAAGCGGAATTATTATGCATTTCATTTCATTTATTTTATTCACATATATTAAAAGAAGTATAAAAGCATTACATTTTGCATTTACATTATGTGAAATGGGACACCCTGGGAACCTGAAGAGCTTTTTGAAAGGGGCCCAGGCACAAAAAATAAACAACACATGCCACAATAATGCAACACATTTTACAGTAAGTTACAAACCCAAAAATACACTTTTCAAGCACCCACACAGTACAGGTTTACATGATAAGCACATTGATCCAGTCTCTCACAACACTCACATACACAAAATATAATAATAATAACAACAATTCCCTGAACCTAAAACTAATCTAAGCCCTACTCCTAACAAGGTCCAAGGGGTCTAGTCACCAACACTCATAAATCAAGTTACATATCCTCCTGAGACCCAGGAAATTTTTTTTCTTTTTTCATTGAACAATTGTCTTAATTGGAAACTCCACAATGCAAGTTTTTTCAGTTACATTTAAAAAAAATTATTCTTATTTATTTTTAAATGGATTGCCCTTTGCAATGGACAGCATTTTTAAGTAAAACTGTCAAACTTTTGTCCCCTACAGAGGAAAAAATGTATTGCTGGGTCTCAGGAGGATATGGCAAAGAAAAGGATTACAGCAGGCAAGTAGTCGACCAATTCCAAGGAACTGGGCAACTGCGAACTGTTTCTTCTAGAACACAGTGTGACATCAGCTGAATTTATCCCAGCTGGAGATACTGGTAAGTATAACCTTAGCTTTGTTTTGTCCATAACTTATGACTTAATGTGCACAAGCATTAATCTAAGGTGGTAAATGTCCGTCCCGCTAAACTGCAGCGTTCTATTTATGCCTGAGTTCAGTACAGTAAAGATATACTCTTATGTATATAACACACTGCTTTCCTTCCACTTAAAATGCACTCCAATTAACTTGAAAATCTTAATTTGCAAGGAATACAAATTGTTTGTTTTTCCAGCAAGTTGATAAAACAGATGAAAGACCACAGAGACCAAACATATCAAACAGTGATTTGTATTATTACCTTAGATTATCCTACTTAAATAAATCAGGGAACATACAACAAATGCCCTGTTGCCAAATGTTCAGCTTCTCATCCACATGTTTTAGACCAATAAAGTCATCATTTATAAAATTTTGTTTATGTGAACAGAGTTTAGAAAATGATGGAATCGCACCCTGAATCATATGTCCACTGTTACTTTGTGTGACATGGACCTGTATGTGATTTTTTTTTTTTTTGGCTTTGCATTAAAATGCAGCCCACACAGCTAAGTTTAGGTGACACACACAAATCTATGAATATAAAAATACACATAAAACACTAGGACCCAACACTTGGAGGTTAACTTAAGTTTATAATTTACTTCTCTCTCTGCACTTTCTACATCCAGTATTAGCTGATCAGCAGCGTTTGCAGTATATCTGCCAGAAACAGTGATTTTCTACGTATTTATAGTCAGTTTTCAATTTTCTTCTTTATATAGATATTGTAAAACAAAGGTCTCCTGTACAGTGTTTAAAAACATATGGGGAGAATTATCTGTATAGAAAAATAGCTGTATTAATCGACAGGGTATTGGATGCAGTAACATCACACATAAAAAGAGCAGAAATGCACAAGCAGTGAGACGAACTGAAGTTATCGTTATCCCCTCTTGCAAACCACTACCTCATTATGTACTGAAACCGTATCGAATTGGGGAGAAAAAAAAACAGAATCCACAGGAGTTCCTGTAAGTTTGTAGATCAATCTGCCTGAGCAGTCTCATAACACACACACACACACACTTACACAACACACAGAGTTCGTGTGTTCCTCCAGCAGACGTCTGTACTGTCAGTCAGAAAACTCAGTTGTTTGCTTTTGTCAAGGAAAAAAAAAACACCTTGGAGGAACAGAACACTGATGTACAGCAGATTTGCATGCGTACAGTCTATGTAAAGCATGTTTTACTTAAAATCTACTTTAGAGATGCATTACAAGAGCAGTAGCAGAGATTCTTAAGTGTAAAACCTGTGGCAGATTAGTTTTTGGGTGCCTGAACATGACAAGTAGACTACATTAGTTATAATCAGAAAAATACAGGATACCTTAATGTGGCCCCATTTATACAGCCCCACGGACCATTACAACAACTCATTTGAATGACACTTCCGTGTTCTGGCAGAAATCACATCTACCCAGACTAAATTGACGTGGACCAGTTTTCCATATCAGAGGTGCTCTCCAGCAGTCAAGTACGAGTGTATCTGTTTGCGTGTGTGTTTGTATGTGTGGTTTTGTGTGGATGTGTGCGCAAAAGATCTCATTTCTGTATCGTTTCGGTGGTCTGATGCGTGCGTGAGACTCAAGCCCACAGTGGAGAGTCAATCTGAGACATCTATTATGCACTTCATCAATCTTTTTGGACTCTTGACATTTCACTAGCTGAACAAATTGTCAGTTATCAAAACTCAATTTCAGAAATGACATGTCGAAATTCACCCCCCAACCCTCCCTCTATCCTTTCCTCCACACTTGCTCACTCTTCCTCTCCCCTCTCACTCAGCATATACTTCTTTGCATTTGCTTTTTTGCATCAGAGACAATTTTCTCCACTAAATATACACACATACACATACAATAATGTACATGCATGCACATACACTAGAGAGGACAAATGAAGTTCAATCCCCGCCCCCTCTACCCTGTACCTCCTTTCTATATCGCTTAAATAGCTTAGCAATGGGAGTTTTGTATGCAAAGAGTTAACGGCTGTTGGAGTTAATCGCTCCTGGGCTACCGGCGTTCCTGTGAGCAGATAAGGCTGTTTATAAATTGATTTGGTTATGCTTCATTGATAATAAAAAGGAGCCAGGCTTTGTTTACCTAACAAAACACACACATATACACCATACCTTATTTGGATTCCTGCAGAATGTGTACGCATCCCATATGTTTACCTGTTTACATCAGGGTGCACGTTTAGAGTTTAAGAAAGTTAGATATTTAAGTAACAACAGGAATGAGTGATTACGATGGGGAAAAAAAATAAAGTGTAAAGAACAAAGAAAAGATGGAAAGGATGAAGAGTCAGGTGTCGGAGTGACAGGGTCAACCTTGAGGAAAGGAGGAAGGGAAAATCATTAGAGTAAAGTAAAGGTGAAAGCAGGCAACACTGAAGGGGGCCTAATCCTTTTTCACTCCTGCTAATGAAAGTCATCAGTCACATTCCTATGCATAGTAATGACATGTGCAAGTGCAATGACACATGCACAAAATCTCACACGTGTGCACATTTCCACATAACTTTCATATAAAACAGCATCAGGACTTTTGTATGTCAAACAAACTCTGGCTTACATGCAGCCTGATTCCTTCCCCACATGACGGACCGCTCCGCTGTTTGTTTTTCCACAGATTAACATTTCAGCAACGCTTAATCTCGTAGACTAATCTAAAAGAAACGCGTCACCTGCTTCATTTGGTGATGTCACCTGGCATGTGATAAGCTATACCTTTTTTCAATGTGTGTGCACACAACAAACACAGGATGAGGAGACTGAGTGAGGAATTAAATTTAAGTCTGACATTCACTTTTCCATCTAGTAGAGACGGAAAAGAGGAAGAAAAATTACAGTAATGTTGGCAGTGCAGGGGTGTTAAGATAAACCAATATAAATATAACCTGTAAAGCTGCATTCATATTATGAGAAAAAGAGAAAAAATGGGAGACTCTTGAAGTAAGGCCTCAAAAGCACAGATGTCACTAATAACATTAACGCTGACTCTGGCCTGTAACGCGTCCTGATAGGCTTACTGTTACAACGCCATGACTGAAGCATCAAAATGGAATTCAGCCATCGTTAATTTTCTCATACCTTTACTATTCCTACAGTGGTGTCAAGATGTCTGCTATGTAAAAAGGCCTATTCTTGGCAGGAGTCTGGGGAAATTAAGCCAACCTATTTGCAAAAATGAACAAATCTGAACTTTATGTACAGCACACATCTGTGGAAGACTGCTGGGACAAAAGGTATACACAACAATGGAATAGATCCAATCCAGCCAAATTTATTCATAAAGCACATTTAAAAACAAGAGTTTACCAAAGTAGACAAGTGCAGGCGCTGTTTTCCAGCAGTAATGATGCATTTACTCAAATACTGCACTTAAATACCATTTTTATGTATTTGACTAGAGTATTTACATACACCGTCTGCTACTTTAGACCTTGACTTATCGACATTTAGGGGACAGATGTTTACTTTTTTATTGCAATAGATGACAAGTAATTGTACTTACTAGTTACTTTACAGATTCATGTTATGGATACATTTCCACCTGCTCTGCTGGAGTGGTGGAATATAAGTAAGTGCATTTACTCAAATACTGCACTTCATTACAGTTTTTAGGTACTTTACTGGAGTTTTTACATTGTCTGAAACATTATACTTCTACTCATCTGCATTAAGGAGACAATTATTTACTTATTACTGCATTAGATTACAAGTAAAGGCAATTACTAATTACTTTGCAGATTCATGTTATGGATATATAGTTAATAAACAACATTAGAGCTTAGATTATACCAAGTGCTGCTTAGCTTTAGTGTGCTTATAAGCTAGTGTCAGTCTTTCTGCAAGAGTTTGTTGCTTTTTACAGCATCATATTAAATTGGACTGTATGAGATTTATACACTTACATATGTTGTCATTCATCTCTCCAACTGTGCATCATCAACTGTTTTGGCATATATTTCCTGAGCTATATTCCTATTTAATGCATGTAAATTGTGAAGTCTGGCCAAATCTCCAGCAGAGCCAGTGGCGGTAATGCACCAATTGCCATTAGACAAAAGAAGAGTTTGAGTGTAATGCATTGTACGACGCAATATATTACAAAGATAGCTCCGGTAGCATACCAAAGAACTTGGACTTCCAAGAACTGAAAGTCAATATCCTGTTCTGTAGCAAGAGAACTGCACAGTGACAGAGCTACTTTTTCACCATTATGGAATGAAAAGTTCTTAAAAAAATAGCAATGTGTTTGTCCCAGTTTGGACTTAACTGTTGTTAAAAAAAGTACTCTTCTCCTCTTTGGGCATAATGTGAAATTTGGCTGGCCCATTATGCAGTACGTCTGGGTATCTTTGGCATGTTAGAGATTTTCAGGTTTGTCCTACTTACTAGTTTTGGTCAGACTCAATATGCCAGTAATATTTAGTAGCTAGAGCAGAGTCACAAATTAAACTGTGGCTCTGCTCAGCTGCAATATTAAAGATGAACACATTTATACATTAAAAATGATTAAACTAATACGAATATGAATCAGAAACTGGAAAAATAAAAATAGCAAAATTATGCACTTTTAACATGTGGTGGTATGGTAACACTAGTGATTTTATGCAAGAATGGTTTTAAATTAAGGACTTTTTTGTGTTAGTCTGTAATATTCAGTGACATCTATAGTTAATATTGCACATTACAATCCACTGGATACCATCTGCTATGGTAGCTGCTAAAACTCCAAAACTCTAAACAACGGTTGCCAAAGACTATTGTTTGGTTGGTACACACTCAAACATGGTGACAGTTATGCACCATTATCTGGATCCCACTCAACATAAAAGGGAAAAAGAAATAGTTGATTCTGAGCCACTGTAGAAAACCGGCAGCACAACAATTCAATTAGATTCCCCAGTGCTGAAAAGTGAAGCCAATGCGGAGGTGTCAAAATCTGCAGTAAATTGAATGTCCACCGGGGGCTGGCTGCAAAAACAAGTCAGTCTCTACAGATAGTTGTGTTAAAATGGCCATCTCCGCAAATTAAAAAAAAAACAAAAAACAAAACAAAACAGCCTGTTATAAAAATAGATTTAGTCTCTATAGATAACTTCCACCCATGGGGCACTGAATTTTTATGTAGTTTACCAATTTAGATTCCATTAACCCAAACATTTACAGAGTGGGTGCTGTGATTGACAGGTGAGAATGTGTGCATCTGTGCAGGGTTTGACTGACAGTTAGCATTAGCTTGGTTGCAAAACTGGACATTTGCAACTCGTTCATTGAATAAAACTCATTTTTCTTACTGACACAGCTCTGCTATGGTTTCAATAAAGGAGTTACACTAACAAGACCATCTGAGCATTCTGCCATGACGTTTACCAGTGCTTAATTACCATAGTCGCAACTAGCATTGGCCGATGTTAGCATTAATTGGCAATGATTTATATGATCTGTCAGGTAGCCTGCTAATTAGCTCAGATAACTGTAATTAATGTGTTCACACATTTTATGACTTTGACATTACTGTTGTCAAACAACTGCATGTGTTAACATTTTTTCACATATTTTAATGACCTGATGGTGTTCATTATTGATGTGCTTTGTGTTTTCAGTAAATTCAAGTATCATCCCTCACTTTTCTCCAACTCCACCCACTTTTTAAGATGAAAAAAAAAAAAAAGTAAAAACAGCATGGTCTTGCCAACAGCCATGTTGGGCATCTTACAATTGCACTCCAGAAACCAGTGGGTGACGTCATGGAGGAATAGTTGACGGTTAATCTAAGAGTCTTCCCCTAAATCTAGCTGAATCTTTGGGTGTTTTCAGACCTACTTTATTTGATTCATTTAAAACAGACCAAAGTTCGTTTCCCCAAGTAAGTCTGGACTTTTTTTTTTTTTTTTTTTTTTGTTTTGTAGGTGTGAATACAAATGTGTGAACTGTGATTCAAAGCAAACAAGCGGACCATTTCCAAATGGACTCTGAGCCAGTTCAATTCTGGTGTGAATATAACCAGCCTCGAGCCAAAACAAACCAAGGTACCATGCGCCTTTTTGTGCTTAACGAGCCACCATAGCCGTGTGGCATTGAGTCGTCAACAAAACTGGAAGTAGTTGAGTCGCATTTATAGCCAGAGCTAATAGCAGCAGCCGTGAGCCGTGGAGCAATGAGGAGATTCAATGTCTCATTGACATTTGGTCAATGGTCACGTAGGACCTCCATGTTTATTTTCATCAACACCCGCCGTCTGAATCATCCCACCCCCAAGTTTTATGACCAATGCCAATGCAGTTCGTCACATGCGTGCGTCTGTTTACAAATTTTGGTCCACGAGCAAAGAGTGCAATGAGAATGCAATCCAACCTAAATGAGAAAAAAAAAAAAATCTGCATTCGATCCAAACCAAAGGACTTTCCAGGTGTGAATACACCTTTTAATTAACAGGGGATTAAAATTATATTTACATAAAGTAGAATCTGAAAACAGTTGTATTGAAATGCCATGTTTCTGCTTTGAGAATTAAAATCGGACATTTCCAGTAAAAGTAGAGATTGATGATATGAGTCAGTGATGTCAGAGGAAGGCAATGCATTTCTTTCTGGGATGAACTAAGATGATCACACCATCCACACGTGAGGAGAACTATTTAGTGCTTTTCGATCTTCCTCCAAGCAGCCACAGTGTGAAATTTAATTTAGTGTTGCATCTCTCTGTGTAACCTTGACAAGTTTTTGGAATCATTCGATTAGTGCCTACCACTTAAAACTGGTCTAGTGGTTTAATGACATCAGTGTGCCTTTTTACAAACAACCCCTGCCTTCAGAGCTTCTTGTGTATTTACAGCCTGTAGGACAGCAGATGCCCAAGATGAGCAATTTACAAGAAAAAAGTACAACTGTTGCAACGTATAATTTATAGAAATTCCAGATTACTATAGAGTTTTGTGTCACTACTTGACATTATTGTAAGTGGATTTTTATATTATTTGCACTGTGAAATCCTTTAATATCCCTCTACTCCTGGTGCAGTAGATTTCCTCCAAAAAATATCCTAACCTTTCACTGACAATTGAGAAAGAAACATTTCCTCTTTTACTCACACTGTGTGGGAGGTACAGTAGATGGCAGGATCAGTGGCTCTGCTCGAGGGACACTAGTGGCTCAAGATTTATGATGATCAGGAAGCTCATCAGAAAATGAGAGGAGATGGGGGAGAGCAGAAAAAAAGGGAGAAGAAAAACATTGACTGAGAGGAAAAGTCCCAATAATCATAAACATCCGGCTTGTATTCCCAGAACAGCAAGTCCTGTGCGAAGCTCATTAACATTCAGCGGACCCACCAGATTACTCGGGGCACTCTGTAATTTGCAATAAAAAATAAAGATGACGCCAAAACAAAAACAAATCTGAGCCGATACAAATTAGGAGAAGCGCGCTTGGTTAGTCTGTCAAAGCAGTAAATTTCCCAGCGCCGCGTGAAAAACTCAGGTCGCTAGGCCCAAGCACAGGCGGGTGAAATTAATGAGCTGTCTGTTTGTGTGACTTTATTCCCCTTGTATCTCCACCATTTTGCCTGAACAGTGTATCAATCTGCCTTTATGGTAATGATGCTTCGAAGCTGGGAATTATTGCATTAAAGTGATTGGATTCATTTTGTTTGTGTAAAAGAAAAGTCCACTTCTGCTGCATGCTTCCCACAAAGGTTTACAAGTGGAAGTGAAATGCACACAGCTTCTTTTTGATTGTTTTACACAATGAAGACAGCATTTCCTGCGCCCCAGCCCCCAACCTACAATCTTTTAAGAGTCCCATTTCACTTTCGAGTTGTTATGTGGGACATATATCAGATATCCGCAGTTGGCCTTGGTCACTTTATCAGCCAAACTAGTGATGTCACACAATCCTTGGATGTTTTAATGAAGCCAATCCTTTTCCTGATGCCAGTGAGGGTCTCTCTCAGCATGGAGGCTCCAGCTGCCGTCTGACACCCCGATAAACCAGACCTCTCACTCCAAAAAACCTCACACTTCTCATGATGACTCATCACTTGGCGTTTCAGATTAAGAGAAAGGTCTGTTGGGTGATGCAGCGCTAGGGCTAAATGCCACCTGCCTAACCTCTGTTTACACTGATTGAAACATGCTGATATGGGAGAAACCCAAAGGGGAGGAAAAAAAAAAAAAAAATGTCAGAATACAGACCAAAATAGGTTAGGGAATGAAACGCTTGCTGATGCTGCACTAACGTGGCAGATGGGAAATGAAATTGTTGGCTCTTTCTGCTGTGTCCCTCTATCTGTTCAACCATCCATCCATCTAGTGATCTATCCTCCAATGGCAGAAAAAGCAGTGGTGGGAATGTAAACCACCTGAAGCTTTTAGGTCAGCTCTCACAGGACATCACCCTGTGTCCCTGAAGATAGTGACTGAGCCCTAACCTGGCGGCACAGTCGACCTCTCCTCCTCAGTTTGCTGCACATTCGAACATTGAGCCACTGTCATACGCCGGACCGCTGTGTCCAGCCTCTCTGCTTGTGTATGCATTAAGCAATTGTCTGATTCTTGTAACTGAGGAGTAACATGCTTTCTTGACTCTCAGAGCTGCATGCTAACCTGCTTCTCCCCAGCTGATACGTTGTTGTTCTCATTTCTCTTCCCGTTTCACTTGAGGTCGATAAAACCGACATTATGGGTCACTGAGGAAGTCACAAAAGGTTGTAAAGATGAAAATGCTACAAAACACAGGCAGCTACTGCACAACATCAAAAGTTGTTAGACTTTTTTCCCCCAGTATTGTCATAAATATTTTTCTTGTGTGTAAGCGATGATAATTAGGTGCTAACATTATTACAGTTCAGTACGTTCTGCTGATGTTGTCTCTGCATCACTGTGAATTTTTTTCATATTCAAAAGAGCAACAGAAATGTTTCTAACTTTGAGTTGGTGTGACTTGTTAAAGCGTTATTCAGTCACAAATATTAGATTGCTATAATACTGCCGTATGTCTTATATTTTACTGACAATACACATTCTTTTTTGAATTTGTCTGGCACTGGTTTCATTTATTTCCACACAGCTCTGATATGAGGCTGACTGAAACATTTGGACAGCTAGTTCTGCCATTGTCACCTTCACATAAATCCCTGACATGGCTGTCTGGAGATATTTACAGATAGAGGAGGCATCAAGGGACGGCAAAGTGCTGAGATAAACCTCCCCGCGCCCCCACCCATTTTTATATCTGAACCTATAAATATAAACATATACATTCATATTTGCCAAATCGGTATGGCGGCTGAGATGCATGGCTGGCGACAGGAGGAGGAGATGCAAGAAATAATCCATCATGCCCAGAAACTGAAATAGCAACCCTAAACCTCTGTGGACATCCCGGGCTGTGTCTGTTGGCCTGAGAACAGGAGTGCAGGGATGCCTCCTATAGGACCCTTGAGCAGCTCGAGGATTACAGGATGAGAAAAAACAAAACAAAAAAAAAAAAAGCCCTCTTCCTCTGTTCCCCAGGCTTGGCTGAGGTTCTTATTGCAGCTATGTATCCATTACTGCCTTCCTCTGGTGCCCCCACATCAATACGGCCCAGAGAAAATCTGGTGTGGCGGCACCTTCCTTTGACAAAGCATGTCTGGGTGGGTCGATAGTGTATTAATATGGGACAATGGTGCTAGCCATGTGTAGCTCGCACCACTAGGCCATATCGGAGTCTCTAGCACGCCCAGTGGCTGTGTGAATGGCCTTGAGATCCACTGGGGCAACGGATGCTTCTTGTGTGTGTTTTTTGATGTGTGGGTCTTGCTAGGACTGTTTTCATCCCCAGAAGTCCCAATAACCGACTACCAGACCAAAGAGAGAGAGAGAGAGAGAACAATGCAACAGTTTGGTGGGGAACAGAGCAACAACAGCATGCTGGACCAAGGGGGAAAAAATAAAAAATAAAATAAAAAAATCTGTATGCTTTGTGGGTTAAAGACACAGTAGGCATTTTCTGCAGCTCAGGGTCTCTCAATCTAAACAGCAGTGACAGACATTGTTGTAGATGATGTCCTGAACCAGCGTGGGACCATGGGAGTCGTTTTCACCACCACTGCTGGTGAAAATCGGATGCCACTCAAGCAGAAGTCATGTTAACAGACAAGAATGGTATTAAAGTTGTGTTCACATTATGTTTAGCGATGTATATTCATGTTTCTGCATTTCATTCAAATGAAATACCCTCGAGTCATGTTAAACATTTGTCATCTGTTACACTGAATAAAAATTACCTACATAAGACACAAAATACAACAATGTATGTCACAGACACTTCGTCATTTATGATATTTTAATGTGAGAATGTTCCCTATTTTAGCTTTGCAAGAAATTTTTAATGAAAACAAAAGTCTGTATTAACATTAAACATCACAAGCTGTCATATTTATTTATGATGCTGTCACACCAAGCATGGAGACACCACGCAGCAGTGTTTAGTTATCAGTAAAAGCCTGCTTTGGCCTAAATAGACTCTGTCAGTTCAATCCATTTTGTTTATCTACATCAATATGTGGCTATTAAACCAGCATGTGTTACTCTTACATGTCACTTTTGTCCTTGGTTAATTTAGTTAAAGGGAGGAATAAATCATTTTTAACACAAGGTCTTTAGCAAATTATTTTTACACCAGGGTGAAAAATTTAAATAAAAAAATCTAATGGTAGTGGTTTCTTCCCGTATGACACACGCACGCAGGGCATAAGGGGTCACTGAATGGTTTGATGAGAATGAAAATGATGTGAATCATATGCTCTGGCCTTCACAGTCACCAGATCTCAACCCAGTTCAAGACCTTCAGGATAGTATGGACCAGCATGTTAGACACACTCTACCATCATCAAGGCATTGAATGACAGAATATCTCTTGGAAGAATGGGATTTTTGTCCCTGCAATGTAGTTTAGAGCAGTGTTTTTCATTCTTGGTGTCGCCTGAAATTTCTCGTGATAAAAAAAAACAAAACAAAAAAAAACAAGTGGTGCCAGGCACAACAAACCCTGTCCCTCACAAATGTTGTAGCTCTTAATGGACATCTCCCTCTCAAAACGTGAGACTATGGGTTTGACCTTTCAAGGTCGCTCAAGGTCAAA
>JAPQRP010000012.1:14459170-14497161 GCA_037367295.1 Apogon hyalosoma | reverse complement strand
ACCTTTGACCTACATTCACCAACATTTAATGGGATCTATTCTGGACCACCTCGCACCTTTCCTGAAAATTTCATGGAGATTGGTCCAATAGTTTTTGTGTAAAGTTGCTGACAAACAAACAAACAATCACACAGACAGACAGACAAAAAAAAACACAGATCCAAAAACAATAACCTCGCCTCCCCTTTGGAGGGCGGGGTAATTACTAATAACAGATAGTTGTTAATGATTCAATATACATTTCATTATAATTAAAACACCACACTTTTCCTAATAAAAATGAAGTTCAAATAAAAGGCAGGATATCATATCTGAGAAGGCATATCTTGATTGACCCGATCATGTGACCATGTGCGTTACTAGACTTCAACCTGCCCAGACACAGTTGCAGTCAGAAAACCAGACCAAACTGAGAATGGAAAGAGTTCTTCGCCCACCTGAGCCCGCTACGACACCTCCAAGAGAACCTGAGAAGCAGACAGCAAAAAGATGCATTATATACATTATATGGCCTAAATGTCATCTAAAATTAATGTTTATTTGCAACATAGTATAGCAAAGTATTACATGATTAAAAACAAATTCATTTTAGCAAAAAAATGTCTGGGGTTGTCAGAAATTTGTGATGTTAAAATGGGGTCACCAGCCAAAAAAAGGTTGAGAACCACTGGTATAGAGACTATAGAGTCAATGGCAAGCATATTGAACAGTTCAAATGACCTAGCACCCGACCAGGGCTTTTAATGTTGGATTTTCCTCAGAATTTGTGTGTGGTACCAAGATACAATGAGCCTGTGACTAAATTGCAATTGCAATTATGTTTTATTGTGAACATAATACCACTCTGCATAATCAGTTGTTTGATTTTGCAGAAATAAAACATAACTTCTGTATTAAAAAAGGAAAGAAAACAGTGTTTGTGTTGTTGATCTACAGAAATCAACAAAAATAGACCATTATGTATTTTTATTTTTGTGCGTGAAGTGATTTTTAACACATCTACTCTTCATCCTCCTCAAAACCAACACACTGTCTTCATTCAGATATAAATAAACTGAGTGAGTTGCTAACTTTATAAAGAGGTGAGTTCTTTTAACTGCACAGTTTTGTAAACAGAGCAAGTGGAGAAATGAGTTGTCAACTTTGCTCAAGGGTCAGAGGTTGAAGGAGGTTTTTTTTTTTTTTTTTTTAAACACCTTTTACATACTTATGCCAAACACACAAAGTCTTTCTTCAGAAAAAAAAAAAAAAAAACTCAACTGGAAGATAAAAAATGACTGATCTGTCCACTTTCATGCTGTGATCCGTTAATTTTAGAACTTTTCAGGTTTCAGCTCCTCAAATTACAAACTTTCATAACTTCACAAATGATCTGGAATTATCAGGTCATTTTACACACAAGAGCCAAACAGAGGCATCACTGAGGCTATTTTCTAATGGCTTAACCCCAAGATTAGAAGCCAATTACCTTGTTCGAGACAAAATAAGCGCTCTTTTTCTCTGTTTTCTCAAGTTTATCCATCTTCTTATCTCCAGAAAACTAAAGCTTGTTTCCTCCTATGTTTAAAAAAGGCATAAAAAAAGGGAACCCATGGAAAAAAAAAAAATTTTTCCCCTTATCTCCCAGTCCTGAAATCCTATTTAACCAAACTGTTTGCTGTCTCAAGATGCAAAATATAAACATTTTTCCAGGACAACTGCATAGATGCAGGAAATGGCTGGTGTGGATGGTGGCTGTTGAAAAAAAGAGTATCTGCAACTGCAATAGCCAATTAGAGCACTTTGTTGTTGTATTTTTATGGTCACGTAAACAGGTTCAGTCTTTTCTCATTGGTAACCAGAGTAGTCAAATAACTGTAATAATTGTAACTGCGTTTGCACATCAGAAATGCAATAATTGAAAAACTCAGGTTTCAACTCTCCAGTTCATTTTCATTTTTCGAGTATTCATGTATGTAGTTATAGTAGACTCAAACTCAACTCATCCACTTATGCCAATTATATGGTCACTTGAATAATCGGATAACTGCAGAAATCAGATCATGACTGGCGTATTAGTGTGCATGTAAACAGTCTCACTGTAGTTTGGTTTAGAAATTACTAAATTAATTGATACTCTTTGTTGCTAAGTCACATCTTTGAAGCCTTTTTGTGTTAAACTAAGCTGCAGCATTCCCCATCAAAGTGGTGCCGTTTCAATAACCTAAACATATAAAGTTAAATAACACAACTGTCAAAACCACAGATACTGTTAATCATGTCGCCTTAATAGAATACAGAACATGCGTTTCTGACGGATAGGGTCAGTTAACATGTTGGCATTTTTCATTCTTATGTAGGTTTCCTTTTCTTTATGAGATTGTGGAACAGGTTAAAAAACATGTATGTATCACACAAACCACAGCACAGCCAGAGTACAGAGACTGAGCTCTAAAAAGACATGTTCAGTCCCACTGTTAAATGCTCTGTCTCATGCATGCTTGCAGACACGTGCACACACGTGTGGTTTGGTGATTTACTGTTACAGATGAGGCCCTGGGAGTACCTCTGCCACCACAGCACTCAAATCAAAGCTGTCAACAGGGACCCTGGAGGAAGGGACGAATCAAAAAATATCTCCTTGCCTTTCCTGCTCACCATGACCCATGTGTGCGCTTGTAGAAATCGGTGTGTGCATATCTCTCTCTTTCTATATATATTTGTTTGTATGTGAGGGAAATGTGTGAAATGATGGAAAAACCTATCAGCTGACTATGTGGGAGATCGGCAGGACGTTGGCAGAGCCCGATTCACCTTTTTCCCTCTCCGTCTGGCCATTATTCCTGGGGAAATACGCCTTTAGATGCATGGTGGCCAGAGGCTTGTTTACTTGCTAAACAACCTTGGTAGCTGAGTGGCATTTTCAGTGATGCGGCGAGGAAGATTGACTGTCTGCCGGCACTGGGTGGGTGTCCACAGCGCCGACGCATTCTTTACTATCCCTGCCAGCCTGCTCACCTCCCATTACATACCAGCTCACCTCACAGGCAGAAACGCTCAGATGCCATACGTTTACTCATCTGTGAGCTTACATACACATATGCAAATACACACGTGCCAACACACTGACACACAACACTTCAGCACATTTTCATCCAAATGAATTGGCCGTTCCACACATGCATGATATCTCTCCCACCGCTGGATCCAATTTCCATGTTGATGAAACAGAATTTACAGTATAAATGCATCTAAACATACTGGTGTACGAGGTGTCTATTATACTACAGCTGATGAGTGATTGCACGGGTTTTACGGTGCCATTATCATTATAATCACTGTAATCATTTGACCCTCTTTTGGCCATTTCAGTAAACGTGCAACCTTCATACCTGGCAGTGTCTCTGTGTGAAGCGATGCAGGAATGACTCGGGGAACGGCGCAAATTGATTTAGGGAGGCAGGGGAGAAACGCCTGCCAGTTCGCTATCAAAGTTCATGCATTGTATTTACCCGAGCCCGATTACCTTAACAAGGCACATATATCACATAATTAATCCAGAAGATTACCATCAAAAATCCATAAACCAGTAACATGCTTCCTTGCGCTCTGCCATTAATTATATTTGTGGCGCTGAAAAGAAGAAGAGATTGAAAACAGACTCCAAAAAGAGAAGGCAGCCACATAGCAAAAGGCATATGGCATTTTTAATAAGCATACCTACCATGTAATTCATCATATTATCAAGATGGATTTGTGATACTGATACGTTTTTATGAGCCCCACAATATGGACACATGATAATATAAGATCAGCGTTTGATGGGATTCCTCTGTACAAACATGCAACACATACAATTCTCAGATCCAAAACTCAAGGCCGACTACTCTATTACTGATCAATTTTTGTCAGATTGCATGAATACCTCCTCTGCTTATTGAGGTTTCAAGGCGCAGGGGTCGATTTCTAAAGCCCATTATTTTCTGACTGACGGATATAGACATTGTCAGCTAGACATTTAGGCCTTCAGGCGTAGCTGGAGGATGGTGGTGGGTCCCGTTGCCTGGCTTTGATTCCACTTCAACCAGCTTGCTCTCTTTTCCAATTCATTTTTTATTTTATTTTTTTGCCCATCGACCGACTCTGTTGCATTTTTGCCTCTCAAGGTAGGACTATTTTAAAATAATCGTATGTCTTGTACCTGCCAGTGTGTGTAACAGCTTTATCACTCTTGGTGTCTGGGTGGTTTCCTAGCCTTGCCTTTAGCGGATTTGACAAAAGAGAGAGAACCCTGTCAAAGGGTCATAGCCTTGAGCGCAAACAAGGAGACAAAGCAACACACAGAAATCAAAATGTAGACTAGAATTCCATTAAATATTCTTATACTGTTCAACTTGATTCACCAGACACAGGTCACCATTTGATAAAACAGTTCTGTATCATTCTGAGGTTCAGTTTTGTTATGTCAATGTGCATCGTTACCTCCCTTCATCCTTTCCACTCGGTGCCCTAGTTTCATATACCCTCTGTCATTACTTCCTATATTCTTGTCTACTTTGCAGTGACATTCTGTGAGTTCATTTTTCCCCATGCACGGCATGTCTGTGTCTGATGCTAACATCTGACTTTTTGCCTTTGTGGATCTTGTGCATCTTGTTTCCCTCTTTTCTTGTCTACTCCCCTCCCTCTTTCTTCTTTCCGCATGATGGTGATGGATGGGGCTTATGGATGACTGGGCTGTGAGAGGGCCTGTGATGAAGACTGGCCTTGGAAGGAAAAAAGTGAGAGGTGTGAAACAAAAGGAAAAGTAGGGTATGCAGAAAGAAGGACAAAGAGATTGAGAAAAGCAATGAAAGGTGGAAGTTAACAAAGAGAGCAAGACAGGGGGAAAGGATGGATGAGAAGAAATTGAAGACAGTGATGGGGGTAGGCCTGAGGGCTTTGCTGTTAAGGTTAGGGGGTGTACTGACCCTGCCTGGCGCCTGGGGCTGTGCCTTGACAGTCGATCTAGTCCTGCACTGATCCAACATCAGGTGATGAGAGCGAGACAAAAAAGGAATCACTACATTCCTGCAAAGATCAAACAGCGGACAACAATACAGCATATGGAAGAACTTTTTATTTACTTTTATGATAAAAACCTCAAAGATCATCCTGCAGCGGTCAGCTACAAGAAAACTGATTACGGGTAATAATGTTAAAGGGGTCATATTTTGCTAAACTCACTTATATTAGTCTTTAGTTCATTTATTTGTGTATTTGGGGACCGTAACAGTTCATAAAGTTTGAATTTGAACCCTCCAGGTGCTGCAAAGCTATCTTTATATTCATTTAGGCAAAAATCGAGTGATTTATACAACCTGTTTTAATTCCTGCTTAATTTGTTATGTTTTATGAGTAGTTACATCATGACATTTGCACATATAAAGTCAAGACTTCCGACAAACATTTCTCAGAGTACGACATAATTGTTTCTCAGCAGCATTAGTTGTACTAAAAAGTGAAAATATGTCCAAACTTTGAGCTGATTACCTAAAATGTTCAGTTGTTGGTTGTATTAATGACTGGGGCGGTGGTAAGGGAGGGTAAACTTGACAAATTCATGGGACCCAGCATTGTGGGGAGCCCATAGAGCAGAGGAGGGGGTCCAGTGAACACAGGCTGGACGTAGTGAAAATTTCGTGTAAGATCCGCTGTAAAATAGAGGCATAGAAGTCAGGAATTGGACGTTGAAAGCATGTTAAGTTTCAGTTTTGTTCTCACGCATAAGTGATGTTATGTTTGGACCATCTCCCCCCCCCACACACACACACACCCCCGATCAACAAGATACTAAATTTTATGAAAGGGCCCACAACGTTTAACTTTCATGGGGCCCACAATTGGTAGCGGTGCCCCTGATTAACCAACACAAGTGGCTGAATGGGACAGAAAGCATGGTCAACAACCTGGAGGGGGCGGGGCATGAAGTGGCTCATGCATTTAAAGGGCCAGCGCTTAAAATGACCTTTCTGGTGTCATTACTCAGAAATAGGGTTGAAGATGGACCTGTGGAGTTGAATTAATGAAGAATTCAGACCTAAGCATAGCATTTACAGTTTATGTAGACCACAGGGAAATGTTTTAAAATGTATAATTCCATTTAAAAAAAGCAAAATATCACTCCTCTAAATTAACATGACGTCTTTGGGATCGAGGTCTTATCAGTGTAAGATACCGACCATCTGTCACTTAAGTGTAACTGTAGACCCATACTTGTGTATGTGGGTTTATGGGTTGTCAATCATTCAAAATCATTTGTCATGTTTACTTTGATGCACAAGGAAATCATTCTGTGCTCCTATTGATTAGCATCATGGATTTGAAGGAATATACTGTGGAATGACAAAGAATTTCAACATTCTAATCTTTAAGCATGTTATGAAGAGTCCAAGATGGT
Organism: Apogon hyalosoma; assembly: GCA_037367295.1. NCBI lineage: Eukaryota > Metazoa > Chordata > Actinopteri > Kurtiformes > Apogonidae > Apogon > Apogon hyalosoma. Next base: position 14,490,743 of record JAPQRP010000012.1, on the reverse strand, counting down.
ACATTGGTTGTCCTCCTTCATCACGAACTACAAGAGATTAAAAAAGTGATGGATGTACCTGACACTCATTTGTTGATTTGTTTGAGCCTTACAGTGCCTAAAGTACAAAGAACATACTTTGTGTTTTAGCTGACATACTTCATTGTCATCTGCATATATTACATTTTAATAGGTCAAAACAGTTTTACCACAGTGAAAAAAACTAATATTTGGACTTTTTGCAAGTAATTTGTTTCTCAATTGTTGCTGTGTTCTTAAAACTACTTTTATCAGGCTATTTTAAACTATTTTAAAAGCAATTGCAATTTCACAGTTTTTAAGACTTATATTTGGATGATGGTACATGGAATGCTGATGAAGTTTTATTGATGTTTCAGTGTAGTGGCAAAGCATCTGTGCACATCTATCCATCCATTTTCTCTACAGTCCATATTCTGTTTATCTTCTTCACGCTCCATGCAGATATGGACTACAGGTAGTAAAGCACACACTCTGTGACTGTGAAGCTACACTTTTGTAACCAGTACAGAAGGAGGCCTAACACTGTTTTACTGAAATAAATATAGAAAATATTTCTCTAAAACACTGTAACTCTGTATGCCTCTGCATCAATAAAGCCTTCACACTTATGCAGACCAGTCATGCCATGGACACTGATGCACCCCCAGACCATCAATTATGCTGCTATTGCGTTTTTCACTACCATATAGAACCCAAAGTCTGTTTTTTCCTGAAAACAAACAGAGCATGTTTCCACAGTCTTTCAGTCCAACAGAAATGAACTTAGTTTCTGCACAAACTTGATACATGGGTTTCACCTTGTTCCGAGTGCCCCTTTCTAAAAAATAGGGTATGTACAAATGTTATTTTTGATTGGCCACTGTTTGTAGCATCTAGGAATGTTAAGGATCAAGTCGAAGCTTTTCCTCAGAACCACTTTGATGATTGCATGCCTTTGTTAGAAGCAAAAGCATGGGTTCTTGAGGATTCCTGTCTTAAATCTCAAAAACATGAGAGTGGTAAAATTGTGCAGTTTGACCTAGACGTGGAGTTTCAAGACAGAAAGACACAAGACGGTTCATCGAAACTCCGTGTGTGCCTGTTCCTTTGTACAGCATATCCTACGTAAGGACAAAAGAGATCCAACATAATGGATATCATCAGATTTGTACAACGCACAATAATGGAGAAGAATGCTTTAATATTGGATGAGGAAATCTCTTAGACTCTGCCATACATCTTTACATCCCATTGCATTCCACACATAAATGCAGGGATCTTGAGATAATAGCCAAATTATAAAGGCCTATGATTTTCTACAAGCATCATAAATACACCACATCCCATCTTGTCAACCACGTGGCCCATTCATCCACCTTCCTACTTATGTTCTATCATCAGGCTAGGAAATGGAGGATCCCTTGAGAGACCCTAAAGGGGATCCATTTAGACAGGAGGGGAGTGACACACTTGGGGATTTTTGACCTCTGTCACCCGTCATGCAGCCTGTGGGGACTGGTGTGGCTTGCATAGCTCTGTCACTTTTAAAGCCCGGGGGGTCTTGACACCTGCACAGCTCTTAGATGTGACAACCAAAGACAGAGGAGGCCAAAAGTAGGGTTCACGCTGACAGATCTACAATGTGCCCAAAGTCCCATCGCTCCAAGACATGGGTTGAAAGAGGGTATGTGGGAAGAAAATGAGCGGAAGCTGAGAGTGACCCAGAATAAAGTAGACTAGGAATTGGATTTATCATAATTCATAATTCCTTTTCAAGGTCTTCACAGTGGAGTAAAAGATCTTGGAACTGAAAGACAAATTAAAGATGACATGCTATGGATTTCCTTTGTTTTAACACTAGATTCAGCACAGTCAGATACGGTCAAGCTGAAATCACCTTGATGCAGCTAAACAAACAGGAAAATAGCACTGCTTGTTAGGTGTCTGACTTACAGCTATAAATATATTCATGTCAAATCTGATACTAGTGGAACAAACACTTTCATCTGCCTTTAAAAATGACTTACACCAGCTGAGGTCAATCAAACAGTTTCTTTTATGTACTGTTAAGCCAAAAGGCCACTTTATCCAAGCCAGAAATGTGTGTTAGGTGTGTCTCTGCATACAACCATTTTCATCAGTTCTCAGTAGTCTATGTAGCTGGAGCTCTGAGTAAACATCTATCAGTGGCGACAAGCTGCTTCCCCCCAGGCTTTCACCCTAGTGCCCAACTGGAACTAACCTGTCCAATCTCATCTGAACCCTGAAAGCTGTGTTTGCCTTCATCTTGGGTTCTCTGTCTTTCTAAATCACTAATTGATTCCTGAGTCTGTGAGGATATAGTGGACCGAATGACCAAAAAAAAAAAAAATGATATCGGTGCAGTTCATAGCTGAGCTGCTCTTTCAGAACAATGAGACAAAGCTGCTATCTGGCTTATATTGTTGGATTTGTTGTTGAGGCATAAATAAACAACTCTTCTAATAATTTGATGTAATGATTTTATGCTAAGCAGGAAATAACCCATACAATGTCCTGATTAAATCCATGCCCTTTATTTTCCAACCATGACTCTAAATTCATTTCATGATCTTTTTATTGACAGAGGACTGTTGTAGACAGCGTATCATTTATGATGCGGGTCAAAAGTGTAAGCTGCTGATGCAATGTATGATATCAGTTTGGAAGAGGAAAAAAAATGGAAACAAGGAGTTAATTAGCATTGGAAAGTGCATCTAAAGCTTGTTTGCACATGACCTTGTCAGACATTCCATGTCTGTTTGCATGCTACACAAATAAATCAACTAATTGAATATGCAAAGAAGAGCGGTATATCAGTGGCAAACAACAAGAAACAAGTGGGATGCAACGTGAGCTACTTATTAAAACCAAATGAAAAATAATGTCCATCAAGGCTGCCGATGGCAAACAGTGAACCAAGACGTCACATCAATAATTTGAAAAAAGGCCCATTAAAACGAGCTGGTAATCTGATATTATCATACAAGGATTTATTATATTACAGTCCATGTTGCCTTTTAAGATTGTGTTTTTATGTGAGCCTGGACTAATGAATTTCCTGGGTATCCTTAGAAAGAATTTTCTAAATGTCATGTATATGAAGTAAATTCCAGGTAGAACACCAAAGTTTGTGAACTTAAACCTGTAAAGCCTGAACCATTAAATCATTGACAGAAAATTCCAGTTCTTTGAAACTGGAGCCTTTATTGGTTCTTCTGAACAACAAAAAAAAAATTAGTTTAAAATATCAATTTCCATGTACGAGTTTAAATTTTGTATCATATTTGATACATCAGGTCTCAGTGCTCAAATATTATTTTTCAACAAACAAAACATAATATAACACAAACATGTCTAACAAACTGGTAATTCCTTTTCAAAATTGGCAAAGTCCTTCCGCCTTCCTCATTAATGACAATCTTGTAGTGTCACTGGAAAGGCCTCTGGGGAACGAATTCCTCCCCCCGGTGGATTATCTTTGTATTGCATGAATCTAATCGTGTACATCAGGTTTTTTCAATAAAAGAATCCTCACACTGGTCATGCAGAGGGCTTCAAAACTCATGTATCAAATATGATACGTTTGGCATTATAGGGTTAAACACAGTACAATTTGTGTCCCATTTCATGTGGGTTTTTTAAATTTAATTTTATTATTTTTTGTTTTATTTTCGACCCTTTTCTCCAAATCGGACTTTTATGCCTAAACCTTTTGTACACTGCGTCAAAAAAATCATGCCCTCACCCAGTATCATTGAGACCAGTTTGGAGTGTCAGTGTGTAGAATGTGTTTGCAAAACTCAAACTCGTTGAGTTCATATCCCCCCTGACAAGGCAATAATTTCCAACTAAAGGAATGAAAACTACACTGTCTTTCCTAGCCAGCTCACTAAAAAAGAAATACAGCAGGTCATTAAGACAGAGCCTCTTTGCCTCTTTTCAGAATATACTCCTAAATGGGATGAAATGGTGGGGCTTTCAATGATTCAGTATCAGACCTGTGTTTGTGTGTCTGCCTGTCTGGTCACTTGAGTGTCAGGCTAAAATGTCGGCGTTTCCTTTAAACGGAATGAGCTGAAACGGCCGAGTTGCGCCATCCTTTCTCATGCTCTAACATGATCTAGCACAGGTAAGCCCATTAGCATGGGGAAAAGGTCACTTTGAGAAGTGGAAATCAAATACAGGGATTTGGGCAGGGCCATTAAGTCACTGGGCCTATTAGTATTCATGCGGTGCAGATTAATGGAAAATATGAGCCTTACAGAGGGGCCATAGTATTAAACTTGATAAGAGCTGATTTGCCCAACCTTCGACATCCCTGTTTTCCTATACCCTATTTCTAGTTTTTTCAATATTAATATTAATGATCATATATTTTTTTCATTTGAAGCACAATCCTGTCAGACTGCAGACTTTCTTTTCAGCTGCTGCTCAAATGATTGGCAAAGGTGTGATTAATTGTCAACGAGGGGAGATGCTAGCCATGCAGAACACTGTCAGCAAGCTAAATGGTAATTACATAACTCAATGTTCTTCTTACTAATCTGACCCTGAGGTATAGCTGCTTGTTGGTGTGTTCTATTGAAGTCAGTATCCAAATATCCAATGCATTAGTAATGTTTTATTAAAATGTTGGACAGGTTTTAATGGTATTGTATGTAATCCTTATGAAGCCCATTTGCAGAAATGAAATCAAATATATGTAATGAGTAAAGTATATCTCCTGTATAATAGAAATTGTTATAAATGAGTCATTGAAAACCTAGTTCAGAGCAAAGATTCCTGGAAAAAAAAAAAAAAAAAGCAGAAAACTTGGAGCTACGAATCTAGAACGGTATATCGTTTCCACATCTCTTACACGCCTTTCTGCTCTAAATGCAGGCGTGTCGGGCTCTTTCGTAGACAGGGATACTTTTTAGCGTCTTAAAATATGAATGAGCGCAGTGATAGTGAGTTATTTACTACAGCTGTGTTTCTAGTACAAGCCGGGCTGACGTCATTGTAACCTTTACGTATGATGTTCTATAACTGTTTAGTCAAATTGCGAATATGAAACCGTGGGTTTACGTCTACAGACGGAGTCCCTGTAGAGGTAACAGTGAGTGTCCCTCAGTCAGCCATGTTAACCTGCTACAGTTGCGGAAAAAATTACTAGACCATCAAAAGTCATCAAAAACAATGGTTATGCAATCAAGTCCTAACTCCTGTGTGTATCATGTGACTAAAAACAGACAGAAAATAAAACATGGAATGAATAAAAGCACTGTTTTTGTCAGTACAATGACATAGATATTGATGGAAGAACTGAAGTGGTTTTGGTTTTTATCAAGAAAACATGGAAAATGGATAGATATCAGCTCTGAAATTAAACTCCTATGAGCTATTTTTGTTGGCATCATATTTGTCCAAACAAATGTACCTTTAGTTGGACCAGGCATTAAAATGAACCAGAACTTGAAGAAATCAAGGGGTGGTCTAATAATTTTTTCCATGACTATATGTTTTACAGTAGCCCAGAACACTGGCTCAAGGACATTTCATATTTTGTTTTGTAAGTGGACAGTGAGATGAGTGGTTACAATCGGGCACCTCACTATTAGACTCCACTTAATTAAGGGAGTTCAGCTCAGTTCAGTTACATGTAATCCACCGTATTGCTAAAATCAATGCTAATGTGTATTCAAAAGAGATGCGTCATTGAGTTTTATTGATGCTTTAAACCAGAAATCTGTTTCTTTCTTAACCCTTTAAGGCCTAAAAATATTTTATTCCAACTTCCAAATGATTTTTTCTCAGCACTTACCCTTTCCTAAGTGCTTTATCACTATTTAACATAATATTACCCTCTGCATTTTCTCATTTTTCATTGAAAATCAGGTATTATTCTACATTAAATTTACTGATCCTGTGAATGCTGATAAAAGCTCAGTAAATTCAAAAGTTATATCATAACAGAAAACTGAAGAAAAATATATTATTCACTGAACATAGAAACAAGTGTCTACAACCACTAGTATTTATAATGCTACATGAATCAATGTTATAGAAAATGACAACGTTTTTATGTTCACTGTGGAACCTCTGAGTGTCCAAATGGGTCATTCCTGATGATGAAAAGCTGAGAAGCTGTATTTTACCTTAATTATTTACATGTATCGATAGGAATAGAGGTTCAGAAGTTATTAAAGATTTTAGATCAGATACTTTTGGTTGCTATTTAGGTCTTTGAGAGTCCAACTTTTCTGTTTCAAACAAACACAATTTTTGTTAAAGCCAGATTTAGTTTTTCTCCCAAAATATGACATGTGGAGTTTATGTATATACTTTTGAGAACATAATAACAGCTGGATTCATATGTACTTTTAACCCATAAAGACCCAAACATCCACCAGCGTCTAAAGTCTTCTGTTGATCGAAACGGTTTAATACTGTGTTTCCATTATCCTATCAATACATGTAAATAATTGGTGTAAAATGCAGTTGTTCATCTTTTCATGGACATCAGATATGACCCATTTGGATGTTCAGAGGCTCCATAGTTACTGTGGAAACAGTCATCTTCAATAACATTGATTCACTAGTAAAACCCATAGAGTTGGATCAATGACAGTGGATGGAAACACTGGGTTTATGTTCAATTAATGGTATATTTTGTTGAAAAAGTCACTTTTTCTTCAATTTTCGCTGTTTCTGATATAATAAAACAACTTTAATCTGAGCTTTTATGAACATCTACAAGATCAGTAAAATAAATATGGGAAGATGCATGATTTACATTGAAAAAACACAAAATACAGAAGATAATATTACAATAAGTGGTGATAAATCACTTAATAATTCATTAGAGAGACAGAAAAATTCATTTGGGAATTGCTACAGAAGAAGCACTGGGTCTTTATGGGTTAAGAAAGTTTTACAGGTGTTGAATCAACACCACCAGCAATATTCATGTATACGAGGAGGCAGTATCCATTACAACTATAGGGTCAAAACAGTATTCAAAATCTCTCTGACGGGACATTTTAGAGACAATTTGACAGCTTAGTGTTGCTGAATGACCCATATTTTTTACTTTTAAATTAATTTTTTCTTTAGTTGGACCATAAGGGATTATCCAAAACAAGGAGCTACTTTATATTGAAATAAATGTCGGAATGGCAATCAATTAAAATTCGCTCACCTAATTGGACATCAATGTGTTTCGACCCTATAAATAATCTCAGACACAATTTTGAGTCAGTAACTGAATGAATTCATATACTTTACCATTTTAGCCCTTCTCTCTTAGCACATAAAACACTTTTATAACTTTAGGTGATGTTACATTTGGTTAAAGATTAAAAAATGACAAAATAAAAAAAAACAAAAAGCCCAAGCTCAAATGTTTTGTGTCAGCAGGAAGGTATAATTATTCAGCTGCTCCTCTCATGTTTTACAGTCACTGTGAAAGTATTTAGCTGGGTTTGTTGCCCAGGTCTGACAGACAAAACAAGTTGTTATTGGGTGTGACGAGGCTCAGGTCATAGAGACTGCATAAAAAGCTTAGATGGTGCCAGTTGCCACTCCTGGCAGATCTCTACCCACCAGTGGCCATGCCCTCCCCCCTCTCTTTTCCAACCCGCACCCCTCCACCCCGCAGTCGCCCCTTTCCCCCCCAGCACACCCCGCCTTCCGCTCCATCTGTCGGCCAATAACCTGCTGGAGCCTGCCATGCCGTTAGCGCACCTGTGCCTGCCACCTCAAATAGAGCTGTTTGACGCATGCAGGCGGCATGCAACCACACACAAGCACACCCACAGACGTACAATATGTGTATATATATATCCACTCTTTAACCAGCGTGCATACTGAGGAACAGGCTGTAGATGTCAGCTGAGAAGTTAATAACTCATCCATTTCTTTGAAGCACATCAGTGAAAAGCTTGCTCATGGTACCTTGTTTCTTTTTTGTTTCTGTCAGAATAACTTGATCCCTGGGCCGTGACAGCAAGGGCACAATGGGACTGCCCAAGGCCATGGTCCGAAAGTGCTATTACCTCACATGGCCTGTGCTTCTAGCCACACTGTGCTACATGCCACAGGGACAGGACCACCTCTAACTTCATTGGCTGTAAAGTAATGGCTGTGGTCCACAGAGTCTTACCCTCCATCACCTGTCCATCACCAGCGCATCTTCACATTAACCCATACCTTGCCCTAAGCGCTATGAAGTGTGACTTTATGAAAATACACCCAGAAAATAGCTAAAAGAGTAAATCCTTCAAGAAAAAGGGTAAATTAATGAGGAATGTTGCAGCCTCTCTGAATATTGATATGATAGGCAGAAAAGTGATTTTTTTTTTTTTAATTTTTTTTTTTAATTTCTTTTTCTTGTATCCTATGTCTTATGAGAAGGTTGTGTTTGAGTTCATTTGGTGAGGGGGCTGCTCACTTATTACCCCACACCCCCCACTTGGCACATATATAGAGGCAATTGATATGCTGACATCAGCACACACAGACATGATGACATCAGCTGGATCGATACCAAAATAAGCTACAATACGTGTGATGGGCAGGGTTTGTTGTGCCTGGCACCTCTTGTTAATGTTGTATTCCATTGCTATGCTAATGGTAGCTAGTGTTATACATTGCACTAATTTGCACTATAATAATATATACATAAACATATTTTTAATAGACCGGATCTCTGTACACATCCACTCACTATATAAAACTCCAATTTGCACTCTGTACATATTACAATATAAATCCACTGTAAGTCTCAACCCATTGTTGTCCTTGTCTCTAGCCAAATGTTTGTTTATATTAGGTCTATGTTTAAGTGTGTTTGGGTTTAAGTTGGAATTGTACGCTGTGAGCAAAGAAAAACCCAAGCCAAATTCCTTGTATGTGTTCACATACTTGGCCAATAAAGCTGATTCTGACATTATTGCTGCTCAAGAGGAACATCGGATAAGGATCAACATACTCAGGCATAAGGATTTCTGTAGGAAAACTGGCCTAAGTCTTACATATTAAACTCACAGGAAGTTAACATGAATATAACCAATTGGGATAGTCAGTTTAGAAATAGCATTATCGTCAACAAATGGCTGGATACCAACCGAAACCAAATATCACGTAAGCTTTCAAGCATGTATACCTTTTCACATATTTTTAAAATCAATTCTGATCTAATAAGTTTCTTTATTTATTTATTAGTATTAAAAGCTGAATGCCTAAACGATTACTTGGTATTAAACATAAAATGGTTTAGAATGTCTTTCGCAGTTTTCAGCTGAGTTGGATATCAGTAAGAGAATATCCTTCAAAATACCACACATAATAAATGGGATTCAGCTCAAGGTGATGCTGATGCCATGAAAGCAAACTGCTGAATGACAGGCCATTAGTAAAACACCTGTTTTACCTTTTCAGGAAAATGTCATGACTTGAAATCAGCTGATGAACATGAGTGTTAAGATTCAGTTCCAATGAAAGCTCACTGTCAGACTCGGTGAAACCCAAGCCCTGTTTGAATGTAAGGTAAATGTTTCTGTAATGCAAGTCAGTCTGAGCAGATGATCCTCTGAGTGTAGAAACGTCTCTTCAGAAGTCTCCGAAATGACAGCTTCATGCTCACAGAGGTTGAATGGTGTTCTTTTCCCATCCTTCCATGGGTTCTTTCTTATCACGAAGGAGAAAAAGGCCACAATTAGTCAGCATTAGCCATAAATGAATAATTGATTTTAGTTAGAAATTCAAATCAGGCCCCTAGAATATTCCCTTGTGGAAGTCTTGGCACAACAAAAAGCTTGTCAGGGCAAAGATGTATGTTTAAGTAATACTACAGGAAGCCCCAACACAACCTCAGTGGTGTGCCACACCATGTCAGCATGACAACCAAACCCACTGTATCACAGCAGCCTGCTTTCATTTTCAATAATCAAAGAGAAATGCTTTTTAAAGAACTTGTATTTCACCGAGCCGTCATTCGATTTAGTTCAGACATTTATCTTCGTTCTTGCTCATTCAATCAGGATTAGCCTTCTAACCCAATTGGAACTGCCTCTATAAAAGTGCCACAGAAACCTTACTCCTCATCCAGCCTACTTCTGAGCCAGGGGAAAACAATAAATCTGTCAGACAGCAAAACTTGTTTACTGAGATATTGTCAAACAGATCATGAGAAGTATAGTTGAATAAACTGCACATCCCTTGAACTTACATCACTAGTACGCACATGTTTATATGCAATATGCACTGTTTGATCGGCTGTACAGTCCACTTCCATTCATATAAGAATCCAAAATGCGTACATGATAACAAAAGTATTCTCATAGCTATAAGAATTTACATGAAAACAGATCCCATACCGTATAAACTGCTGCTGCTACTGTTGCTAAAACAGATATGCATCTATAATGTGTATATATTAGTACAGTCAAAAAATATTATCATCATCATTATCACCATTATTATTATTATTATTATTATTATTGTTAAAAATATTTAATCAGCTCTATCACAGGATTGCTGTGGATTAATTTCAATTAATCAAGATTAAATATCATTCATTTTTAATCTATATTAATCACGTTTCATTTGGCATTAAACATACTCGAGGAAGAAACCAATATATATGGACTCAATGTGTGTGTTGCAAGCTAGGCGACTGTTAGTCAAAGCGCTAGCAGACTCCCCAACTAATGTGTGCTTTGCGTTGATATGGTATTTTAAGCTGGAAGTGCTTCGGTGAAAAGAAAACCCTTTCCTGTGGAGCAGGGGTCACCAACCCTGGTCCTCCAGATCCACTATCCTGCATGTTTCAGATGTATCCCTCTTCCGTCACACCTGATTCAATTGATAAGTCTATCATCAAGCTCTGCAGAAGCCTGATAATGACTGTGAGGTGTGCTGGAAAAGGGAAACATCTAAAACATGCAGGATGGTGGCTCTGGAGGACCAGGGTTGGTGACCCCTGCTGTACAGTGTGCATAATACTGTATGTCGGTCGACTGTTTCGTCTTGTTTTTTTTGTCCCCATATTTCCATCCAGAGGGCCAACGTGTTGTTTAGCATCTTCCATCTTCATCGGTTGGTTCTGCTGCCTGTCACTACCAGATCAACTGCCCAATTTGTTCATGCTTGATGCTAACGCTACTTGGACACACTGTCCAAAATGCATTACCAGAGACGTTCAGTCATTCTGCACTGTAGATGGGTTAATTGCATTAAAAATTTTAATCAGATTAATCATGATGATGGATTAATCCATGTTAATTTGTTAATTTTGACAGCCCTAGTGTATATGTGTACCTTTTAGTGTATGGAACAACATGCCAGTGTTGAGCCTAAAGTACAGCAGTAGTGAAGGGTAATTTTAGTGGGCATTCATGTCATTAATCAATATATTTTTGTCTGGTCTTCTATTTCCATCATTTTAAACCTCCTTTTAAAAGATTCAGATTACAGAGCATTATAGCTCCAAAACGTCTACAATGATCAAAGTTTTATTTCTATTTTAACCGATGGACTGCTCAGTTTTCTAATGCTTATTTTCACTCACTTTTTCTTGGAAGTAACAAGAACTGCTGGCACATCTGTTTATGATTTTTGTTGGTTGAAGGAAAAAAAAAAAAGCCTTCTAAAAAGACAGTGCCCACCAGTGGTAATTTTACATGTTTTCATATTGCTGCGCCTTCTGTCATTTATTGGTGACAATGTTGCCTGCAAAACATTACTTCTATTCAAGGACCAAACGTTCCCTGTGTTGGAAGATGACCTCTCAACAGTTGAGCAATCACAGTCGTCAGCATCCGTAAGCCCAGTGCTTGGCTGAGCTTGCAGACAGAACCAACAAGTTTTCACTCAGCTTGATAAGACAGTAATACTGAGGAAATAACCTTGCTAGGTTACGCCTGTACACTATCATTGATCCTCCACAACAGTAAATAAGGAAAATGGAGACAACAGGATAGAAATGGGACATTTTCCATTTCTTGTGCCTTTTAATAGAGAAATAGTACTTTTCCTTCTTTGCTGTCCTCAGCGCAATGCTTTTCTCCTGGTTTAACAATTTAATAACTACTTCTATTCCTTATCGAAAAGGATTTTTTCAGGGGTTGCTTGTCAGATAAATGCCTGAGTTGTCACCAAAGTTCTCTTGCCGCCCCAAGACAAAGTCTGTTTACTTTTTCTGTCATCTCTCTACTCTGTCAGCGAGGAAATGCAAACGCTCTCTGTAGAAATCTCTAGAGTACTTTCTCTGCTCATCTCGGTACCCATTTACTCTTCATTTCTCTTTCATCCACTTTGGATAGTTAAGCGCTCATTGATATTCTGTTGGTCAACATGAGCACCAATAGACCTTTTCCCTCCGTCGGGAATTGGCAATGGACACTTGCAGATTGATCGTGACACTAGCTGATGGTAATAAAACAAAGCATAGCCCTGATAAAGGGGTTATGAGTTTTTCTTCTCCTCTCCTGTCATGTTCAACACTAATTGCTTCTGACATCTTGGCTGTTTATTTGCCACATGTCATAACAAGTTGGTATGACTTTAAACAACACTAATGAATTATTATAAAGATGACACTGATTAAAATGCAGCGTCCACATAGACTTGCGTCATTTTTGAGAAAGCAATGGGAGACATTTACAGTAAGAACAGATGGGCCACTTCACTGACTTTGTTAACAAAGTAACACTGCAAAGGACAGCAATAAAATGCTAAAGGTGTACTTAAGCCTAAATCTAAGCTTAAGTCACAAAATGATAGTGTGGTGTTTAATAGCTGTGAGTACTTAGCAGACACAGGGAGTAAACATTTCACTAGAACAAATCTTCAAAAGATGTGTTTTTCATGTTGTGGAGTGGTTTTGTGGAAAAGAATGGAACTAAATATCAAACTGTGAAAACATCACAGAATTTAAAAAGATGTATGAAAACCTTATTTTTCAGAGATATAGTGGCAATGAATGCGAGTACAACAGTAATAGTTGTTGATGGTACGTAGTCATTTGTTCTCTTTTTTGTAATTTAGTGACTGACCTGTTCTTTGTTATGGACTGTATCCATTTGCTGATTGGACAGGTTATGTGGAATTGGGGCGGGACAATGTGGGCTTGACTTCTTCCTTTTCGAACATTGAATGTTGTGAAAAAGTCACAGTGAAATTGTTGTACATTTGTGTGTTTTCTTTTTTGTTGATTTATTTCCATGTATTGGAGAGTGTTTTTGGATCCAGAATTTCTTTTTTTTTTTTAAATTAAGTCTATCTATATGCATAATACAGCTATGAAATAGACAGAATTTGATTTTGATATGTCAAACACTGTTATGAAATGGACAGAGTTTATTTTTGATGTGTAATTTTTTTTGTGTGTGTTTTGTGCAGGATTGTTTGAAATTTATTTTGACGTGTAAGATTTGTTAAGGTACTTTGAGGAACTGACATGAGACTTTGTGATCAGTAGAAAAAGATGGGTTAAGGGGACCGGAGTATATATGTTATACTTCATCCCGCTCTTTTCGAATGTTTTTTTTTTTCTTTTTTACTTTTTTCTTTTTTGATATTCAAAATAAAATAAAATAAATGATTAATATTATATCTTATGACTTACTTGAGAATGACGTTAGGCTATTTCTGCCTTGGTTGCAAATATGTTCTCATATCTAAATGTTAGAGAACAACATGAGCATGAAATGGACAAATGACTATACCACAGATGAAAGAAACAAGGATGATACAGACTGGGACTAGCATTCCATAACCAGACCCCTCACACTTTCCAAGCTCTATTCCAGTGCTGTAGACAGGTTCCACACCATCTACCATCACTCTAAAAAAGGGGTACCAGTTATCTGGAATGGCTAGTTCTTGGGCAGTGCCAAGAAAAGGATGCTACAATAGTACATTTGCAAAATAGTGTTAGGAGAGAAGTTGTTTTGGCTGAACATGTCCACATGGAGAAGGGCATCCTGCTATTAAAATGGACTAAATCCCAACCCAACAAATACATAAAAAGGTGTGTCTTTGTCAAAACGTGCCTTTTTTGGGTGCAACTGGACCTCGGAGGGTGTTGTTCTTTCACGTAGTGAGGGGAGCCTCCAAAACCGTTCAAAACTCCTGACACCACCACGACAGCATGGCAGAAATATTTACCGTACATCCAGTAAAAATAGACTTGGCTATGACAATTTTGGTCAGTTTTAAGCACAAAAACAACTTAATTATGAAAACATTGTGGTTAGTTGTTCATATGGACATGAGGATTGAACAATATTGGACGCAGTAAAAAAATTGAATTTTTTTCACATTATTGATATATGGCTGCATGAATGCAGTTTTGCTGTATTTACGCCAAACATCAACACTATTTTAACATTTTTCTGACCAAAATATGGAGAGTTTTGGGAATGCTTCCCATGGTTGTGTTGTAAAGTGGATGGAAATAAACACAGACCTTTAGAAACATTGTCATTGATTTGCTGCATGATTGGATACCAGAAATGTTGCTTTAACCCCCTTAAATAATCAACCAGCATTGTTGTTTTTCTGGTGAGGTTGGGCAGCTTTTGATTTGATTTTGAGTCTCCTTTTACCTTTACTGCCGCAAAGTCTTTACCCCTTATTACATTACTGGAATGGCCAATTCTAATAACAATAATGAGTTTGCTGTACGCTTTTAGAGCAACAGATTGGATGACTGGCAACATAATCAGTGTATCTGATCATATTTACCACTTTTACGGTTCCAATAAAACATGTTTTCCAACCTGCTTTTGCATCCCTGCTGTATGAATTTGTAAGATGTAAAGAACCTTTTGTTAGATGTTGCTGACCTGAATCTTAGCAGCAAATCTACTTTCGAAATAGCACCAACTGCGTAAGTTAGAGTACACTTTGTCCTAGTTTGCACAACACTGCTGAAGAGCTACAGTATCTTAAAATTCAGTAAGGGGGAAAAAAAAAAAAATACAGGTTATATCTGGGCAATCCCCAACCTCCTCACCCCTCTCTGTCAATCAATAGTCCTTTTCATCGGCAGGGGTTGAGCTATCATTAATAATAGCTGACACGCTCCTATAGTGGTAATAAACTGGGGGAATCTGGTATGTAATGGTACAGTAATGGCACCTGGGCAGGGTGTTAGGCACTCGACAGCTGCTGATGGATAAACCCTAGGTAAATGGATTTGGGCTCATCCAGGGGAGAGGAGCTGCTGCTTTTGGATTGACTCTGCTTTTTTTGAGCCGTTGTGGGTGAAAAGGGTTGGTACAATTGCAAGGGGAATGCAGGACGGCACATGGAAGTGAGCTTTTCAAATTCAGCAGCGGGGCGTTGGCGAGGACAGCGGACGGACATGTAGATTTCACTTCGGCTATTTAGCAACAAGATGTGACAGTGTGTAAGTGGGGATGAATAAGAATGCACTGGGTGAGTGCTAACTGGGGCATGTTAAGGCAATTGTCAGTCCTCCTCCCTGTTGTCACCGTGAAGAATGATTTGCCGGTTGCCGTGGCATTTTATCTCCTCAAAACGCAGACAAATGTGAACCTGAAGAGTCTTAAAAAGAACCAAACTTGCCTAAAGAATATAGAATTATATGATTGATTTTTAGAGATGATGAGTTGTCATTTTAGACAGTGGGGATAGGAGGATAGAAAAAGTTGAGCAAAAGATGAGAGGTATTTTTACTTTTCTAACTGACAAGCTTGAAATATGGTCTATTCTGGTTAACCAAAAGGAACACATACATTTCTACATTAGAAAGAATTCCCATTATTTCTCTCTGAGCCATGAAAATCAATTCTAAAATGATTGCTTTCAGTGACGATGGGGAGAGGGGAGAGAAAATAGTTGATGTGCCTTTGGCTGGTCCAATAGATAGAAATAGAGGTTGTTTTTTCCGATTCTATTTTCTCACGAGAAATGGCTGAGATGGGGAGTGTCTAACTATTTCAGTTGTTCTTTCTTCATTTTCTTGTCATCTTTCAATGCAGTTCTTTGTTTATTTTTTTTTTCCACCACGAGCACTAAAATCTTAGAGAATTACATGGTTTGTTCCATTGGCTCAGGCTTACACCATTTATCACATTATGTTGTTTTTGTAGCAAGCAACAAAAACAGATCCTTTCAATCCATTGGCAATGCTCATCAGCTTGTTTTGCATTGTGTTGCCTTTCCCATTTAATGAAGCATTTAGTAACAGATTAGAAGAGCTCATCAAGTGTTAATTTAAAAGATTAAGTAACTTTTGACGGAAGATACAAAATAAGAAATCTATGTCTTTTCTTTACAGAGTTTATATAAATTTGCATTCTGAGTGTGCTGATTAAAGCCATCAAACAATAGAATTCATTAAGACAGGAGACATCGTGTTCTGGTCCTTCGATGCATCAGTGTGGCATTGAAGCATACACGATCCCGGGAAGATGAGGCTACTGCATGCTGTGCTGCATTCTAACCTATGTAGGCAACTTCAGATAGCCTTGTTGTTATTACTTCTAACCCTTCGCCTCTATAGTGCACCATGTCAAGTGCTTTCACCTAAGGCAGAAACATTAACCCCTAGACAGACCCCGGTTACTTTCAGGAAAAAAAATCTCAGAGACCTTCAGTCCACTTAAGTGAATTCTTATTTCATGAGTGTAGGATAGTGTGTCATGGCTTGATCCTGTATGTAAAGTGACCCCACTTTGTACTGGAGAGGCAAGCCGAGTCTAAAATAAGCAAAGGTGGAATTGCCCTAAGAAAACCACTGGAGACCTGCATATCCTTGGTGATCTGTTCACATTGATACTCTTTGCATTATACAGAGGCTTTCAAAAGGTGGGACTGAGTTCACTGAGGGGGTCTAGATTGTAATGGAGGAGGTGTCTGCCATGTAAGATGTGTTTTCAACCATGCTGTCCCTCATAAATTACATTCTCATAGAACTAAACTTTATCTGTAATAAATACATTACATTATATTTTATTTTAACAAAACTAATGAAATGTTGTTGTTCTTCAATTCCTTTAAGCTGTTCCCTTCAGGGGTCGCCACACCAAATCATCTTCCTCCATTTAAAAGTTGTGAAATGTTGTTAATAAATGTCATTTTAACCCATACAGACCAAAATATACACTAGGGACTGTTTAAAACTGTTTAAGACCTGATCCACTAATCCTATCAATGCATGTAAATAATTGTTGTAAAATTCAGTTTGTCATCTATTCATGATCTTAGACAGACTTTGTCATTCAGATATACAAGTATATACAGAACGAAATGTCGTTACATTCAGCTCGGTTCAGTGTAAAATAACAAGACAAAAATAGAATAAGGACGCTAAAATGTAGCGTAAAATAAATAAAATATAAACTCGTACACAGTGGAATATAGGCCGAGCACAGGATAAAGAACAGTGCAAAGTGCAGCGCAAAATGTGATAAAATGTAGAAAATATAATACCGATATCGTCCAAATTGGTCATCAGATATGACCAATTTGGATGTTTAGAGGCTCCGCAGTTACCGTGGAAACACCGCCATCTTCTACAACATTGGTTCACCAGTAAAACCCATGGAGTTGGATCAATGACAGTGGATGGACACACTGGGTTTATGTTCTGTTAATGACAGGTTTAACTGAAAAAGTCACTTTTTCTCAAGTTCTCTCTGTTTTTGGTATTACCCTCAAATGTAATCTCAGCGTGATGACTAAAGTACATGATCAGTAAATTTAATGCAGGAAAACACCAGATTTTCGCTGAAAAAATACAAAATGGAGAGGATAATATTAGGATAAATGGTGATACATCACTTCAGAAATGTAAAAAAAAAAAAAAAAAAAGAGAAAAATTAATTTGGGAACTACCATAAAAGTGGCATTGAGCCTTTATGGGTTAAACTGGCAAATATGTCGATTCTGAACACATTTTGTTCCATCCAAAAAAATTTGCCAATGTGAGTTACATAGTCTGCTGATATTGATGACAGTATTATCAAACGTGGGCTTACAAACCCATTAGGTTCAGGCAGTGACAGCACTTGGCTAAGAAAGGAAGACACCAGGGCTTGGCTTAAATCCACAAAGATGTAATAAAAATTGACTCAAAGTGTATTTATTAACCTCAATTTGATAAATGCAATGATCTTTACTTATCACTAATCAAAGGTCTGCAGCCCACAGCTATGAGCCAGATGTGGACTTAAGCTTTTCTCCAATGCTGTCTGAAACTTTAGGAACATAGATCTGAATATAAAAATGCTTAACATTGAGGTACTATTATGGTAAGTCTGAAGCCATCCCTGCACTCTCCATCTGAATAAAATGTGCAGCCTGAATTTTTTTAATTTACTTTTTTAAAATTTCATCAACCAAAAGCCTGGTGCTACGTACAAACTGAACATAAAAATTAAATTTGTCTGATTCTAAGTAAGCCAACACATCAGTGAATTTTCTCTCCAATATACAAAGAATCCACTTTATGTTTTGGAAATGGCAGATCACCCCAGTATAAATCTTAATTCTTTTCACTATTGCTGTAGAATAAGTAAAGAGATGGATCAAACATTGCACTATTATAATTGAAATTCAAGGTCAAAGTATGAAATGATCATAAATAGGCAACAACAGAGTGGCCAATTGTGTTAAAAAACAAGATAGAGTTTAAATATTTGTCACTGCTCCGGACATACCGTAGGCATATAGAAAATTCTTTCTCTTTGGCGTCAAAAATGACCCTTCAGATTGTAAAATTTGCTGATCCCTGCTATAACCAAAGCATTTTATTGCCTAAACATACTTGTAAACTTCACCTTGGTCTTGTCTGGTGACGATGCATTACAAATTACAATAATGAGAAAACTTGTTTTGGTGGAACACTTAGATGTGAGAAGGCATGACAACAAAATACCACATAAAAGATGATGTCTCTTAATCTTTTACATTTTAGTGAGAAACTCCAGTTCATTTTCTGTAATGTGTTCAAGAGAACTTTGAAAATGGTAGCATGGAGGAAGGTGAATGTAGACAAAAACAGGCAGATTTATTCCAATAAGTTCATTCCTCTGAACCAGATTAACCCTGTAAACCCTGAACCATTAAATCATTGACAGAAAATTCCAGTTCTTTGAAACTAGAGCCTTTATTGGTCACCAATTTTTTTTTTTCCAAATATCAATGTCCATGTATGAGTCTCAATTTTGTATCATATTTGATACATCAGGTCTCCATGCTCAAATATTATTATTTTTGGACAAACAACAACAATCTAACACAAACATGTCTAACAAATTGGTAATTCCTTTTCAAAATTGGCAACGTTCTGCCTCCTTCCTCACTAATGACAGTCTTGTAGTGTCACTGGAAAGGCCTCTGGTGAACAAATTCCTCCCCTCTGGTGGATTATCTGTTTATTGCATATATCTAATTCTACACAGGCTTTTCAAGAAAAAAAAATATCACACGGATCATGTACAGGGCTTCAAAACTCATGTGTCAAATCGATATGTTTGGTGTTACAGGGTTAACCTCAGCCTTGAAACCAACAGACGTCTGGATGCAAATTCAGGTCTTTAGTTGGAAAAGTTCTGCTTTTATATGTCTGCCATGGATGTCAACCACCACAGCAAAAACATCCTTCAGTACAATGACAAATGACATTCCCTTGCAGTGAAATCCAGGCACAACATGTAACGCAGGCAGCTGTACTTCAGTAAAAAACACAACTAGACGATTCATTCAGAATCGCTGCAAGACTAGTGTGAATATTTACGTGTCTACATACGAGACAGAGGAAAAACAAAGTGCTGAAGAATAAGAATGCTTCATCCACATCTGTTGGAGTGGCCCTGGCCCCATATCCAATTCCAGATACTGTATGCTCATCTGTTGACGTGGTGGCAACTGACACCCCCAAGGAGCCATTGCTTTTCGACTAAAAGAGCATCAAAGTATAGAAGCTCACACAAAGCCAGCGAAAAAGCCTTTTATCCGGCAGAACATATGGAACATATGAAACAACGGCGCTCAAACTGGGAAACGCGAAGACATGCAGCTGAGAAGGTAGTTGAGCCTACAAACCTATTTACTCACACATGCATGCACACGTACAGCAAACATGCATGCACTCTGTGTCTCTTTTCATGGTTTTTCTTTCAGTTTGTAATGCTCAGTGACCTGCTAGACTGACCCCACAACTGCAATTTGACTTTTCATCCATGTGTGTATTAAACATAAATGAGGAAGACTCAATATCCCACTCGTGGCGTCATTTGACACTTAGCTACTTCAACCAGCACAAACCTGCTTTCCTGAGCCTCCTAGCCCATTTCTACCCTGCTCCAGCTTTTTCATTCTTTTCAAAGATTATTCAAGGTTATTACTTTCTCCAAAAGGCCACTTAGGATGCGGAGTGGAAATATGTTGACTCTCTTCGATTTTTGAAGGGGTTTGAGTGTATTTCTAATTCACTGGTGGCATGGTTCACTACATATAAAGCTGCACTGTGGCTTTAAATGGACCTGAGGGGAACACAGTCATAAACTGAATTCTGAACCAATGGGACTGGTAGGGAAGTATTTGCCTTCGAAAGCATTAAAGTGGAGGGAACACCATTTGCGGTGCTATATTATACATTAAAAATTGAAATGCGGGGGACTTTGCTCTGCTACTGACCTCTATCAATATTTGATCACAGCATACAGCAACTAGTAAACAATAGACAGAGAAGGTGACAGAGGTGGAAAGGTGAAGGGCAGGGCACATATATGATGACTATAAGAACTGCATGTGTGGGCACTGAAAACTCTCTGCTAGTCAAGCGTGAGGCACCTTTTGACACAACTCAGGAAGTACTGGTTAAGGAAACGCTTCCTGCTGAATAGTGGCACAGGAACATTTACTTAAGAACTGCACTTCAGAATATTTTGGGATTCTTGTATTCATTGCCTTTTTGTACTATTTTAGATGTCCACTTCACTACATTCCAGAGTTAAATATTGTCATTTCTACTCCACTAAAGCTATTTGACCAAGTAGTTAGTACTTTCTTCCAATATGGAGACTGTACACAATTATTACACTTTAAATAGGATTAAACACTGGTTCCGAACCTTTCTGGAGGCTTCAAAAACAGTGTGTAGTCACATTTAATTTCAGATATTTGCAAGTTGTAAACAGTACCACCAAATACTGAACCCCCTCCCCCCAAACATTCCAACCATCTTAAGAACCAATAATCAAAAATTAGAAGAAAAAGCCCAAGAGCTGAAAACTAATTTGTGTATCACAGTTATGCTTTTTAATCTGCCATTGCTTATAAATGATGTGGTCAGCTCTTTATCTGGTCCCTTCATATATAGAAGTTAAAACTAGCTTCACTTCGGTTCACTATCAACAATCTAAAGATTTCCTTTACAAAAATATATCAGATCAAACCAGTGCTTTTACCTTAATACTTGAGCCATGTTTTGCTGATCATACTCATGATTTTTAACTTGGAAATTTTTTAAGCAAGACTTGTAATGGACTATTTTTACATTGCCGTCTTGGCATTTTTACTTCCGCCAATGCTGTAGTCATCTGTCCATCAGGTAATCGATTGGACATTGCTCTTTTTGCTCCTTTTAGGAAAATTCACATAAGGTTTTGAGAACACATCTTCAGCTCACGGAGCTTTGTAGCTTTGCTTGAGACCTTTGAAACATCAATCGGCAACCTCATTCAAGAGGAAAGTACAGTGCCTGGAGGCCGATCTGACCCTTTGACCCAAGTATAATTGATGATCTTAGAGTTTTTCCTTGAGCAAACGCAATAGCCATTTGCCTGAATGCATGCAACTATCCCCAAGCTCGTAGTTGACTTAAAGTCACTTGCAGATAATTTCATCCTTATGTCAAAATGTGTACATCATCACAGGCATGCCTCTTAAGGGCACCACACAGTCCTGACATGTGACTCATGTCAAAGCCTCAGTGTCCATTGCTTTATGTGACCCTCTACAGCAGCTTCAGAATGTGTGTCATTTCAGGGTCATGTGCGTCATCACATCAAAACACACAAGTTACACACAACACACAATGTTTCAATGTCAAGCCCTCAATTGCAATATAGCAAAAATGGAAATACAGTTATGAAATATGTAATCCACTAAAAGCCAACCAGCGTCTATAAATCCAGCTAATTACCCATCTCTTATCTAATTTGTTGAATCAGTGCAACATGTGTGGTTTTTCAGGCATTTTCTCCATGCATCCACTTCTTGGCCAGATGCAGTGACTTCCTGGAGTCTTGCTGTCAGTTTTAGTTACAAGGAGGCACAAGCAGAGAGAATGAGTGAATACGTTCTGCAGAATGTTTATGAAAACAATCCAGTATCGAGACAGAGATCAACTGGTGCTTGCTGGTGTCTGTTCAGAATGTAAGGGCCCAAGATTGTAGTGGACTAAATGAGCTTAGTTAAGTCAATAGACCTCAGCCTGTCACATGAACTGACAAACACGCTTGCTTCGATATGTATGACGAAATTAGAGATCGTCTCAGTGGCATGTGGAGAGGAATGGGGGGACAAGTTAATCATCTCAGAGTAGCTTCTTCCATCAACTGGCAGTGACTTTAATCAAATTATGACCTTGTAAAGCATGCACTTGTCATTTGGGACCCTAATCTCTTTGCTAATGACTAATTAGTCCCATCACCTGTTCCTCTAAGCTTTCATTACACCCCCAACAAAGCTTTAAGATAATGGAATAAACAAAAAAAAAAAAGAAAGGAAACAATACTTCCCTTGCTGCACAGAAAAACAGGAGGAAAAAAAATTGGACCAGGCAGGCATCAATCAAAACCTACGAGATTGATTAGAAAGTGACAAAATGGCTTTTGGATTTTTTTCCCCCCACTTTCTGACAAGAGACCACTCTTCAGTGCTCTAGAGGACAATAAGGATACACAAATTCATTAGAAGTAATTAACCGAAAATAGCTACTGAACACAGGTGGGAAATAGTGAGAAAAATCAGCATAGAGATGCTACCCCACGGTGCAGGCAGACACAGTTTGTGGGAATGATCTAGTGGATTTGTCCTATCAATAATGTCACTTTGCACAAGGATATAGACCCCTCAGACCTAATGTATAAATAAGTGACGTCCATTTATTTGTTTTTATGTTAGATCTTTGCATGGATTAACTTGGCGCAGTATCAATTTGCCTCAATTGGAAGTGATACACGTGCACCGCCCGGGCTTCTGCGGGAGGATTTACAGGAGGGGACGGGGAGGCTTTTGTTTGTGCCATCCAGCGCCTATGCAGCTGCACTATTTGGCGGCAGGCACACAAACAGGCGGCTCCCATTCATTAGACCCTTTTATATCAGAGACACTCTCCTTCTGGGGGCCCGAAGCATCTGCCTCCACATCAGTAAGAGTGAGATGGGGGTGGGATAGACAGAGACACACAGAGGAAGAAGATAGAGTGAGTATGCGGGGAAACAGAAAAGAGGCAAAACTGACAATTCTGGGAGGGAGATAAGAGGCACAGAGCAGCTGAAAAAAGAAAAAAAAACAGAACAAAGTCATAGTAGAGCGACAAACTGTACTGTAGAGTTAGTGTAACAGAACCAGAAAGGGGCTACTCTGATACAGCAAAGCTCATTATTTGTTTTTTATCTCCTTTTTTTCTCCCTTCTTCATTGTTACTTCCTCATCCTCCAATCACTGGAACATCTGGCTCTAAAGCATAATAAAAGAGCTCTAGCTGGGCATTCATATATCTGATACACACAAACGAGTTACCCAATGGTCCCCATGGGAACCAGCACACATGGGTGTGTGTAGCTGTAAATTTATAGAATTGTTTCTAAACATACAGCCATTACAGTTTTTACTTATTCTCCTTCAGTTGTGTTTTACTTTGCTTACTCGCTGTTCATCAAATCACTGCATAACAATTTGATGCAAGCATATTAGACACAAAACCAAAGAGTAATGCAACTAGTGTGATTGAATACTGTATCACAAAAAGTTACACTCTGTGACTGTGTTATGGCCTTTGGTTCTTTATCTTATAGTGATGAATGAGACATGCCACATCCCAAATGAAGATATCCCACAGGCCACCTCCACTGCTGTAATGAAGCACTTCAAAAATGATATGACCAACCCCAATAGAGGTTGTGCTGAATTTCATCTCACTGAATTTCATTAAAGTATATGCCAGCAGGTGCAAGGACAGTGGCTGTCGCCCCCCCCCCCTTCTTTTTTTGTTTTGTTCTCTACATATAAATCATGACACCCTGAGGGGAGCTGCAGGTAGTCTCAGAGGGCAGGAATAAATAAAACATCAGTTATATCTTCATACAAATCAAATTTGATGAGAAGAAACAGTGTAAACAGGGGAACGTGTCGTGGAAGCAGTTGAACCTGTCAGTTAAGATTGTGCTGACTCCCTTCAGCTGCTGAAATTATGACGAAGGGACAGAGTGGTGCACTCATCTGTGATTTATGTTGATGAAAAAATGTTGATGCTCAAAATGGATGATTACAAATCTGGAACATGCTACCCCAGCAATACCAGTCATGACAAGGGTTTCAGTTGTATGTTATATGGTATGTTTTTTCTCTAACAGTATGCTTAGTCTTGGAAAATCCATCAGGCTGCCTAAGTGCTCGCCAACCACTGTCAACACTGTTTTGAAAAATAGTAGCATATTATGAAACTTGAATGGCTAACTAGCTTCATTATCCACAATCTGTGGAAATTAACATCCACAATTAACCTTTATTTATTGCGGACAATGCATCTCTGGCCAGGTCAGACAACCCATTTGCATGACATTTAATATAAAGCATTTCTGAATGCAGTGCAGAAACCTGCTATACGTTAAAACACAGCTTCAAATCTAAATGGAAATCGGGAAAGCCATGGACCCAAGAGGAGGAAAATAACCTTGCTTTGTTGAACCAGGCCCAAAGAATACAGATACATGAAAGAAGGGAGGCTGTGGATACAGCAAACAAAATGATTACACATTTTAGAGCAATTTCTGGGTCCTGCGGTCATAATCATTTTGTCAATAGCCTTCCAGTGTGCAGGTGTGCTGATACAGATGGTTTTATGAAGATCCATTAAAAATAATTTCGCTCATCGCAAGGCCCAGGAGGGGCCCAACCCAGCAACTGGGAGACAAGCCCAGATGCCTGTTTAGGCTACAGCCCTACCTCAACTCACAGTCCTGATGTGGACCACCCTGTCACCATGGGAACTCAGTGAAATAAAGCCTGCGGAGGATGGAGCAAGAGTATGTTTGGTATGCACATATGAAAACATATTCACACAATCTTTTCAGTAGACACAGTACATAAACACCTAAGGCCGAGATGCTGGAGAAAGCCAAAAAACAGCCAACTGGTCTTATCTCTGCCAATCTATCTTGTTTGGGGATGATGGCAGTTATAACTTAAAGTTTTGTACAGGTTTGAATGTGGCATGAATTGAATGTAAGCTGGCTGATTTGACTGTCACTTTCAGCTGTTTCAAAAGCCTAAGACACTTTATCATAATATTGCTCATATTGCATCGACACGCGCTGCAGTGAAGCAATGCTGCAAAACACGGCAGTCACTGAGCGAGGAATTTTTTTGACGTGGTTGTCCTTGGTGGCAAACATTTGATGTGTTTTGATTAGAGTCTGGTGGGGGGGATTATCAAAAGCTAAGAGAAATCAATGTTCTTTTAATAAAGAGGACTTGGGTGGGAGGGAGACAGACAGTTCTGTTCATGACAGGGCCTGTCTCTGCCTTATCTCAGGCTCCTCAGATCCCCTAGACAGGCAAATATTTTAACTGTAAACACCCGTGGCTCGACAGCCTGCGTGGGCCTCCTGTCAAGCTTTTTCACTCGCTACTTACTCACCTTACTAAAAAAACTCTTTAAATACAAAACCGCACTCAGAAAACATACAGAAATTCACATTGACACACCACCAGTGTCCAGTATCTACTCTAAAAATCATACATGCTTCAGCTGCTCAAGCTGTTGAGTTTAGAACTGTATTACATATACTAAATGATACCTGCATCCTCCAGCTGCCATGCAAATCCACTGTCATCCAGATTAGCCTGGACACCAGCAGATGCCTCAGAGTCACCAGGAAAAGAGAGGCGCGGCTCAGTGCAGTGAATTCTGGTAATTAATCCCGGATTACAAGCCGTGCCTCTCCATCACGCGAGTTTGCTATAGTATGCAGAGTCAGTCACTAAATTGGAAGCAATACAGGCAAGGGATACCAGCTAAATGGGAGTAACAGCAAAAAAAAAAACAAAAAAAAAACAAAACCCCTAATGATACAGTAATGATGGGACATGATAGGAATTTTAACTTGGACAAACTTACCATCGCCTCACAGTGAGGATGTGTGGCAGTTACATGTATGAAAACATAACAGCAAAAGTTTAAAAGGGCCTTTTTGGAAGAACAGCACATTAAATCTGCTTTGATTAATCCATACATAAACAGTGGTTTTGTCACAGAGGAGTTTACTTATGCGAATGACTGTTCAGATTTGATATTTGTAAATTGTACAATAACATACTGAATCAAAGGAAACAATGCAAATCATTATACAAGAATAAAATATCAGTGTTTGGTGTCCATTTGCACCACTACAGTATCAAACAATAAAGAGGAGAACTGCAAAATATTAGTATTTATGTAAATATGAGTGAAAATGTGGATCCAGGTATGACCTATCATGTTGAATTTCAACAAGAATAAAATTACAGTGTGTACCTCCATGTCTTTATGATGAGCTGAAATAATCTAGCTTTTCCTTTTTGCCATGGCTCAGCTTATATATAAAATGTTAAAATTCAAATGTCATATTTTGTTAAGTTATATACTCCGAGGGGTATGGGCCTCCGCTCCAAAATGAAGCCAATGTGCAAGAATCCTAAAGGTGTAATACCACTGATGGACACTGGGGTGACTCCAAACAGCCTTAGCCCACCTAGACCACTGAACTTCTCTAATGCCACATTTCCACCACGTGGTACCGGCTCAACTCTTTTTGCATTTCCATTTCGTAAAAGGACCTAGAATCTGGTACCCAGCACTGGTTTTTGGTATCTGCTCTGCCGAGGTTCCAAAATGGGGGAAGAGATACTAAAAGGTGACGTGTAAACACTGCAGACCACTGATTGGTCAGAGAGTTGTGTCACTGAGTCTTCAATGTGCAACCCTCCATTTTTAAAAAGTGATTTGGAAGTTTACAGTAAATATACCGGTAGGCTAATCCACACGATGGCAGCCTGAAAAACTACACCATGGTCAGTCGAGGAGGTTCAGACATTTCTGTCCTTGGTGGCTAATGGGAAAAAAAAAAAAAAAAAAATCAGCGTGAGCTTGATGGAGCAACACGCAACGAGTGAGTTTATCAGCAACTGTCTGAGCAGATGTCACGGAAGTTAAACGCTGCATCGCCATAATATCCAGGTACTCTAAAGTCGGTAGCATCCTGTAATGGAAACAGCCTGCAGGAATAGTACCTGGTACCTGAGTCGAGTCAGTTCCACATAGTGGAAACACGGCATAATACTCATTTTGGTCTACCATTTTATGTTTACCACTTTTTTATTTATGTAACTTCAGGGTTTGATTGAGGGGTCTGTATGACAGCTCCTTCACTTCCCTACTCTTTTTATCTCTTAAAACTCATTTTTGTGACAGCTCCATGTAGTTTTTAACAGTTGACAACAACTACACTGTCTAAAACTAAAATTATGTTTTTACCCAGTGTTAAATGAAGTGTCCTGCCAGTATGATTGTGATTTGCATTTGCTCATCCATGACTTAGTATGTTTACAAGCAGTTTAGTTGAGCTTCGACTGTAGACTGTTGTCTTTGTCGTCATGCCAGGGAGTGTAATAGATTTATTATTGAAATGATGTCACTTGTACCGCGATAGTGCACACTGTCTGCTTGTAAACCCGCACCATTATAGACCACAATAATAGTCAGTAGCGAGCTAACAAGTCATCAGTATAGAGATAAACTGGCACCGCAATGGACAACACTACAAATTTGTATGTAGTGTACTTTCTGTCTGCTTGAATTTCTGTGCAGCTGAAATGTGTGCTGCTCCACTTCCAGGCCAGGAATTGGTGAAGAATTCAAGGGCATGTGCAGAACAACTGGTCCTGTCCCAGTCTGACTGGTTTGTTTACATGCAGGAGTAAATCAACTTTCACTCACATCAAGTAAAACTTTGATTTCAGTCAAGCCAACATGTTTACATGCACCTTTAAACTTTAATTTTTGTCAAACTAATACAAAAATTCAGTTTTGTAAGTGTCATGTAAATCCACTGACTATTTCAAGACCCCTTCCAGCTTCTTTCATTCCTACAGCCCCACCCCTTTTGTCTAAATATGGTCACACCCAACAAACGGCCAAAACACAGACTACTGTCTTCATAATGGAAGTTCCAAGTCCAGTGGGTGATGATCACTAGTTGTATATAGTCTATGGTGTACATACATTATATAAAATATTGTCCAATGAATTAAAATTGTAATTTTATTGAGTCTTCCTCCGTGTTTTGTTTGTTCTGCTGCTGATGGTGCCATATAGTAATATTTTAGAATATGTTAATACTTCATTAGTATTAGATTATTTAATATGATTTCTGCCAGACTTATATCAGATGGATTTTTACTGGCAAAAATGGTGACAACAAGAGCTCCCATGGTCCAACGCTGCTTTAAAATTTCACTATGAATTTTTATTATTGTTTTGATTAAGGAACCCCAGAACAGAAATTACTGTGCATTTAATGATGTTGCTGAGGCCTCTTCTTACGTACTGCTTCACTTATGATCTTACCTTTTTAACTTTCCACCCCCGGCTCTTCTGTCCCAGTGAACATCACTGGTGAGCATCAAATATCATGCAAATGGCATGCACCCTTGACATAAAGAAGGGGAAGGAAGGGGTTGTGATTTTTAGAGTCAAACAATGATTTACATTTGCTGATAATCTACACGTGGCACATATAAAGAAAATGTTGGGTCTCGGCTGCAAGGAGGGAGATAAAAGCATTGCTTCAACAGCATGCTGTATCCCCTGCATACTGAGCAGCAGCCTCTTTATCCATCAACAGTGGTTTTTACACTATCATCAATAAAACTTTGAGGCAATTTGCTGCTGCCTAAAAAGTTCACGCCACATTTTCATAGTCTGTGAAGGTAGATTTGTTTGAAAAACTAATAGAGCTGGTGTGCGCTGGAATGCTTATATTTTCTGACCTTTCCAGCTCAATTCCTTTTCTGTGGCTATTGAATCTAAATGAAATAAATGAACTACATTATACATTAAAAGGGATTTCAATTAAAAATGGTGATCTCTTTGATGCTGAGGTCTGGGTAGTTGATGTGCCCGAGAAGGCACAACGCCCCCCCAAGAGGCCGTAAGAGCCTGTTTACTTCAGATTAGGCCCACAGTCATTTCTCACTGAGGAGGGAAAATAAAACTTGGTTTCTTCGCCTTTGTAATAAACATGACTTGTTTTGAAACTTACTACGTGAGTTAGGTCTTCATCTTCTGAAGAAAAATGTGATGCCTTTTAATTCTGCTGCTGGAGAAAATGTGTGCATGCATTTGTTGCAGTGCTCCTTTACTCTCCTGTTTGTCTGATATTATTTGATATGGAAAAGCATCAGTTAGTCATCTGCTGAGCCCCTGTGTCCCCACCCTCCTCGAAAGACAAGCCAAGAGCCCTTGAATTAAGTCAATCATTTAGTCGTAACAAATTAATTAAAAGAATAATTAAATCATTAACACATTAAATACAGCAATTAGAAATCTTGTCCTACATGAGTGAATCTGAGTGAATTTAATGGGGGAAGCAAACGGAGCAATGGGGTATGCCAAAACATCATTTTCATTTAATGCTTTTTTCACAATAACATGCACTTTGGGGTAACCCTCCAACTAATTTTATCTTCTAATGATTTTATGATATATATATATATATATATTTTACCCTTCCAGATTCATAACTTAGGAAGTCTTGGAGTAGACATGGCTTGTAGACTTCTTTTAGAAAACACAACTGGCTACAATAATTTGATCCCGCCCCTCTCATTCTTGTTGCTTGGTAACTGCAGTTTTCCCTTAAAGAGGCTGAGGAGGGGGTAGAAGGGGGTCAGGAGGGCATCATGGAATAAAAAGACTTGTCTGCCCAAACTGCCTGTTGGCGTAGATGAAGCTCCGCAGGAAGGATGGCTTGGCCTGAGCCAAGCCAGTCATAAGCAATGTTGTGGAGCTGGCTAATTCCAGGCTGTAATACCCTCCATATATCCCCTGTCAACAGACATGATCTTTAAGTTCCCAACCTGCTGATGAGAGCACATTTGAGCAACACTGCAATGCACTGGACAAATCCAGTTAGAGGGAAACGAGTGATGGGATGAAGCCAAGATGATGAAGATGAAGGAGATCAATGTGGTTCAGGCAAGCATGGAAGTTTTATAGTCATACGTTCTATATACAGCTAAATCAAATATGACCATGACCTATCTAACTGCATACATACACAAACACCAGACACTGCACGCTCACTGCTACACTGCATCAAATACACCTTCATCCACCTCCTCAGTCTCTTCATGCATTAGCACGTAGATTTATGTGAATATAGAGTGTTTATTTTGATATGTTTATTTAAATGTTGTGTATTTCAGGCCCTGCCAGGGGGTTCATGAGCTTAGGGAAGGCCTGCGTCAAACTAGTTCTGATTTGATCCTGAGATAATATAAGCAAATCCTCACCAACCTCAGATGCACATTAGTGCTGTGAAATGTTACGTAGGCAGTTAGACTGTGCAATGTGTTTGACAGTCTCTATATTTACATGTAAACTAATGCTCAGAATATGACAATATGTTGTATGTGATATGAGTCATACAGATAGAGATCAACTTTATCCCCAGGAAGAAATTCAGTTTCCATCAGCTCAAGAAAATAAAGCAAAATAAAATTAAACAGGTAACTGTCGGTCTGGTCTCCAGTCTTTCTCAAACTGTTAATGCATTGTACAGTCTGATGTCAGTGGAGACGAAAGATCCTCTGTAATGTTCTGTCCTGCATCTTAGGCTGTGTTCACACTGCTGACTTAATGTTCAAATCCGATTTTGCATGTGGCTGTTCACATTATAATTTAAAGGAATGATATTTTGTTTGTTTATTTATTTTGAATATAACATTAAAACCAAACAACAAAAAAGATTTATATAAAAAGAAAAGAAATCATGTGAAAAGGAGCAGAATGAAGTTTAACTTAAAATCTCTCGCCCCCTTACCCTATCCTTCTACCTACCCTGAATTCCTATGTCAGATCCCATAAGTATTATGGTGTTTTTAGAATAAGTAACATTTTGCATTTTTAAAATGGAATTATGCATTTTAAAACATTTCCCTGTGGTCTACATAAACTGGAAATGCTATGCTTGGGTCTGAATTCTTTATTAATTCAACTCCACAGGTCCATCTTCAACCCTATTTCTGACTAATGACACCAGAA
>JAPQRP010000012.1:14441131-14457730 GCA_037367295.1 Apogon hyalosoma | reverse complement strand
AGAGAAATGTTCATCAGAAGTCTTGACCTTATATGTGCAAATGTCGTGACGTAACTAGTTATAGACGTAACAAATTAGGTAGGAATTAAAACGGGTTGTAGAAATCCACTCCATTTTTGCCAAAATTAAAATA
Organism: Apogon hyalosoma; assembly: GCA_037367295.1. Classification (NCBI taxonomy): domain Eukaryota; kingdom Metazoa; phylum Chordata; class Actinopteri; order Kurtiformes; family Apogonidae; genus Apogon; species Apogon hyalosoma. The sequence goes on along the minus strand of JAPQRP010000012.1, from coordinate 14,457,597 downwards.
AAGATAGCTTTGCAGCACCTGGAGGGTTCAAATTCAAACTTTTGGAACTATTAGAGTCCAAATACACAAATAAATGAACCAAAGACTAATAAGTGGGTTTAGCAAAATCTGACCTCTTTAAATGCAACTTCCATCAGACTTATGTGAACAATTTATGGTTCTGAAGTAACCCGCATGCACAGAAGACGTGACGTCACACACATCACACCGTGTTTATAGTGGTAAATATGGATCTCACTGGGTCCTGCCCCCACCAGCACAGAATTGTGTCATCTGTCACATTTCAAAGACATCAAAGATGGACGAAATGCAGCATAATTGTTGACTGAAATCGCAATGCAAAACATGTGTGTCCAATTTAGGACCACATATGTAATAAAATAAGTCAGATTTGTGCTGTTCAGACTGTTATAAAAAATAAGTAATAATAATTATAATAATAATAATAAAGGTCAAATATGGGTTAAAAAAAAAAGTCGTCGGGGGAAGATTGGGGTGAATTTTGCCTGCAGTATGTTGCAGTGCTGCTGCTCTGGCTGGCTAGAAAATGATGAAAAGGACAATCCAATTGTCCAAGATGTCCTCCACCTTGTTCAGTGTGCACCTCTCCACTGCAGTAACGTGAGCTGCATATACTATTTCGATATTCAGATATAAGCCTCTACAAAAATTGAGCAATTTCTGATAAGAACATAGGATGTGCTGATATTATTGGGGTTTTCAGAGTACTCTTTGGAAATTCACAATATAGAGTTCTTTCAATTCAGTTTTGAGTGTGTGCACAACTGACAGACAACAGACTACACAAATGGCCAAAAGTTCATATTTGTGCGCTGAACGACGGCGCCCTTTAAGCATTATGAATGACTTGCGTATCGACAGGTTTTTGGATGTGTGTCATGCCAGCCTTTTCAAAGAGGCAGTTAAAGTATGAAAAGAGAAGCACAATGGCACAAACATCCACCAATTGTCCATATTTTGACATGATTAATGACATTAGTGCATCATTAATTAAGTGTGCACGGCTGCTTATAAGCAGGTATATTCGAGGAATAATCATTAGCCGTGTGAACAGCTTAGTGTTTCATCTTATTCATTAAAAAAACGGGAATATTCTCAGCTTGTAAGTGTAATCGGAGACAGAAAAAGGAGGCAAGTATAAGACTAAGAAAGCTGGCCATTATTCCACTAAATCTAAAGAAACACTTAACTTTTCTCAAGCAGTTAAAATCACAGAGGCGGCGGTGGCACCAACAGATCTTTTACTAACAGTGCAAATGGAAATCAGGTCATTTCCTGTGCTACCAACAGACTACTGTTGACACTCCCACACTGCTTTAACATCTCTGCGTGTTGCAACAGTCAGATAGCAATCAAATGGCTGCACTAGAAAGTCTAATGCAAACGGCTTGATGACAGCTGGGTGAGGAAGTTTGACACACACAAAAAAAAAGTCCTCTCTTCAAAGTTGAAAGTGGTGAAAAACCTCTAAACATAATCACATTTCAGAGCCAAGTGTCTTTGACAGGGCACGCTCTGCCTTTCACAGGCATTATTCTAAGTCTGAGGTTTTATATTATGCGAGACAAGCTAAACCTTGCATTGTGAGATGTAAAATGCTTGGTGTGCATGAGGAGAGGTGAGACAGATATAATAGTAGTGTGTACACGCGCAGACTCACCAGTGCCGTCATGACGACTGCAAGGCAACAAAACCATAGAGCACTAAGGGCACTCAATACCATCAATGGTCTATTTGTGTATACATACTGTATCTGAGTAGAATGGGAATGATCTCTCACATCGATCCTTTCTAGTCTAAATATTTTTAGAAAGCTATTGATTATATTGGTCAGTATGTTCTGGGAAGCATTAACAGACAAATGTGACTGTATGAGTGTTTATAGAAAATTTACAATTAATGTCTGTGTCAGAGCAGCGAGATGATAAATGAGAAGCTTTGATTTCAGAATTATGACTATTAAGGAGGTCTTAATCTGCCTTTGTGCATCAACCCTTATCAGATCTTCACAGTATCTGTACCTATGCCTGCAATTTACAAGTTTGAATGCATCTGCAATGCACTGCTTCTTCCTAAGGGCAGTGGAGTCAGTGTTTTCTCCTCAATATAGGAAGCAGCACACCCTGCATACATACTGTATTTCTACACACCACATGAACAGCAGGTTTTTATCATCTCTTTCACTTTTATGGTTTTTACACACAAAAGTGTGCACATAATAGAACACCTACACGCATTCTAAATAGTGCAAATGGAAGCATTAAGAAATTGATCTTTCTGTGCTGTTAATGTATTGTTGCCTTTTTAATGAAACTACTGCAAATTAGCACTAGCCGACATTAAAATGCATAAATAATGGATTCACTTCAAGAATTTCCCAAAGAGGTAATGCTCAGATTCTAATTGCACAGATCTAACTGATAGCATAGCATGTGCTGTGTGTAATCTTTGTGGAAAATTGCTGGGTGCCGATTTAGCTGATATCCTGAGATATGCATTCTCACGCCTAATCGTACTGCAGGCATGTTTTGTACCTCAAATCAAAGTGCCTCATTTTCAATGAGTCTTAAAACATCAAAGTATTTACTTTAAACGGTAAAAAAAAAAAACCCATAAGAGCTCTTTTTATCACTGGGCTTCTGGAACACTTATATATAGCTTATGGGCCAAGTGTTAACACAAAAGCATAAAACACTTCATTCTGCAACACATAACACAAAATTAAGGACCTCAGTCTGTCATTAACAGCCACAACTGTGTATTTATAAGCTACAAACAGTATAAAACAGACATATAGTATAATGCAACCCAGAACAATGGCTCTAAAGCATAAATATTACAATATTTTGCCCTGGCTTTAAACCGTTTATGGTGGCACAGTGCAGTTCATTGTTTGATTATGCCTCAATGACCACAAGCCATTTGTGTGACAAAATACTATTAATATGCTTATGAAGGGCCAAAAGGGATCAACAAATCTGAATAACATCCCCTAAAACTAATGTATTCAGCATCTTTGAAGTGCCCGAGAAAAATATACAAAAGCGGGTTAGATAAGGATTTTTCCTTAAGTCCAGGAGTATTTTTAATTCATTTTTTACTGCTCCTCAGTCTCGCCGCTCCATCAGTATACCAATAAGATAATGCCGTCCTTATATTGTCAAGCTGTAAGCCAATAAAAATAGTGTATGATGGTATTTGACAGTGCAGACATAGGCTTAGTTTTCAATTTATTAAGCACCGCTGGATCTACTGACTGGACAACATATTCATGTTACAGTGAAACATCCAAAAACATAAACAAAGGAATCCTCTTCATTTTTATGCAGCGCCAATGCAGAAAGAAACGGATCATTTTAAAAGGCTCAGTTTGCACAATTTTGCATGATTTAACAGAATCAGATACAATATTCCTCGTTATGCTTTAATTCGTGTGTAATCACCTGAAAATGACAATGTTGTTTCTGTTATGTTTCAATAAGCTGTTTATACAGTATGTACAAATGGAGAGAGTCCCTCCATGGAGTCCTTCATCTTTTCCATGTGGGTTAGGGTTACAGTTTTCCTGAGCACCAAAACATAGTTAGTAAAATAATCACCTGGATAGCAATCGAAGCTAAGGGGACGAGTGTGCATAGTTTAGGGTGTATTTTACATATACATTTTGTAAATATGTAAACATTGCACTAATGCTGTGGTTCTGTCACCACATTCACATGGGCAGAAAAATACACACTGAGAACACCGTACTTTATTTATTCCCCCACGACAGTCTAATATGCATAAATTTGAATTAATTTTTAGCTAGTTTATTTAATTTATATGTATTTAACCCATAAAGACCATAACATCCACCAGTGAGTAAAACCATCTTCTGATCTAAACTCTTTAATACCTGCTGATCCACTAATCCTATTGATACATTGGTGTAAAATACAGTTATTCATCTTTTCATGGTCATCAGATATAACCCATTTGGATGTTCAGAGGCTCCATAGTTACCGTGGAAACAGTCATCTTCTACAACATTGATTCACCAGTAAAGCCCATGGAGTTGGATCAATGATAGTGGATGGACACACTGGGTTTATGTTCAGTTAATGAGAGATTGGACTGAAAAGTCAGTTTGGCTTAGTTTTCTCTTTTTTGATATTATAACCTTTGAATTTACTCTGAGTTTTAATGAACATCTACGTGATCAGTAAATGAAATACAGAAAGATACATGATTTACACTGAAAAACATGCAAAATATAGAGGGTATTATTATGATAAATGGGGATACATCACTTTAGAAAAGTTTGTAATAGAGAAAATTTTGTTTGGGATCTGACAAAAGTAGCACTGGGTCTTTACGGGTTAAATACATTTGATCATTGAAGTCACATGAACTTGTAGGAATTTAAAGAAACTTGCTTATTGTATTAGTATGAATTTGTCTGAATTTAAAGTAATTTGATCACTGTATTTGTATGAACTCGCATGAACTTTAAGTGACTTGATCATTGTATTTATATTCATTTAAAGAAACTTGATTATTGTACTTGTATGAATTATTATGAATTTAAAGACACCTACAAAAAGTTACTGTTAGCATGAGATAATATGCATTACCTGTCACGTGATGTTGTAATTAGTATTCTATATAAACAGCTGTGTCATGACCTGTCCCATGTCTGACAAAGGGCCCGAAATGTCCCCACTGTGGTGAATAAATATCTGTTTGGGAGCTCACAGCTTATCTTATTTTTACATCCACTGTTTTTTTTTGTTTTTTGGATCCTGTACACCTTTTAGCAATTGGATGTGCACGTCATCACCTCTTTTCATAGGGTGTATTTTAGCCACATACGACAAAGAAAATGTCCTGAAACTTGAAGTAATTACATTTCAACTGAGGTGCTTCTTCATTATAAGCTTTGGAACTTGGTAAATAGATAAAATTTAGCACAAATTAGGTGGAAAGAACAGGCTAAACAGGCAAAAGATATTATTTTGTAAAACCATAATGTTACTATTCCCTCAAATAATGGTGCTGCTGCAGAAGGTTCCAGGCTTGTATTTTCATTATTTTTAGATTAATAAGTAGAAATTGTGCTCATTATTATGATGTAGAAATGCACTTCCTCGCCTGTTTCATGCATTTCAGATGGTAACCATTCACTGCTGAACAGAACTTTTATTATGTACGTGTTGTTGCAATTGTAAGTTTGTACATGTAAGCTCATGATTGTCATCTACTATGCTTGGGTGTTACAGACAGTCATTTTCGCCTTAAACACAATGTCCAGAACATACAATGGAAACATTTGACATTTTCACAGGTTTATTTGATGCAACTACATCTCACATACAGGACTCTTAAGTTTCATTCCTGGCAGCAACAGGTACGAAAATAAACAGCTAAACAAATATTAGTAGAACACCAAGTACAGACCTGACATGCAGATACAAGGTATGTATTATCAATAACACAAAATTAGCTTCTACAGTGCAGCCTTATTGCTGCAAACCTCATCTCCTATGTGTGTCAGACCAAATCACTTCACCGCCTTTTCTCATGCACTTTCGTCAGTTCTCCCTCGTTGATTTGCTGATGGACTGCACCCTCACCATGCCAGGCACGCATACTTGTGGAGACGCAACAAACATCATGCAATGCTGGGACGTGACACGATTAAGGTGCACATTCACACTGAACCCCACAAACACAACAACCGCATCACATCCTCTTGATGTTGGACGCGGCAAAATTTTGCGAGGGGTAATTATTTCATCATACCATTACAGCGGCTCATTGAAATGCCCGTCAGATCCTGATCCATTTGTGATGATGAACCCCAAAAAGCGCGCACACACACACTGATGTATGAACACACTTTTCTGTATTTATCAAGTAAATCATTTGTGAGGAGTAACATGTGAAAGGAAGTCTGGCAGGCTGATTCATGGCCAGATATTAATGGGGATCATTTTAGTCGACAGCTATAGGTCTGAGCCACAATCCACATTGCATGCATGCACAGTCACACACACACACACCCAAGAGAGGCACAATGTACATCTCTGAGCAGTGGTTGTAAAACTGTAGAGTCGTAATGTTCCCCAGCCTTGGGGGCTTATTAGGAGGCATAAAAGCTGCATGCTACCTTCATTCATATTCTCCATAAACACCCTGCCACATCTCAGCTTTTTTTTGCTGCTTCAGACTCTGGGCAGTTGGAAAATATAAGCCTCTGCGCCACTATTTTGTGCTGCATGATTGATTTGCAAAATAGGCCTGTACTGGAAATGTATCTGAATAAGGATAGGATTTGCCTCTGTGTGTAAGTGCAAATTGCAGTGTCAGATCTCCGCGTGGATGTTGTTTGTCAGGCGTAAACTCAGCATGGCGGCAATTTTTATTCCTCTCTTTACACCTATGTCTGTATAATCTGCAAAAACAGAAGCCGTCGTTGATTATAGTTGAGGGGAGAGAAAGGACAGGGCAAATTCACATTTCCAACTTGGAAATTCAGGGGAACAAAAAAAAAAAAAAAAAAAAAAAAAAAAAAAGCACAGATAGTTTTCAGTTATAATAGAATTATTCATTCCTCTACACTGTGCAAAAGTTCAGTATGAGAGAAATCCACTGCAGCTCAAGTGCAGACAATTACAGGGGCCAGTGTGCCGTTGTGGGAATCTGATTTTGAGAGAGTATTATCTGGGCTTGAAAACAGGGCCAGGCCACTGAGATCACACCTCTTATCTCCTGCGTGCGGTGCAGCGCTATTGAAGACAGCCTGAATTACAGCTACAGCCTCTTTCCCAATTCAAATCAAACTGTTGGTTCAACTTAGAACTAGGTCGCTTGCATTACATGACAGGCAGAAAAAAAAGGGGGGGTTGTGTGTGGCTGTGTTCTAAGTCTACATTGTGAGCAAAATCCTGGGAAAGAAATAGTAAAAAAAAATGAGGTGGAAAAAAAATGAAGGATATGAAATATGAAGAGAAAAATAGGCAGGCGGTTGCAGAGAAGTGAGTCTATTGTGTGGAGAATGAGCTACTCTGAGGCTACAAGTCATTTGGCTGCCCCTCCCCTTCGCCACTATCCTCCCCCTCTCCACATCCTCACAGCACAGGAACATCTGGCTTTAAAGCAGCCCAATAAAAGAGCCTCTGGGAGGCGAGGACTGAACGAGAGAAAAGGTGTGAGAGAATGTGTGAAGGATAGACAGATCGCGGAGAGATACTGTGATTCAGAGGCGGACGGAAAAACAGTGAGACTGTAAGAGAGTGCTCGGGGGCTGTCATAACTGCAGAACCGGGCCCCTTCAATTGACATCCCTCACCAAATCATATTTCACACGTGGCAACAAAGGCCACACCACATTTAGAGCACTCATCCCCTGCAGGGATGGCAACGGAAATCTGGGTTCCGATTCTCTTTCCTGCTAAAAAAAAAAAAAAAGGGCCACTTGCTAAGCATCTGCCTACATTTACACTGAATAATAAAAAAATGTCAGAATCATCACGGAACATACTTGTATTTTGACAATAATTAAAAAGATGTGCATTTGCATGTATGTAAAAGTGATAAAATCAGGTGATTAAAGTTAGTATCGTCTATGTGCAATGAAGGGTAAATAAACCAGAACTTCAGACGTTCGTCGACTGCAACTTAGGCATTCTTGTAAGAAAAATATCATAAAACTGGATAATCTTGTCCAATTTCTTTTATCCAGTGTTAGAGGAAGGAATCACAATGCTTTCCAGCTGTAATACTGGTATCATATTTATCTACTGCAAAATAATCACATACATTATGATGTTTGTGTACCTGAAGAAGGAAAAAAAATGTCCTTAAATACTGTGTTTTGTCCTCTGCATTTTACTGCGAGTCTCAGACATTCTGGTGACTGATTGGCTTAGTGCCTCTTCAACACATGCACTCACATCTTCCTACTCAAGATGGAGCAAAATGATTCCTGACCTAACATTTTGTCCTGTATGGTGATCCATTGCTCTCTTACAAACAAAAATACAATCTTCCAGCTTGTAAATATTGAGAATGTGCTGCTTTGGGTCTTGTTTGATAATTGCTAAAATATACCTCCCTCAGCAACATCCTCTATAGAAAATCAGAATCAGTTTTATTGTTTGTCCCAAACGGGCAATTTGTTTGCAGCAGGACCACACACACACACACACACGCACTACACAAAAGCACAACAATACAGACTGACAGGTAGATCTGCACCAAAAACACACAATAAATAGGTCAGTTGTAATAAATATACATATTGGTAATGCTCTAAAAACAAAAAACAAAGTCATTTAAAATCAAGGTGCAGTTACAATAAATATAAGATAGATATAAAAAGAGATAGTGGGATTTTTTTTTTTTGGGGGGGGGGTCACTAAATGGGCAAATTCAGACAATACTGAGATCCAGTATTCCATCTAATTATCTATTCTTGGTGCTCAAAGATATACCTTAAAACCAGGTGTAAATCACATAAGAGATGTCTAATGACAACCACAGAAACACAGAGCTACTGAAGCCAGGTAGTAAGAAAGACACACCATTTTAGCCATTTCAGGTGTGATTCTAATTTTCAACAAACTATTAGAAACATCCGCAACAATTTGTTCAGTCACATTAAAACTAAATCACATTAACAGAAAACCATTTCATTCCGAACAGTGACGGTCAGCTGTTAATGGATGATGTTGGTGATGTTTGCAGTTTCAAGTCTTTCCTTGAAATACAAATGCTTTTCTGAATACAGCCACAGTCAGTTCAGTTTATCAGACGGCACTGCAGATAAACTCCATAATGTTACCTGCACATCAAAATGACAAATAATGTTATGGGAAACAGTATCCTTTTCCTTTGCTGCAGCACAACTGGATGTGCAAGACCAAAATGTGAAGTTAAAAACATGGGGCTGATGGTAGTGGCTAGGCTGAGTGGCTGACAGAATGACAGGTGTTTTTGACAGCTACCTGTCAAACAGGTGGAGTGTCACTCTCAAGTCACAGTGTGATCACTGTCATTTGCAATGCTGAGCAGGTTTATGTAAGGTTTTGTATGTAAACCAAGCATGCTGCTGTCAAGAATTCAAGCTGATACGCGGCCACTGATTCAATAATCACGGCGAGAAAACAACCACAGGAAATGTAGAATAATGATGAGTTCAGATAAGCTTAAAAATACAAAAGATAGGAAAGGTGAGATGACAGCCTCTGCCAAAATGCAGTAAATACATGACATCTAGTCATTTTTTTTCCCAGTTGCATCATGTGCTTGGAAATCCAACAGGCAGGAAGCAACAGATTTCATTTGCATTGGTGCCTCAACAATCCTGTTCCCAAAGTAGGTCAGAGCGAATTGGCGCCTCCGAAAATAATAACAAAAGGTGAGCCCCCTTGCTCTCTCAGGGGTGAACGCTCTGCTTTCGTGCAACTCAGATGCTTCCACTGCGAAATGTGCCGTATCAGCACTCTCCAAATCTGTAAGCATTATACTAGGGCATATTCAGGCACAATATAGCATTCAGTGAGCGAAGGCGCTCGGCAGCCATTGTAAAAGTTTAACAAGACAATAGTGAATACACACACACATTGTAAATATGCAGAGTTTTGTTAGAAGGCACTGGAGCTGAAATTGTAATGATGTTAGTGTGTGACGGGGGCTGCAGCGAAGACCGGGTGTGCTGCCACAGCCTCATCCTTTTTCATCAGTGTGTTTTCCCAACCCGAAAAGTGAGTTGGAAAACACAGTCTATTCCTTTGGGGGGGGGTAGCACTTCATCTACACGAGTATGTCAGGGTTCTGTGTATCACCTCAACACAGCCACACTGTCCTCACACAAACACAAACGCACTAACACCACAGGATGTCCTCTCTTACTCTCAGATTCACACACTAATACCCAGCATGCCCTTCCTACCTTTACCTCCACTTTTCTGTCACACACACACACACACAGTCAGTATTTGAGCAGTACATGCAATGTCCAGAGACTGAACTTCATGCACAGTTAATGTCTCTGCTGTCCAGATGATTAACGTTACCCGATTCCCATTGCCAAACGCTGCCCAAATTCCACTCTCCTCCTGCTTCACCTTCTGTGTTTGCGCTCACTCCTGGGCTTCAGGTAAAAATAGCTGCTCCACCCTGTTCCTCTCTGCCGTCACACAACCTGTCGTGCCTCCAGTGGGATATCAGACCAGGAGGAAATTGATTTTATTGAACGAACGTCTGTGAGGACAAAAAAAAAAAAGGAAAAAATGTGCTAGACATTTTGGTGGGTGCATGCCCCAAGACTGGCATTTTTATTTGCCAAGTGCTAAAATCGAATTTAATACAAGTTACATGAAAAATGTTCTGATTTTGGTACCTTTTTAGTACATTTTATGCAATTCTAGTTAAGTTTTTACATTAGAGTGTTTAGAATGAAGAGCGCTGAAGTCATGTCAAAGAAACAAATGTACTGGAATTTAGAGATATGCACCACATTTTTTCATATCCATGATACAATGGATTTTTGTGGCCTCTAAAGGGAGTACTGAGTCACTCTGCAGGTCTCCCATGGTGAGGAAACCTAACGTCACAGGGTGAGATGGGCTGAAAGCTGCTAAGACAACTTTTAGTCAAAGAAAGTGACAAAGTGATAAAATTCAGCTCTTTCTTTCCCCTATACGTGTAAGTTTGATTATGAGGCTTATGAAGGTATAAAGATATTATGCAATGTTATTATCTTTGCTAAGTTGCTGTTTGTTGGTCCACGATTCAGATTAAACTATAACTAAACTCTTAGTTGATGGTGGGCTCCATTCTAATGTGTACACACATTCATTTTAAAAACTGGCCTTAATGCTAGCTTGACAACTTAAAAAAAAAAAACTGCTGGTTTGCCGACGCACGAGTCAAACTTGTGAACTCATGAACTACAAATATGTGGGTTGACTCAATCTGCAGTAAAACACACTGAATAACAGAGCTTTACTTCAGAATAGAAACTTGATGAAAAGTTGACATCCAGTGAGAACACTGAAGGCATGTTCTTGTTCACAAGTTAGCCCTAAGCACCTGATAAGGTGCTGTATATTAAGTCTTGTTCCCTTGTTTACAAGTCTTTCTGCCCCCAGTTGTCACACATCGCTTAGTACAACTTCAAGTAATTCAGTCAGAATTTCCCTTTGAAAAGACATGCAAAAAACTGCTTTGGGAACACTCCCAGAATTCTTGGTTGCCATGTCAGTGACAGGACTGGATGTGAAGTTGCTGCCTGTGGCCAGAATGCACACATTAGGAGTGAGTGGAAGCTCTCCAGCATGGCAGATCGCTTTATGTAACGCGATAGCATCTGCTGAAGGCGTTGACATAATCCCAAAACTGAGCCATCTAGTCAGCATGCCAACAAGTCTGCTGACAAGAGATCTCAAATACGAGAATCAAATATGGGGAATATTTCATCGTTAATTTGTCAAAAGCTATACATGTTTAGTCTCAGTGTATTGGTAAGCCATCTTGAATCACTGTTTTCTTTTTACTTAACACGGATTAACAGATCATCATATTGAAACACTCTATGTCATGTGTTTGGCCATGCTCTTGTAGGTGTTTAATACTGACACACTGGGGGGATAATCATGCACAAACAAGTACACAAACAGGATTTTGTAAGAATAATAAAGAAAGAAAAAACAATGAACTGAATTCAAACCCTCAGTGAAATCAGACGAAGGCAGCAAATCAAGACCAAACAAACAACAGGGGACTTAAAAACTGACGGATTTCCAATTAAGCCACACAGATCTGGAAAAGGAGTGTCTGGTTCTCTGAGGCTGCACACTGTGGGAGGAAAACATATACAAGATTCACTGTAGGTCTTGTAGCTTCTTGTTCAACAGTTGTAGTCACAAATGTCATTTGGATATTTAATTAGGAGGAACACATGTTACCATCAACCTGTGTTAGTCATTTTTACTTTTAAAGCTGTTTACGTATTTCCTGTATTCCAGTTGCACATATTTTGGTATAGAGACTAACGAATACATGGTCACGACACCCTTACTAGAACAATGCATTTTGGCCAAGTACTCTACAAATGCTGAAAATGGCAAGATTTGATTAAGATGCTGTTCTTTTTCAGCACCATTTTTCTTTTATATGGATGCACATTTTGGATCAAAATAACCTCTCCCCAAATGTTTTTGCAAAAGCACTGTTACTGCTTCCTGCACTTAGCAATGACCAAGAAGAGTGTGATTTATTTACAGAACCAGCCAAACGACTCAGGGAACTTTTACCCTTATCTCACAATGACAGCGGAGGGTGCCAGGCCTTCTCTATATGGACAAAAGTATCTCTTAATCATTGAATTAAGGTGCTTCATTCAGTCCCTTTGTCGCAGATGTATAAAATCAAGCACCTAGCCGTGCAGTCTGCCTTTACAAATGTTTGTGAAAGAATGTGCTGTTTAAAAAAAAACAAAAAAAAACACAATCAACCTTCATGTGGTGTTGTAATAATAAGATGCTGCTATTGAAAGAAGTGAGTTTGAGACATTTTTTACCTTGTAGATATTCTACAATCAGCTGTAAAGTGGGGGTGTCTGGGAGCCACAGCAACTCAGTCTGCGTTGAACAGTGTCCTGACCTCGACCCCAACGAGCACCTTTGGGATGATGCAGAACGGAGACTGTGATCCAGGCCTTCTCACCCGGTCTGACCTCAGAAGTGCTCCTCAGGGTGAATGGGCAAAAATTCCCAGAGATACATGCCAAAGTCTGCTGCAAAACCTTCTCTGAAGAGTGGAAACTGTCATAGCTGCAAAAGGGGAGCCACTGTACTGGAATTTACAGTGGCTTGATACTTTTGTCCATATCATATATCCACAGCAGCACCACAAGACTAATGAAACATGGATACTATTCACTGTCTACATTCTCCAAGAGACCAGTGTTATTCTTGACTTCTTCACAGAGCTGGATGATCTGTCCTATCAGCTGCGTTGTGTGCATGTGGGCATGTTGCCACTCTCCAATCACTGCTGATTGAGTCCAGGTGCAAGTTTGTCCTTCCAAGTGCTGCAGAGATGAATCGATACCAATTCACCCACCAAATTTGTTCGCAACAAAACTCTTAAATTACAGTATGTCAGGATTTATATAAATGGTGTCAAATTCAGATAAAGTGTGCTCACATATCTGTTCAGAGTACTGGGAGTCCTGTGTCCTTTAACGCCCGATGTTAGATCCTTATGTCCTTGTATCGTGTGTCATTCAGTGCAGCGTGTGCTTCCACTGTTATCAGCAAAACATCTATCACGGTATGTAGAAGAGATTGCACTAAGAAATTAATTTTCAAACCTCAATGTGGAGTTGAAAAAAAAACATGCTATTGCAGGAATGTGAGAATTTACCCAAACTGTTATACATTAAAAGCTTTCCATTTTTTTTATTTTGCATTCAACAGTGACAAATTAATCAAAACAATATGAAAATTGCCTACTTATTAATTCCAAATGTTCATATACTGATCTGACAAACATAATGCTCACAGACAGCTATATAACATGAATTCAATTGTTTTTATTTAACATGACTCGCCAGCCTGTCAAATTTGAAAATAAGCATTTGTGAAATGGGAAGACTACCCACAAACTTCCCTTTGTCCTACAACTTATTGCCCTGTCTTTCTTTAACAAGAAGCAGGCGTGCTTGAATGGAAGAACAGTTCTGTCCTTCACACTGTCTGATTTGCTTAGGAAAGGCGCTCACGTCTAATACTAATCTGAACGACAGCAGCGAAAAATCTTGGCTCAGTTTCAGAGGCTCGATTGGGCCTGGCCCAATGACCTTCTCTGAGAGAACATGGAAAGTTTGCCTGCTCAATATGTCACAGCCAGCATGAGCTTAGGAAGAGAACAAGAAAGGAGTGATTAAATGGGTTAGATCAGTGGCTAGCTTTGGTGGATGTCAGGAAGAGAGCCGCTCTGGTTGTACTGTGAGATTATCGGAAACCGTAACGGCAGAAAATCTCCCATCACAGACATATTCAACTCTTTGGAGTAGAAAAACAAACAAAAAAAGAAAAACAAACCTAGATTCCAGAAAAAAAGTACCTTTTCAGTCAGGGAGGTGACATTTTCTGAATGCAGCACAAGCAACAAGTCTCAAGTGGTAAGGATCAACAAAGCCAGCCCGCCATTCCAATACATGACAAAGGAGTCCAACTCTGTCAGGCAGAGTGGATCCCACCCACTGAAATGCAGTGCTTTACTGACATAAACAACCGATAATTCTGAAATTGGACATTTCTTAAGGCATAATTATAGCAAGTGAAGTAAGTTTAAAGCAAATTAGCCTCATAGGAAGTTGAAACAAAGTGTTAAAACGGGGTTAATTGAATTGTAAGCCTTGTCACAGAAGATTACCAAGTTGGAGAAACACCACTTTAATTGCGTTATTACCATGTGGATTAAGGCATGGGGTATTTTTGCCCAGTAATTATAGCTTGACTGTCCATGCATTTTAATGCACTTTCGTCTGGACAATTTGGGCTGAAATTTTTGACAGTCCAAAGACACTGGGAAGCTCCATTTCAAACTGGATCTGTAATGCTTTTGAATAGGACTGGCATTTAGGCTGTAAATGTGTCCACAAAATAAGGATTAAAGGGATATGTGGTGATAATCAGTAATTAATTTGACAAGAAAAGGCATTCATTTGATGCTATTTATGAATCAGAGAACATGAATGAGACAGGTGACATATGCTGTGGTTTTCCATCTTCAGTTAGGAGGAGTTTTTAACTCTATAATGCCAACCGTAGCATATTTGATTCATGAGTTTTGAAGCCCTCTACATGATCAGTGTGATATTTTTTTCTTGACAAACCTGATATATACAATTAGATACATGCAATACACAGATAATCCACCAGGGAGGAGGAATTTGTTCACCAGAGGCCTTTCCAGTGACACTACAAGACTGTCATTAGTGAGGAAGGAGGCAGAACTTTGCCAATTTTGAAAAGGAATTATCAATTTGTTAAACATGTTTGTGTTATATTATGTTTTTGTTTGTTCATTGAAAAGTAATCATATTTGAGCTTTGAGACCCAATGTATCAAATATGATGCAAAATTCAAACTCATACATGGAAATTGATATTTGAAAAAAAAAAAAAGTTTTTGGGTTGTTCAGAAGGACCAATAAAGGCTCCAGTTTCAAAGAACTGGAATTTTCTGTCAATGATTTAATGGTTCAGACTTTACGGAGTTAAATACATGCATAGTTTGTTGTTAATGGATGTATTTAGGAACTCTCAGCACGCTAACGTCGCCACCACATTTCTCCAACAAGGCCAATAATCCACTCTCAGTCTGGTACCAGAATATTATTAAACCACAGACAAACCATAACTTAACCATGTCTTTCCTGTATTTTGTTATTTGGGGTCTGGTTAATTTAACTGGGTCTCAAAGGGGCTACATGTAGCATTTCTACTTTCAGATACTACGAAGTTAAAATGCTCACCAGTATATTCAGAATAAAGAGCAATGGAGTTACACCGGACACAGATGTACAGGATTATAGATCCATATATCTACACCAACAATCTTGGGTCAAACTAACATCACAGGGCCTTTGACCAAAGCATCAGAAAGTGTCCAGATGATGACCAGATTAGAGTCAATAAAAGTTGCAAAGTGATAAAAGCTAGAAGCACTGTTGTTTTCACCACTGGACACAGCTCTACATGAAAAGAATGGAGTTTGATGTTGAAATGGTAGCATTTCTTTCACACGGGTGACTTTGATTATGAGGGTTATGCAGGTTTAAAGTTAATATGTGATGTTATTATCTTTGCTGAGTTGTTGTTTGTTGACCCACGGTTCAGACTAAACCGTGACAGTTCTGACCTTTTTTGGACGATTCCGAGCAGATCTTCAGTGCAGCTATTGACACCACAAAATGAACCGAAAACAGAGGTGATTTGTGGTTTGACTGACTGTTGTGGCTCTAAACGAGGAGTTTTATACTTTATTCAGTAAGTGATAAAACAAATGTATATGTAGTGTTGATTTCTTGGTGGTTTTGATAGTTTTAAGTGTGTTCTGGCAGACAACTTCCTCCTATTGTTGAAAGTTTTGACCAATAAAATCCCTGGTTTTAAATAAAGCTGATGGTTAGTTTATTTAGATGTTACTATAAACCATATTCTTATAATAGACATTTCATTTTGACATCAGGCTCAGAGTGTGAATATACAGTATACAGTTAATTGTCCTCAGCATATGTTGAACTGGTGCTCTAGTTTTTGTCGAATCCTGCTGAGTCTGACACATGGATACGTACAGTTGCGGAAAAAAATATTAGACCACCCTTGTTTTCTTCCATTTCTTGTTCATTTTAATGCCTGGTACAACTAAAGGTACATTTGTTTGGAC
>JAPQRP010000012.1:14399038-14426545 GCA_037367295.1 Apogon hyalosoma | reverse complement strand
ACCCCCCCCCCCCCGCTTTTTTTTTTTTTTTTTTTTTTTTTTTTGCTGACAGTCCTTTCCAGCCACGCAAATATACCGCATGACTGCAGGGGGCTGATGGAGACGACAACAAAAGCACAGCACTTACCCAAGTCTGTGTAATGTGATTTGCAGAACTGCTTCTGTCCGCCAAAGCACAGCTCGAACTGAGGCTCGTTTGACCTGCGTAAGGTGTGTCCGTTCTCAAGGGCGGCAAAGGCGTCACAAGTGTAGCGGTACGTGATGAAGCCAAAATTGTCCCTGGTCAGGAATAGAAAATGATACGTCAGAGCGGTGCTGTGAGGCAACAATAACTGAATAGGGGGCCTTGTCTTAGATGACGATCACGCTATTTATATGCAAAAGAGAATCAATAAAAGTGTATCTTTGGGGCTCTGTAGGCCTAGAAATAGATGGACCGTGAGACGCTTTGAGACTACAAAAGCCCTCATTGTCTTAGACCTTAAACACTCTCCTTTGCTCCAAGTTCAGGAGTTACAACTGAAGGATTTGGGTTTTTACATGAAATCCAGAGGGTAGGAATGCTCTAATAAATGTGTCCTATCCCCATATAGATGCACACACACACACATAAAAGTCCTGGGGCCTTACCCATCGTCCCTCAAGTTCACTGCACATTCTTCAATTTCACCAAAGACTTCAAAGCGGCGCTTCAACTCTGTCCTGGTGCAGTCGGACCTCAGTCGCCCCACATACACCACCCGTCTCTCCTCCTGCTCGTTAAAAGGAGAGACAGAGTGGAGGAAGGAGATTAGAAGGGGGAACTGGTTTTCCTTTTAGCCCCTCTTTCTTCACCCGGGCCTAATGAATTGGTCTTGATCACTCCTGTGGATACCATGGCAGACTTCGGGGCCCTGTTTTGTCCCCTTTCTCTGCCTGTCTGTTGTGTTCCTCTGTGATTGGTTCAACCCACTTCCACTTTATCTGATAGAGTTGCAGTTCAGAAGCACCTTCAATCTGCCTTGGCACTACAATTCCTCTTTCTCTCTGCAACTCATCAACTGGGGGCAGAGTGATTTTTATCAAATGATGCCATGTCTTAAGTTTGCTTCTTCTTTCATGAAGTCTAAAAATAAAGGAAGGGGGTGACTCAGCTATACATTAGAAAAAAAGACAGCTTCTTTCTTCCAAACTTCTAAAAACCACAAGTAAGATTACTAATTTGAAGGTCTGTTAATATGTTAACGAAGTTCTTGTCCAAAGGAGACACAGCGTTAAGAGCTATAGTGGTGAGCCACAGGGCAAAAAAACAAGCATTTCCTTGAACCTCAGAGGACGTAGGGGTCACAGCAGAATAATTTTCACCAGGCTGCAATTATATGCAAGCTCTTGAGAAGTTTAATTGCATCTGCTAATCATATAATACAGCACAAGCCTGAGGCTATAGTGTATCACTAGTATTATTTATTTATTCATTCATTTACTTGCCATTACTGGGCCGAGTCCATTGAGACTCATTGAAATTTTAAATGCTGTCTTGAGGGTACTAGTAATATAAATCAGTTGCCTGGCGCTGAACTAAAACTTCACCTTTGCCCTGTTAGACTTATAGAGTAGCCAGAAAAAGTACAAATTAACTACAGATGATGTTTTTTATGCTTTTTTTTTTTTTTTATACACTGCCTTTAATGCTTACATACAGTTTGAGACAAAAAAAAAGTGTTTGCTGAATTAGGGGTTTAGTTGCTGACAACTGATAAATAGGCGGTCCTTTCTTGATGGCACCCTGAGGGCTGCCTATGTGTGTGGGTGTGTGAGTGAGAGAGAGAATGAGGCAAAAAAAAAAAAACAGAGATATGCAGACAGACAGAACGAGATGCTTTCGCATGCCTGGCCTCTCAAACCTTGTTTGACAGCTTGAGCTTTACTGCTCGTAATTGTTTATTTCTCCATCTCTGGAACTGTATGCATGCCAAGCCACGTTTGCATTACTGCATCATTTAGTGTGTGCTTTATCAACGGGTGGTAGTAGCGTTACCCCGCTGGAAACTTGAGTAATGTCACACTGAGACAGAGAGAGTGGAGATATAGGAGAAACACGATAGTCACTGCATTAGGCTGAATTTTGTAACAGATACAGAAAAAGGAAAAGAGCTCGAGAGAATCAGTGGCCGTTTCTTTTTTGTTCTTGCTCTCCTAGTTTCTGTTTTCTACTATTTTAACATTTTACCCTGTGGTGTGATTAATAAGAGTCGACAGTGTTTCCAGACGACTGAGACGTTAAAAATACACAACCCGGAGATAAAGAGGAAGGGCCTGTCGCCTGAATCATTCAGGACCTCACTTTGTATGTATTCTTTCAGCAGATAGACACTGTGGCACATGGCACTGAGCTTGAGGCTGTCTCATCCCAAGGAATCAGTCTGTGGGTTTCAGTGTGTTTGCAGCAAAGTGTACATGTGCCATGGCAGTGATTGCATGGCACAGTGATTGTATTTTTGTCTTTTTCAGCGCGGGCAGGAACAATGTAAAGCTGAACATTGAAAATAAAAAAAAAAAAAAAAAAAAGGGTGACACAGGAAATGAGATAGGGGTTGTGTGGGTTGACTCACTATTGCTTTTTGCCTTTGCCTCTCCCTCTGCTCAGCCCTTTCGAACTCCCGCTTCTCGTAGTCCCGGCGGTACTCCTCCCTCTTCAGCCTCTCATGCTGGTACTCCTCATAGCTGTCATACCTACAGAGGAGAAGATATATATATATATAACAACACTCATCCTTGCATGTCCTTTAAATTCACCCTTTTTGTTTATGTCGATGAAGAACAATTGCCAGTATTCACTAAGGAGTAGTTGTCTCTTTCTATTGATGGTTCGGAACAGGGTTACAAAGGAAAGGAAATGGACACCGTGAATAGAGATCTAATAAGATCTGTATTTGCCATCGCTATGATTACGGAGCCCGCAGGACAGGCCCGCGGGAGCGCCGGCGAGCAGCGCGGTCGGGGAGCCAGGCAGCTGCAACTGTCAGCACAACTTCACATGTCATTACTTTCTGCTTAGTTAGGGCTTCATCAAGAAGGAAAGTGCAACTTTCTCCCACCCCAGACTAGCACAAGACGTGTCCGTTAAGTTTCCAACTGATGAGCGACTCTTGGGCTTGTCGGGTGTCATTAGGCACGTGGTTGCCAAATCAGCTCGGAGCTGTGATGGTGTCAGTCTCTTTCTCCCTGCAGTGCACAGTTCTTTTCTGCATCTGAAATGGTCCCCTCTGCAGTGGCTCACACAAAGCTACACAGGCACTAAGATGAATAAGCATCATTATACAGCTGAAAGCATCAACTCGGGAGTGAAGTATAGATGTGCACCAGTATGACGTGGGATTCTTTTGTCACCAGTCGAGTAAAACACAATCAATTAAACATATTTGCCCTGAATGTTTGTCACAGGCACCCATGAGTGTGAGACAGACTGTAAAAAGGCCTTTGTCTAGATGTGACGGACTATTTCTGAGCGGTGACGGAAAAGTTCCTGTTTTGGCATTAGCTATGGTGACTGCTAATACTGTTTATTTCATTAACCATCCAAACTCACAGAGCAGGATGTGGTCTTTTGAATAGCACTGAGCAGTTAATGTGAACAAACATCGACCTTACCTAAATAATGTGACAAAACAAAGGTTAATAGCACAAAACAAATTGGAGGTTAAACAATTCAATTTAAATAGTCACCTTGGCCTGCGGCTGAGAGGAGATCGAGACTGAGGGTGGGGGCTCTTGTGAGTCCTGGAACGAAAAGTGCTCAAATCTGTGTTGTGACGAGCCCTGAGGGAACAGAACAGAAAATGTTAAATATGATGTTATTATTTTCCACAGCACAGAACGCTCTTAAACATACACACGTTATGAGTGGTGCACAGTTCCACAACTTAAATCACTTTAAGTGTTTTTTTGCAAATCTGTGACACCTTGGTTAATTTGCTTTTGGCTTTGAGAGCCAAATTAACTACTTTGATATTCACAAGAGCCACTTTCATGTTAGAAACTGGGTTAATTCCACATAAGAGCATTCTGTGTTCCTTTAGCCTTGTCCTAATCTAACCTATGGCCACAGAAAGTACCCATTTCTGCAGAACTTTTCTTACACACCTGAGCTAGCATATAAATGCACTTGATATTTAAGTTGTATGAGGTTTTGGTCAATACTGTAGGCCCCAGTGACCTGACTATAGAGCCTGTAAACCTGTACTCCTTAAGCTTCCGATGCTTAATTATTGAAGTGCTGAAGAAGGAAGCCCTGAATAATGAAGGGAGAGAAGTTTGGGAAGCTCAGTGAAGCAAAGGAATGGCAGTTTGGAAAGATTGAGGGTCTTACACTGTGAAACATTAAACACGGAGGAGGGATTTTGAGAATTATTTTTGCTAGAATTCTACTTATCTTTTCTTGCAAAGAATATAACAAGGTTCTTGTTCTGTCACTTTCATAACACGAATCCCTAAGCAGTATTTTCTGAAAGCTTGTCAGTGTTAGAATCAGACTGAGTGCCTGGAGAGTAATACTGTATAATTTGTGAGCAAGATGGCGTAGAGAACAAAGAACAAAGTGATTCTACTGGCTCTGTGGAGTAAACTGACCTTTAAGTAATCAGACAAACAAACTCAGTCACTGCAGAGGAGTCCTACACTATGAGGCACCCAGTGAACTACTACTGACAAACTAAATTTACTGACACGTTTCTCAGTAAATATGTACGGCTTGCCTCTCTTCTTCTACTAAAAACAACAACCACCCCACAGCTCTGATCAAAGGGAAGCATGGGAAATGTAGTTCTCACACAGAGCTATGATGATAGGAGGCTCTTTTGAGAGGGGTTTTGAGACTACATTCCCACAGCCTGGATTTGGCTTTCATCTCTGGGGATGTAAAAGAGGAGGGTTTGCCACTCAGTAAAAACAACAGCTGCCGCTTAAAACAATAGCCCCGGCATCAAACAAAAACCAGGAGTGAGCGAGGGAGCGAGTTAAAGTAAAAAAGTGAATGTTAGGAACACACTCAAATAAAAGTCCCTGACTAGAGATGAAACTCATACTCTTCAAAAGTCCAGTGCCTCTGGCACCTTTCATGTTTTGCCTTTTCTTTTTCTTTTCTTTTTTTTCTTTTTTTTTTTGTTTATTGCAGGCTGTTTGATGGTGATCGCGCTACTCAAACCCAAATCTCTGCCAGGGTGCCACCTGGTTTAATAGTCAGCACACGGATAGTGCAGACAGGTCCAGATAATTTGGTTGGAATTCACTTCATCTCTCTCTGTCACAATTATTACATAATCACCTTATCGCAATTATTTGAGCTACCTGCAATTGTTTTGCATAATCATGATAAACGTCTCCATTCAGCTGTATAAAAAATGCTGGAGGAAACTAACAGAAATGTCATATTTCAACCCTATTTCTGTATCATTTCCCACCATTTCAGATTTGGCTGGCACTCTTAATTTTTTTTTTTTAATTCAACTTCTAGTTGTACCCGTTATTACTGGCAATTTCTTTATATATTCAGCATTATAGCTTTGGTATATTTAAGTCATTTATGACAAATCTTCCCAGTGCATGTTTTGTTTACTTTGCCATAAAAGGTAAATGCAATTTTCTTTGAGTTCCAGTGTTAAATACCAATAAACAGCTCTTCTGCTCTATAAATTATCTACTATTCAGTGTATTTTCAGGCTTATACTCTACTTGTGGCAACGGAAAAGTATGAATCATTAATCATGATTATATGTATAACAATTAATCATCAACTACAATTTCATCATCCTGGATACAAACTCTCTCTGTCACCTGTTAAATTTTGTCTTAACACATAGTGAATCCATCCTGTATTCAGGCATAGACTAGCATGAGGTCAGGAACCCATGCTAAGAGTCTCCAGGGTCTATCCTGTCTGACAGCAGCTCTGATAACTAATCAGATCTGTTTTACACTCTTAAGCCAGACCCCCCACAAAGTCAGAGCCCTGGTTAAACTGGTTGTTAGTGTAACAGTAAAGATTCAATCTGAGGAAGTGGAGGTTATTTGTAACTTACCAGGAGGAGGGGCGTCTGTCCGGTGAGCTGGAGAGGGAGCGCCTCCGGTAG
Organism: Apogon hyalosoma; assembly: GCA_037367295.1. Taxonomy (NCBI): domain Eukaryota; kingdom Metazoa; phylum Chordata; class Actinopteri; order Kurtiformes; family Apogonidae; genus Apogon; species Apogon hyalosoma. Next base: position 14,420,438 of record JAPQRP010000012.1, on the reverse strand, counting down.
TGGGAAGAGGAGCTGCGGGAACCAGAGTGGGAACGAGAACGGGAGCGGGACCCGCTGCTGGTCCAGCAGAAAGGCCTGCTGGGTGAGAGAAGGAGGGAGGAAGGTGGGGAAACGGATCCCCGTGAAGGGGAGCAGCTGGATGGTGGGGAACAGGAGGGAGAGCAGGGAGGACAGTCAAAGAGTAGGTCCAGAGGGGTTCCCTCCCATGGATAGAGGAAGCGACTTTCACGGCCCTCACCCAGATCTAGGTCATCATGGAAGGGCAGGAACCCTGGGTGCAGGTAGCCGGAGCCAGGCAGCCTCTGGGAGTATTCGTCATTATTCTCTCCATTCTTGAGTGACTGAGGGGTTTCAGATTTGTTTGGTTTGCTGCCTGCGTCTCTCTCCTGGCCTCCCTGGCTGTAGAGGGCTTGTAAGGGGTTTCCAAAGTGCTTGTTGAGTTCTGCTCTGATTTCCTGGTCACACAGGAGTTTCCGGCTGGTGGCAGAAGGGTGTTGTTGGTCCCTGTCAGTAGTGGCCTCTTGTGAAACGATCTGGGTGACTTGTGAAAGGGCCTGCTTCCTTAAACCCTGGACCTGGACTGCTTCTCCATCCACTGAGGCAAAATTCTGCTGCTTTGCCAAAGAACCAGATGAAGCTGATAATGGAGAACAAGTAGATGGAGATGAAGAGGATGGTGGCATGGTTGAGTCTTTACATTCTACATGCCTGTCCTCTGCTTTGCCTGTAGCAGGCATGGAAGCAGCTGTGGCACCTGAAGTGGCTGTCATGTCTGCTGCTGCTGTAGTTGTGGTAACAGTGGCTGTGCTGCCGTCCTTCTTTGTGCTAGCTGACGCCTGGCAATAGTCATGGTCACTGTAGCCACGCGGCACCCGCTTATTGTTGCTAGTGCTGCGCTGCTCCTCAACGCCACCCCCTGCTATGTGCTGGGAGTAAGGGAGGGCGGTGGACGCTTTGCTCAGCTGGGCATAAAGCTCAGTCTGTTCGGGACCCTTCCTGGTGGGGCCCCCGCCTGAGGCACCTGGGGCCGGAGCCAGAGCGCCGGGGCCCAACTCGCTCAGCCTGGCTCTTTTGCATGCCAATGCCGAGGAGGAACATGAAGACAACTTGGTTTTGAGCGATGCTTTGAAAGGATTCTCTTGACTGGCTTTGTGTGGGGGCGTGGTAGGTGGTGTCAGACCTGGAGAGGGAGGGAGACACAGAGGTTGGTGGGGGTGTGGGTGTAATAAATTTAAAATGGAGTCATAATCCAAACCCCACCAAATATCCCCCTTAAACTCCTCCCCCTCCTCATCTATAAACTCCCAGGTTGGTTTATGGACAGTGGACACAAATACATGCCTGATTAAAATATTCACTTTCACTTGGCCTAATCCTGATCTCTATTTTATTGCAATCTTGACAGATTAATGTAATGCTTGGTGTAACTTAATATGGTGGAGCTGTAATACAGATGACTTGCCATGCGCTTCCTTTCTGACCTTGGAAAGATCCCATTTTATGAAAAAAAGAAAAAAAAAAACATAACACGAAACCCTTTAGAGGACAAGCGTAATGTATCCAATGAAAAAAATTACAGCACATGTATCAAAGTATCTCTGCCTGCTGCATGAAAATGTCCGTACTGGACAGCAGCCAATTCATCTGAATAAAACCAAAGGGCTTTTTATCGTACTCAAAAATGATCAATGGCATGATGCCATACATGTTTCAAGACTATCCAGCTCCATTACCTCCTCAGTGAAACAATGTAGAAAGATACGACATGAGTTTTAATGTACACATGTGTTGCCATGGTGAGACGTCTGCAATGTAAAGGAAGCACAGGAACTACTGGCAAATGGGTTGTCATTCTTCTCAGTTGGCATGCCCATAGTGCTTGTGCACCCCCATCTTCTTCCCCGCCTCCTACAGATTTACAACCAGACAGATGGCAGTTATATGGGAAGTCCTGAGATGAGCCCACTTTATAGCATTGTTAATGCACTCACACAAACAGCCGCCACCATTACTCTCATTCTCTCTTCCCTCCCTACTCCCCAAGTCTTGTATTCTCCCTTCTCTCCACCTGTCTGCCATCCTTCCTAAATCAATCTCTCCTGTTTTGTCTCTCGCCATCTTTTCCTGTTTCTGTCTCATGCAGAACAAATATGCCCACACACACACATGCTCGTCGCTAACAGTCTCTCACTGGAGTCAAACTCAGCCACTTTGAACACCTACGCTCTCCCCTCTTCTTTGCCTTTCTTATAATGCACATCAGTCTTTCCTTGCTGGCGAATAGCACTAAATGACAGCTATTAGTATCAAATCCAGTGTTAGAGCATGCACTGAGAAGACAGCTTGGCAAAGACAGAGTGAGGGAGCGTGATACATAAATATTCGAGTTTCTGAAACCGCTTGCTGTGTTTGGAATGCCTGATCCAATGGCTTATCATCCTAGTTATTATCTGGATATTTCTGTACGTAGGGCTGCAAAATGCACCACCCCAAGCACCCCCCCTTCCTTACTTTTGATTGCGATACAGACACATATATATGTGCATTATTCCAATGAAAAGAGCAATGAAAATGAGTAAGGAGAGAGGGAGAGGGGGTGCTACACAATGAAGCACCATCTGTCCAAAACAATGTGCGCGTGGGGTCATAAACTAGAAGCCATTAGTGATGGGGGTGAAATAAATCAGAATTAGATAAATATGTGCCTCTCAGTCAAACTTGCTCATGATGGATGATCCGCAGATGCAAACACCAATCATGTAGCTGCCAGAGAGAAAACAATGGCGCAAGTGAGCAAGATGAGGAGAAAGGAGGGTTTTGAAATCATTTTTCTCATCCAGCTTGGAGTGAATAACAACTCTGGGCTTAAAGAGTTGATCCGGTGGTAAGCCATGCAAATAGCAACACACAGACCACCCCAGTGTCATGAGATACAGTAATTAAAGACAACACGGCAGCACAGGGTAAATCTATTATCTTGGCAGAGATTAGGCTTGAACAGTCAAATCCCAGGGGGCCGTACTGCCTGTTGCAGCTTTACTGTACCTCTGTTAGAAGAGTCAAGAAAACACAGAGCCAACAGTCCAAACATTTCCATGGTTTTGTTGTCAATATTTCTGGCTCCGGACATAATGTTCAGATTTTATCTTTCTATGAAACAGTAACCACTATTACTACAACGGCTCATTAAATCATAAAATAATAAAGTCCTCTGTGACTGGTCACAATCCATGGAAAGTTCCATCAGTGACTTGCCAGCTTGTCTTGAAGGTGAATGGTTGAACAATACACCTAGTTAACCTCCATCTGGTTATCAGTTACACCACCATAATCCCTATTGTCATAGAATGTTACTCTTAATCTGCAAAGGCCCTTCTAACTCTGGATCAAACTGCTATCCCCTCCTCTTACTGGGATCTATATTCATCTGTCTCACACAACACAAGACTAAAAAGCTTATCCATAAGTAGAGAATGGGCTCAGCAACCTGGAGCTTTCTGGACTGATGACTTTCCGGCTAATATTCAAACTTAAATCTCTGCTAGATGATGGAATTCAGGTGAAGGGCTTTATTTGACTGTTCCTGTAAAATGGTCACAGTGGAACAGAACAGGCAGCCAGACTTGGCCGCAGGTCAGTAAACTCACCCATGTGCAGTAAAACAGAAGAAATATTAACTGTGCTTGATTGCCCCTGAGCTTAAGCAGCCCTTCTTTAAGTCTCACCGGCTGCCCCCTTTGACCCTGAGAGCTTATCTACACAAAAGGGTTAAACAGTACTTTGACGAAAGGTCAGAAGGTTGAAGGGACTTCTCTTGGGGTTTGATGTGCCACAAATAAAGTCAAATGGAGGCAGACATTAGGTATATACACAGAGGACAAGTCACCAACAAAGTAAATGAATAGCCAGAGGGGCCAATGCAATAGCGCCACTTAGAAGCTATAGGTGGACATTTAATTTTTTTATTACTAAAATGTCAGCATTGGCTGATCTCTTCTTCTAATATATTGAATCATAAAGTATTGAGACCATTATTTGAGGAAAAATAACAGGTTACAGATGACTAATTACTCTTCTAGAATGTGAAAATAATGTAACCTAAATTCTTAGTTCACTTTTTTATCAGTTTTTAAACAAAAATTTCAGAAAAAATGATTTGTTTGGTAGACAAGAGGTGGTGCAAAGCGGTGAAGAGCCAATCAAACACTTCTAAATGCCTGCTAAATAAACAGAGCCTGTCTAGAGGTAAAGACAGGACAACATTTTTCCAAATGGCATTGGTGATCTGTGTTGTCCAAAATATACCAAAATAAGGAATGCCTACACTGCAAACACTATATTCTGCATACAAGCCTCTTACAGAAAATAAACTGTATTCAGCAACACTTCAATTTTTACATTTGATGACATTTTTTGTAAGTAGCTGTAATGGACTGTAATTGCATGCATTTTATAATCAAATTCCAGAATACTGGTATATGTAACTAGTGATTCACCAACACTGATTTTATCTTATATGTTACTAAAAAAAGCTGCAAACTGACTATCTTTAGAAAACAGCATGCTTTGCACAGAAACCCTAGCATTACTAAATGACTCCTATGTCAGTTGATCTAATTGTCTGTATGTCTGGGGACATATAGTCAAGGAAGGAAGACATGGCTCACACAGGCAAAACTGAATTATCAATTAAAACAATAACACTGCCAATTCAATTTTCCTCTGATATGTAGGCTAAGTAAGCTGTCAGTCAAGGAGCATTAGGATCTGATAGAGGCATAGGAACAGCATATTAACTCAGTAACAGGGGGGCAGAGGTGGTGGGAGGGGTTTGCTAATAAACCCAGAGGAGATTGGAAACCCTAATCAATACTCAGGCACATAAAATGTTCTCCTATGCCTTCACCTTGAACTTTGAACCGTGATGGAAGTGGAATTAACCCATTAATAGCTTCAACAAAGATCTGGGCGTCTCAGTGCCTAGTCTATTACTACACACATTAGATCCTGTATCCATTAAAATGAAAATGTTTTCTCTAAGTAATCAGTAATGTCTGCTTACCTGGGGTTCCAGCAATCTCCACACTTAATGTGCGTTCAATGGTTTTGTTCTCAAACGGTGATCCCTTGTGGTCACTGGAAGACAAAAAAGGTGTAACATTTCACTTCTCAGGTGATAATAAGTCTTTCAAGCTTTTGTGATCTAAGAAATGGAAATGAGAGTCACAAAAATGCCTCAATTTGGATTCTAGTCTGCATACTTTTCTTTGGCTTTGTCTTTCTGTAGATTTTTTTTGTTGCTTTTTGCCTAGAAGAACGTGGAAAAACTTCTCACACTTACTTTGGAGACTCTGGGGTCAAAGGAAGTGGCAAGGTGGTTGGTTTGGCTGCAGAACACAAAGGAGCATGGGTAATTATTGATCTAGGTATGACACTCATAGCAGAAGAGAACAGGTCCACATTCTGCAACAATTAATCTCAAATTGGCTCAAAAAGCAATTATCACTACAAAAACACCCATCCCTGGTTAGAAAGTATTTATATGGACACTATTTTACAAAGCATATCCTTTGTGCTTGACCCCGTTTTAACAGCTGATTCTCTTAGGATAGACTGATCACTCTGTGAGGCAGGATGAAGTAATGGTATGTGTTTCACAGGGCCGAGACAGACATACCCCGCTTAAAACAACAAGCAAATAGAAATGGAATCAGGACATACAGAGACGATGCCACAAACAAGACACATGACAGTGGGTGAGCCCCTCTCTGGACAGTAAAGTCATAATCGCATGCACCAAGAGCAGAGGAGGGGAAAAAAGAAGGAAGAAAGGAGAGTCAAGGAAGCTTGTGCAGTTGCCCGAGGCTCTGGCTGGCATGTGCTCCAGCTAAGGGAACGTGGCTTTAGTAGCACAACGCTAAAGTGCAGCGCCCGGGCTCTGAGACTAAATGTACATATTCAGCACACTCAGCTCAATCAGCCAAAGATGGTTCAAGGGTCAACTTTATGAATACAAGACGTACAGTAGCAAGACAAGGCTCACCCCTTTTCCCACCCCCTCCTTTTTTTTAAATTTAACTCTACATTATTTGAATTTAAAAGACTGCCTCCGGGACTAGCAAAAAGCATTGGCTAGCAGGCTGTTTGTTGTCATTGTCGTTTATACCCTCAGAATGACTGTTAGATTTGAATTAGAATAGGGTTAGTTGTGAAGTCAAACTGGGAAATGGTTAGAGCAGGAGAGGGAGAAGAGAGAGCAGAGATAAGGCCAGTGGGGGGGATGCAGTCATGATTACCTAACAATGGGTGGCCCTGGTCTTCGGGGTGCTCGCTGAGTGCCTGCCTGTGTGGGTGCCCTTGCCCTTGTATGATGCAGGGATGGGCGGGCTCTGCAATGCTAGTGTCTGGGAAGAGTGGGCTTGGTGGGCCCTGTGAGAGCACCGTTGTGGGGCAGCCCATGACAAGGTCATCATCAACATGAACACCATCATCATCATCATCATGGTCAACATCCTCCCCATAGCCCCCCTGGTTTTGCCACCCTAGGTCTAGTCCAAAGCCCATATTTAGCCCTGGATCTGGCTGGGTAACCCAGCTCTCTAAGTCAAAGGCAAGAGGTGACAACAAGGGCCTTGAGTCAGGCTCTTCAGCCTGACTTTCCTCCTGGTTTCTAAGATCTCTGATCCCTTTGAGCTCTTCCTTCTCCACCTTTGAAAAAGCCTGGCTGGGGCTCTCAGACCTCTTACCTGCTAATTTGCTCTGAGTGTTAGGTAAAGGAATAGTCTTATGTAGGTGTAGGTGGGCCTGGTACTGAGCAGGCCTTTGTTTGGAGGTGAGCAGCTGGCTAAGTAATGGGTGCCCCAACTTCTCATCTCTTTTCTTAATAGTCACTGTGATGTACCTATGGGGTGCACGGCTGGCACCACTACCATTACTATGGCCTTGCCTGCCAAAGCCCTCACTAGCCTGAGTGGCGCCCTTAGCCTCTCGGCAATGCTCACAGCTGTGACTCACCTCTCTGGGAGGGAGGGAATAAGAGTGCATATACCTAATAAACCTAGCGGCGGCCAGGCGGCCCACATCGCCTGGCGGCCTTCCTTCTTCACTGGGTGGCCTGTGCTCCAGTTTGGGGCAGGCATGGCCGCAGGTGGAGGTTCTGTGGCCGACAGGGATAGACGCACCCTCCAACTCCTGAACCCCGTCATCGTGAGCGCAACGCTGCCACTTCCCAGCCCCAACACCAGCCACACTACACTCGCCTGCAGCCCGGCTCTCACCTCGCTGGTGATGCTGCTGCGGCGGCTGCTGCTGCTGCTGCTGCTGTTGTTGAGATGGCACAGCTGACTTCTTCTTGGAGGTGGTACAGGAAGAGGAAGAAGAGGTGGAGGAAAGGGAGGAGAACGAAGAGGTTGATGACGAGGATGGTGAAGAGGACGAGGACGAGGCTCCAAGACCCAGGCTACTCTTGTCCCTGCTACTGGCACCCCCCCAGGGGCCCTTGGCTTCACTGGCTTTGGTGTGGAGCAGGATGTCATCAGTGGCTGTTAGGTATTTCAGCAGCTCAGTGCAAGGCCGCCTCACTGGACGGTTCTGTTGGCTGGATCCCCCTCTTGCTTTGCCATTCCAGGGGCTCTCCGTCTGTGCAAAACAGGAGTGAAGAGAGCAGAAAAAAAACTTATTTAGTTTGATTTAATAAAAGTTTTCACTTTGGTGCAGTGCTCTTGATCCAACTGCAAGAATATTTAAATTCTTTATTTTGCACACAGAAATAAAAGAAGAAAGAGACAGAGTCAGGGAGAGACTCAAAGTGATTCAGACAGCCTGAGCACAGTGGTTGCCCAAATGTCTGGGAGGCAATGGTGGGAGTGCAGTCCGCCCATCATCTTAATTGTGTGGCCCTTCGAGCAGCACCACACCACTCTGTACGCACACCATGTCCTCCGGGAGTCCTCATTCGCTGTGCTCCAGAAATGGATGACTCAAAGGCACAGTATGAAAATAGACTCTGTGAGGAAGGTTGACGCACTGCATGTGCAAACATAGTAGGCACTGCACATACAAATCTCTGTCTGTGCTGTGTTTACCACACAATATGATCACATACAGATGCTTTTTATATTCAGAGGATTTTAAGCACAAGGGAAAGCATAACAAATAGAGATTTCAAACATTTTGCCTAACAAGAGCAAATGATCATGTGCTGTAATCTAAATACGACACTGAACATATAGTGTGTCATGTTCTGTTGCCAAATGGAAAGAGATTACTGAAATCACATACCTCATTTATTCACATTCATAAACCTATGATATTTAAACTGACTAGCATTAATCTTAATCAACTCCACCCCTTTAGAAAAAAAAACTCTTTTGAGAGCTATCTAATGAGAACATCAAGTCTGATATTTTGATCTTGTCGTCTCAAGGCATCAATCTCGCTGCAAGAGTGCCTGTCGCTGTTTTTTTTTTTTTTTTTCCCTTTTTTCAACAGGCACCATACCAAGGCAGATAAGTGGTGGAGCTAATGAGACAACGGTGCCGATGCCTCGCCTGGAAAGCCCAACAGCAATCAGCCTGTTTTCATTACGAGATGGCCCCCTGGGATAGTAGGCTAGAGCAGTAGTCTAACATCTTCTAAAGGCGGCCACCAAAACAAGAGAAGTGTGAGGGAGGGAGGGAGGGAGGGAGAGAGAGAGGGAGCAGAAAAGACGACAGAGCAAGAACAGAGAGATAAATAAACACCAACAAAAAAAGTGCATGTGTACAGGAGTGAAATAGGCAGCAAGGCAGTGCATGTATTTGTGTGTGTGTACATCTGTGATATTGTGTGTCCCTACCTTGACGACGGCAGGTGGTGGTCTGATCCGGTGGTTGCTGCTGGCTGCATGGTTCTGTGCCTTGCCACCTGTGTATTGATTATAGCTGAGCTGGGAGTTTCCGGGTGCCAGAAGGAGCTTCTTCAGCTGCAAATGGACCCAAACCGAACAAAAAAAGAAGCGGGGGGAAGGGGGGTGAGCACAGGTTATTCAAATTACCATTTTCTTTCAATTAGACAGTCTACACTTTGTAAATGTACACCCTGAAAAGGCATGGGTACTGCAGTTAGAGAAGATATATTTACCAGCATATTTGTAAGATCACAGATTTTTTTTAAGCAGTGTACAGCATGTGACCACACAAGTCACATTTTTTCCCCTTGTGTTGATGTTTCTGTGTACACAAAAGCAAGCTTCTCTAATGTGATTGAATAAACACACTTTCCCATGTGGCTAAAGGTCATTTAGAAGGAACCAGTATGGAATAAAATGGTGCAATAATTGCACATAACATTTCAGGTCAAATCCTTCAAGCTAGAGAAACTCCCAGGTGATATGCTTATGTGTAAAAATAACAGCACAAACGGAAGCTGAATTCTCATTGAGAGGTCTGTCTTTTTGCCAAAAAGAAGACTTGGGTATTGGGGGATTAGTCAAGACCCACTGAGGGCAGGCGAGATGAGATAGATTACTTTTTTCCCACCTGACTTTCATTACATGCAGGTTTGATTTCAGGACCTGTGGCACTGTGTCAACCATATTTGGCCCCACCACAGTGTTCATATCATTGAACTGGAGCCACAATAGCACTGTTATGTAATTAGTGCTGAGCAGCAAACACACTGATCCATTCCGTTTACTTCTCTCCTCCCTACATTTGCATCAGTGCACTCGCATACAGTTAGCACATTCTGTGAAATGTGGCAGTGTATGGCTTGGTTATTTCCAGATACAGAAGTCTACAAGAAGAATGGCCACTTCTGGTGCCCAGTTTTGTAGTAGAGTCTTATCTAGTGTCTGCCATAGACTGGCAGAGAGGCAACAGTGCGCAAAGGGTTGGAGGTCATGTCTGAGGAATAACATATGTTTGGCTCTTGGAACGGTGAAGAAATAATTATGAGAAAAAAAGAGCTCTTGGTCTTACCAGGGAAGGCTCCTCCGGCTCTGGGGTGCGCGGCGAGCCGTCAGGGGAGGAGGGACAGCTCCGGTCACTGGCATTGGTCACGTCCCCATCTGCCAAGGCCGCAAACGAAGGCAATCCGTCCTCATCCACCGGGATGCTGTCCAGGGTCTCTGTAAGCACTGCCAGCAAGTTGGCCTCATTTTCTTCATCTATCTTCTTAGGAGGGGGAAAAGGGGGGAAGACAGAAAGTGACAAATAGAGAGACAGAAAAAAATAGGACATTTTAGTGAGGAGAAGTTACATGTCTCTTTTGTTTTCTTCCACAGAAGTGAAGATGGTGGGTGGTGCATGCAGCCTTTCATTGTTAATAGAGTGGGAAGATTTTTTTTTTCCTCAATTTTTTGCAGTGGTAGAACTGGCTCTATTCTGGCAGCAACAAAATTCTCTTCTTGTGCAAGTGAGTCAAGCCTGTCACTCATATTTTAAGCACGCAGCTTACTGAACCAAAATAATATCTACCCCAAGAAACCCATTACCAAGGCTGACAAGTAGCAAGTATCTAGGGAAGAGAGCAATGAGTTGGGGTGGGCTGCAGTCGAGAGTGGGGTTTGCAGGCTAAAGGAAACAATGAGCAGAAGTTGACTTTGCTCTCTTCCCCGCTGCAGAAATGAGAGACGATGAGTTTGCTGACAAGATGTTTGCATGTAATCCTCAGATAAGGCAAATTACCAGAAGTTAATGCTAAATATATTTAAAATGTTGGTATGACAGCTGATGTTTATGACAGATGAGAAGTTATCGTCAAAATTTTGTGAAAAATAAGTCTTGTTCTTCCCACTCAGTTACTCTTTGATGTGCCAGAGCTGCTGTGTGCTCTGGCCGGTTAACAGCTGTGATTATACAGTAACTATGAGAAAAGACATGGAAATGAATGCATAGAGATGGATAGCATGAATGAAGAAACGAGAGGAAGGTGTGAGGTGCCAAAAGTATCAAAATGAGAGCTTTATTGGGAATAAAACTGAAGCATGTGGGCACAGAGAAAAGCAAATATCTGAAAATGCATATTAAGATTTTGAGAGTTCAAGGGATGCATCATGCTTTACAAAAGGGTGTGTGTTTTTGTATTTGCATGACTCTCTTTGCACAGCGACAAGTGACAACAGGAACTGTAAGTTTCAGGGCCATAAAAGCCCAGGGGACTTTAAGACAGTGGAAAGATAAACAGCATCGTCACCCCGGGATGTTCTGTGGCCAGCCCAACAAGAACAAATCCCTTTATGCACACGGCAGGATTAGCATCACTCTGCAACGGTGTGTGGCCATCATTATGCTGAGGGGGCACCAACCTCACAGATACCAGGACTACACCTCTAAGACTCAGAATCCACATCCACAAAATTTACCCACCCCCTTGTTTCTGTTTACACCACTGCGTTTACACGATTACACACCCGCCATGGATGGAACTTTTGGTGCGGCTCTGGAGTCACCAAAGAGAAAGCAGTCATTTTAATGCTTTCCTCCCTCCAATTTTCATTTATAGATAACACAGATATCTCAGACGTTCAGTTAGTTTGCTAACAGTGAGGAAAACGTTAATCTGATGTTCATTGAGTAGATTTTCTCCTAACAACATGAGCACTCAGTCATTATTAAAAAATGATAAAGGGGACATATTTCATAGAGATAACACGACGTAGACTGGGGCCATGCCGCATTGGCAAGCAAATGCTTAGCAGGAAATTGCTCTGTATGAGGTGGCATGCTGTTTAATTACTTGTGGAGCTTCAAATCCACGGTGCTGAAAGCCTGTTCTACTGAAATGTTCACCATTTTTCAGCATCCCAAGTTATTACCTGAGCACTAAGCGGGTAGGTATTAACCGCTGATAAAGCCTTGGCCTTTTCTTAACTCAAATACACATCCTTGCATGAGAAATTGAAAGCAGGATCATTTTAGATTATCACAAATGAGCCTTTAATGAGTCAGCCATCTGTCTAGGTCCAACCACACTAACCTCCCAAGCAATGCTGAATCTGGGTGGGGCTTTATTCACCTCTCTGGTAGTTCACAGCTATATGTTCTGCAGAAATTGTTACAGTTTGTGCCTTTATGTGGCACAAGTTGCATTTAAAGTTGATAGGGCACGGCAGAGTTGATTATGTCATAGCTAGGAAAGGACTGGGGGAATTTCTGAGGCTGTGCAGGCTCAAATGTAGTGATTTCAATCCAGTTTCAAAACCTCCACCAATTGGCAAGTTCCCACAGGCACACTGTATCAGGGAAGATAACCTGAAGGGACTCTCATATTCTGAAAGAGACACTTGTAAAAGCCTGAGTCGTGACGATCATGCTGCAGCCGCTGCTGTGGCTCTGGTGGAGGCACTCATAGGCCAAGTGGGGATTTGAGAAACTGGGGTAAAGAGCAAACCTCAGTGATCATTTCTACCCTGGAGAGAGCATGGTCTAATACCCCTGTCCAGGAGGCAAGCTTTTCTATTCTAGTTTTAGGACCACACCTTGCAGAGTGTCTGTACTAAAGTCAATCTACTATCCCTCACTCATCTGGCCTTTGTATATTTATAAACAAAATCTCTGTGTAGGTGGACTTCAGGAGCTATGGCACCCAAAGGGTTTGATGCCAGGATAACCTGGCAACCTGCTGACGGCCATGTCCATTTATATTGATTACTACAGCAGCTGCTGAGAGGAAAAGAGGGCAGGAAGAACAAAGAGAGAAGAGAAAAATTGTCTCGGAGGGAGCACTTTCTTGCCCATCCCGCTTAATGGACCTCACCGAATTAAAGAGATCTTAACAATCCTGGGCTAATTGTGGGATCACAATATATTAACCCCGCTCCAATTCTAAAGGGTGCCATTTTGTGGCTGTTTTATTCCAAATGCTTCAATTAGCCATAAAACATGCTGGCAAGTGCTGGCAGAGCTTCTCTCCCCCCTCCTTCACCCCAGTTCCCCCACATCAGAGAAAAGAAAGCTAACTCCAGTTGTTCATTATTAGGTGAGGCCTTTTTGTTATCAGTCAGGCTGTCTTTGAGATTGTCCTTGCCTTTAACTCTTTTATTGAGTTCCACACCACTGCATTGTGTTCCAGGAGATACTATTCACACAGCTGATAATGGTAGGTGAAGGTGCTGTTTTAAACAAACACACACTTCTGAAAACTGGGGCAAATAGCCAAATTAAATCTGCTAATTGCTTCTTAAGGATTCCAAGCTCCTAAGCAAATTTGCCAGGGATCAAATTTTAACAAGCTTTTTCAGGGCACTGCATCATTTACATGTTAAAAGGAACCAAATGTGTTGTGAAAATTGCCAGAATGATAGACCTGATCAGTGAATAAGAGATGCCGTTCCAAAAGACTAAACAGGCCCACCGTTATCTTCAAATGAGAGGCAGAACATGTGACACACTCTGGATGTAGGAAGATAAAATATCTCCCATTAAATGGGTCATCTGGTATTTAAAGTACTGTTTATCCACAGTCTCTTTTTCCTCTTTTCTGTCTCTTTTTGCCTCTCTTTTCTTGCACATATACTAATCAGCTGGTTTAGACAAAAATGTTATGTGATATGTTATATGTGGATGGGTTAATTGTATTAATTCATCTCAGTCTTTACACTTTTCCTTATTCTATCAGATTTAAGAAGAATTCCCTTGCATGAGGTTAAACAACTAACCAGAGCATCTAATCACGCCACAATCAGAAATTCTGGGATGTATGTGTGTATGTGTGAGGGTTGAGGGGGTGCTATCAAGTCGTCACATCTTGACTCTGCCAAGAAAAGCAGCCTTGGATTTGATAAACAAATAATGTCATTCTGTGTTATTACCCCTGGCCCCCAGATTTCAGAGGAAATAAATCAAAGTCAGCCTTGCCGTTAAGGCGTTAGTCAGGCCTGACACGTTGGCTGGTCACACAGGCACAACATATGGCAGCAAAGAAGGAGGGAGAAGGGGAGGGTAAGGTACGGCACGATGCACGGCAGAGAGACAAATCATGGCAGCCGCCAGAGACGTCTGGTCATTTAGTATGAGCTTACTGAGATGGAGAGAGGGTGATTATGGCCTATACGGAGCGATGAAACCATACATAACACTGTTAAGTCCCTCTGTGTGTCTGTCTGTGTGGTGGCGGTGCCACAGTCTGAAGGTGTTCCAAATCATAAAACTAAATGTAAAATCCCCATTGTGTTCAGGGCTGCGAATGGCTCTGTAACATGTAGCATTATAGTGAGGGCTCTTGTCGTTTTCCATCTGACTACAGAATCAATAGTGCGTCTCGTTATTCAGAAACAATTTCCTAACCAAATGATCCTATGGACTAGATATTGAGGATCTACATATTTTGGACACAATACTCTCAGCACTGGCAGCCAACAGCCTGTTTCTGAATCCATCAACAGGATGTTAAACCCCTCAAGTTGTCCTTCTGTTTCTGTCCATGTTCTTTATTATGGTGGATTGAGCTGTAAGATGTGGCATCTAAATATCTACAAGAATGTCCAGCCCAAGTACCAGACAGCAGGCTGTATCTTCATAACCATAAAAACACCAAACAGGCTTTGAGACAATCCTTTCATCCAGGATCAAATCTACTACTTTTGCTTCCCTTTAAGTTAAATGGCAGCACAGTGAATAAAGAAAAAGGATGCTGAGTGTTTACATGCCAGATGTCTGTCTCACTTTTGAAGGCTATTTGAGTTACATATGAGTGAGGAGCATTTTGACCCATCAGTGAGGACTAGGACGTGTGTGTGTGTGCTGAGATGATGCATCTCCTGGGAACCATTTGAGACAGTTAGAGCACTATCAGATGAGCTGATGGAAAAGCAGAGGAAAAAGAGAAAGTGAGAAGACAATATATCTCAGGGAGAGTGTGTGTGTGTGTGTATGCAATCTAAAGAGAGAAAAAGAACAGTTGTTACACATCCTGACACACGCCAGATCCGATTGAGACACCTACCCAAGGGATGTTAGTAGCACTGTTCTTTCTAGTTCTCGGCAGAAAAGTCTTTTGACTGGTAACCCTGCTGTTGGTAAAACCAATCTCCTGAACTCTGTCACACATGTGCTGACATCAGCTGGGGCTGTCACATGCTTTCATACACGCTTGACTCTCTCTGTCTAACTTTGGGTCAAAAATCATGCACTTGGATTAGTACACTTTCCACGACAGCCCACACTTTCCGGTGGAAAAATCAAACAGTAACTAGGAAGATCACCTCAAACATAGTTATGTCCACATTGTGAAGTACTGCATTACAATGTGATCAAGAAGAAGGTAAAAAAGTAATATAATAAATACTGAAATGTTGAGAAATTGCTCATATTGGGTGGTTGTTGCCTTTTTTGAAAGCGTTAATGCACTGGAAGATGGAACTAGCTTTCCTGATAAGTTTTAATATAGCAAAAATGTGGGATGGATTAACTGCTCCTGCCCCTCGAAAAGAGACTGAAGAATAAAACACAAAATGACTGGCAGTAGCAACAGGTATGTGTTCTAACAAATAAATTAAATCATGCCTTTAAAAAAACTTTATAGCCATTTGCAATATCTACATCTTCTACTATGTCTGCTGTTTATTTCAGTGTAATGTAGACTGAAACAGGGTAGTTTATTTCTTCAAATTAGTAGACAGAATGCACTGAATTGCCTTTAGTCCAACAAATGGCTAATACTGAAAAATATTCCTATATTCCAAGCCAAAAACTTCTGTCTAAACACAGCTTAAAATGCATGCATACCTGTGCATATCAAAACAACACCCGTTTTTACACAGCTATCTAAACAACTGATAGGACCACAGGGGGGTTTCACAACTCCTGGTGGAGCTTCCCCATCTACAGTCATGCTCCAAGCTGCTGTTGTTTTCTTACTCCAGCCGTCCAGCAGATGGTCCATGTGACCGTTTGCTAACACCACAGAATCACCCACCATCGTAATGATTGGACACTCACTCTTTTGTTTTGGCAGCTACCTTCCAATCGGCTTGGCACGAGAAAACACTGATTGCTGTGATTGCTCTGACTCCGACTCACTCTGACGGTCACAGCAGGAGGGGGAGAAAAACAGAGATTTGGAGCCTCATATAAGGAATATTCAGCAAGATGCAGAGATGGGATGAGGAATGGTGCTTCCTCTGCTTTTTTCGCTTAATGGCATGCAAATAGCTATTTGCTTAAGTCGGCAGCTCTGAATGTGCACCACTAAGCAAGGGGCCTTGGAACATACTGTTACACTGTTGATAATGTGTTGGAGGAACAGACGGAGGGGGGCAGAGCACATACAAAGAAATAGAAAAAGAGGAAAATAGACTGCTTCCTGTGTCCATCTTGCTAAATGGACACTGCCAAATCTACTGGCTGGAATGCAAGTCTGCCACCAGCACCCAAACGTACCTGTCCATAAAAAAAAACAAAAAAAACAAAACATAAGCACAAACTGAAGGCTTGTTGCTTTCATTTTGACATTTACATACATTTGTGAATGGATCACAACTTCTTGTTTTTCGCAAACAAGACTGAATGTTATTATCCGTTGCTGCCACCGCCTTCACACACACATTCCCAGCCACAAATACGGCTACTGACCTTTTAGGCCCTGCCAAGCCCATCCAGGATTTGTGGCGTTTCATTTGTCACAGTAATGTCTTCCTCGGAAAGATGCCAAGAGGAGTACAGCCAGGATACAGTGGACAGGATAAAGCAATCTTATGGCATTTCAAACAATGCGTGTTCCTGTGTCACTATACTATCCTACATCATTGTGTGCATGGGTTTGTGCATATGAAGGGGGATGCACAATATCACAAATTTATGGTAATTGAAATGGCAGAATCTTTTGGGGAAAATGCAGTCAATTTGATTCTGCAGCAAAAAAGGTCACCCTATTCAATTTGCACTCAGTGCCTTATGCAGTGCGACAGGGAAACACCTGAAAGCAAACGATCTTATCAAGGCCTCACAGGCTTCACCACTTACCCACAGCATAAAAGCTATTTGCTGATTACTAAATAAACGCATTATCTTTTACCTTGACTTCTGTGTGTGTGAGTGAGTGCCTTGTCACTGCTGGATCCAGGTAGAAGGCTGCCACTGCAGTACGTATGCCTCTTATCCATGTCATGACTTTGTGAGCATGTTATCTGAACATTTTTTTTCCTTGCACATTTTTAAGCGGATGGGCTGCACGTGGTTTAGTGCTTAGGACTT
This sequence comes from Apogon hyalosoma, assembly GCA_037367295.1. Lineage (NCBI taxonomy): Eukaryota > Metazoa > Chordata > Actinopteri > Kurtiformes > Apogonidae > Apogon > Apogon hyalosoma. The sequence goes on along the minus strand of JAPQRP010000012.1, from coordinate 14,403,264 downwards.
CACAAGCCTTATAGTTAGAGCTTGTACCATGTAGTTGGAGAGGGGGATGCACCTATCTTTACAAGTAAAGAAATGAAAAAAACACATCAAAGGGTTTGTGCATGCGTATCAATGAATCAATGAAATCCCATCTCTTGCACATGAGGCAGGGATCGTTGGGGGGGGGGGGCATGAAAGCCAAGGTGTTCTTTGTAACATCAATATCGAATGTTGAGCTGCATTTCATCTTAATCTATGATCTATTCCCCATGGTATACTTGTCATGCTGCTTTTAGTTCAGATACCCTCGCCTCTCACTGCTTACATTTAGCTGACCACACCTGCATGCAGAGCTGGACTGTGCACTACCTGCCAAATGCAGAGTGATCAATGGCCATTGACCACTTGATGACAAGTGTCCAACACTCAAAAGCCTTCCTCTATCTGCCCATCAGGGCCCATACAACAAATACCTCACCTATATGAAAAGAGATTTGGCAGGCCAGAGTCTACCTGAAAATAGATTTCTAGAGTGAGCTTATTAACAAGCAGACCATTTTAGAGCTGTTGAGTTCCTAGGGTCAACATCTCTATCATTGCAGACACATACGACACAATCTTAGAAGCACCTCTCCACTAGGGTTGGGTATCATGGCCAATTTCCAAAATTGATTCAATTCATAAGGTTCTGAATCGATTATCGCTTTGGTTCAGTATTGATTGATTCAGATTCATTTATTGATACCAATTTATTGATACCTGATTATTTGACTACCATTTAACACATCAGTACTGGTATCAATATTGATATTAGAAAGGAAATAAATATGACATTTCAGCAGTGAATAGATGAATCTGCTCTGAAGTAATGAACAGGACAGAAACAATACCAGGTTTCTACAGTGGCTCTGAACAGACTTCTTCCTCATCTTTATTCTGTTTTATGGCTGGTGGCTTCTACTCACTGGGGGGGTAGTGCTCCATGATTGTTGGCCGGCGCATTGGTCGGAGCAAAGGGGGAGGTAGTGGTAGAAGTCCGTCACTGTCACTTCACTGTTCCTCTGACTTTGTGTGGATCCAAGTTAATATTCCTAGGATGATTGGAACCCAGGTGTTACTCGCCTTGGAGAGGCACCGGGCAGCCAGTTCCTCCGCACTGTGGGTTTGAGTTTGAGGCCGGGAGGACCTCCTGCGGAGGGATTGTCCACACACTTCCTCCGTGTCCCTCCCGTGCCAGAACCATCGTGAGTGAGATCAACATGCCCCATCTTCACCAGGGGCTCGTGGGACGGAGCTAGCCACGCTTTCGTGTCGGCAGTACCTGAGTCAGATAATCGCGGCCCTGCTCTGAAAAATCAATCTCATCCACTATTAATTGATTATGCAAAATTAAAACGAAATCGATCTAAGATTGATCAAATCAATTTTTTTTTTTACCCAGCCTGACTTTCCACATTGTTGTAACCCCCCCCCCCCAAGTCATATGACAAAAAAACTGCCAAGCTTGCTTTTACTTTGGCTAAGTAATGGTCTACATCTGTACTCTAATTCTTGCATTAACTAAGACTGATTATATATGTCTTATTTGAACATCACTCGAAATCCATAGGTCAAATCTGTCAAGCCTTTACAGGTATTTACTTTTACTTAAATCTCACATTCTCAGTCATTCGCACTTGATTCTGAGTTTCCCTCTGGACTCATCCTGTGTTTCCACACTCAGTTGTTTTTTTTTTTATATATATTTAACAACAAGAAGGAAGGAAATGCTTTCTAGCTGCAATGACCAAACTGCCTGTAAAAGCTTCTGCTTTTAGTTTAGACTCAGAAGCTACTGATTGGGCAGCAAGTGAGTCATCCAAGCATCCAGTCACTCATGCATCAGCAGAGCCTCAGAGAGCCTCTTGAACTATTTGAGGCCTGTGCAGACTTAAATGCTTCAGGGGGGAAATAAGCTGAAGCTATAAGTATGCAGTGCACATCATAAAGCTTAGTTAGAAGGGGGAGGTTTTTTTTTTTCTGCATGGATGATAAAGCTCTTAAACATAGACTCTCAACCCAGGAAAACTAGTTTTCATGTGTACACTGCAAGATTGCAGTGCATGGGTGTGTTAAAAGTTGATTACCTAAATTCTATATGATTTCATACCGTCTGTGGGGGAACACTGTTAGCTAAAACACTGACTTATCAACAGGGTTTTCGCGAATGACTAAACGACATTATTGCAAAAACCGGAAGCTAACACTATCTTGTTTTTGCTGATGTCTGTTAGTTTACCCTCTCACCTTGCTGCAGGGATGTAAAAGCTAAGTCCCACACCACACCCATCAATAAAGGTGTATGTATTTACAGATGCGGCATACTTAACCCTTAAGGGTCTGAACCTATTTTGGCTGTTTTTGAGTACTTTTGATTTTGCCTTTATATACCATATAAAGAAATGTTTATATACCCATGTTTGGTATCTTTTTTTCAGCAAAACATCTATATCATCTGCCTATTATTGTTTTCACTTTAACCTACTATATCAAAATAAAAGGCAAAAAAACACAAAAAAATATATATAAATTCCGATTTCAAAAATGTATATAATTCATTGCATAAATAACACAAAGATGCTTAACGAACCTTTTCAAAGACTTTAAAAGTGAATATTGGTTCCAAATATTAGGTATATAAAATTAAAATTGTGATAAATTAAAAAACTATACTCAAATATTTTACATAAAAGTACATCTTTACAAAGCCATCCCGGTTTCCACATCCGGTTCAAGTAGGATCAATCTTACCCTTACCTGCAATGCTAATGTGGATTAAAATCCACAGATTCAGCCAGTTTTTTCCATTTTGAAAAAGGACCAAAAAATGACAAAGATATGGTAAGAAATATAATGCCTGCACCACCTCATTTTCATACTTTTATTCACGTTTGTTTGCTCTGGTTTCAAAATATGTCCAGTTATATGTGTTTCAACTCCGCACTTTCGAATGCTAGTCCCCAGTGGTCTACATAGCTGACTTCCAATGCTATGACTTGTTGAAAATGTCATGTGATTCAGTCACGTGGTCGTGACCGTGGACTCCTAAGGGTTAAAACTAAACGGCCAGAAAAACACTCTTTCATGGTGTTAAATTACTTTTCTAGAATCTGTCAGTTCCTCCCATTACTTCATGACTTAGTATGTCAATGTTCTGCCAAAAGATATTATTTATCCTCTTAATTATTAATTATTTTTCAGAAACACCAGAGCCCCTTGGAAGTTGTATTACAAGCACAAAGATTGACAGAACGTGGCAAAGCAGAGTAGAAGGGCTGGCCAAAGCTACTGCCCCTGCCGGGCAAGCTGGCATGGTCTATTCACACACACACACACCTGAGATCGATTGGCCTTTCCTGGAGAGGGGAAACAGCCTATCGGCCAAGACTGATAGTGCTTCACCATGAATCACAGCGCTCACTGATTGAAGGTCTCGCTCCATCCTCCTCCTCCTCTCCGTCTGTCTGTCGAGGTCTTCCCCATTTTCCTCTGTTATTCATTGTGTTCTCTCACTTTCACACTTTTATTTTGTACCTCACTTACTGTCACTCTCTGATCAGTTCCTTTCATCTCTGTGCAGACACTTCTGATTCCTCTGACTCTGATTTTCTGCGTAAGACGACGACTATAAAAGCTTTGCATGATTCCACCGTCTTCCTCCCACTCCAAAGTGTAGACCGTTAAATAATACAAGGAAAGTCGGTCTTACCGTGTGGCATCATTGCAACATGTCGCCACGTGTGTGAGAGTCTGGGGGTGGGAGGGTGGATTACTGGCTTAGTGTTTTGGCCAGGTTAAAGTGAAATGGCCCTGAAAGGCTCTTAGTGGAGATTACCCCAGGTGCTAAAAATAGTCATTCCCATCCAATACACAAACAAACACACAAAAGCAATGAAAATGTTGTGTCTAGCTGGAAAAGACTACTATCTGATCTTTGCAGCAGGCGTCTCAATTACACAATGACACACACGGACATGTACATGGCATGTCAGTGGCTGCAGTGTGATGAGAGAGATGGGTATCCACTGGGAGGCAGGGGATCAGCTGGGGCAGGAACACCAAACCATGCCTCAATCAGCAGCAGTGGCCCACTGGGAGGTTGAGGCTGTGTGTGTGTGTGTGTGTGTGTGTGTGTGTGTGCGTGTGTGTTAGAGGGACAGAAAAAGACAGAGGGAGAGGGAAAGGAAGCCAGGCATTCGAGCAGCCAC